>WOVY01011491.1:0-17484 GCA_013436015.1 Rhipicephalus annulatus | reverse complement strand
ACTTCTCACTTTTTTCTACCTTTCTTGCTATTTCAGACAGGTTAAGCTGCGTGCACAGTTTTTTTTCGCCTTAGATTTGACTTTAACCCAGGTCAATACCACTGCACTTTTGGAAGACGGATGTGACCGCACTTACAGCTTTCTTCAGGTACAAGTCTTTGTTGAGGACCGCGAATCACGGTGCAGCCACGATTCCGTTCCGATAACTACGTCAGATTTAACAGACTCGATAAGCCCAGCCAATTCGTCCGTCTTTTTTGTTATGCTTCTACAATTTATTAAAACAGCGACGAAGCTGTGTCGGGCGTGTTTTTTTTTCAGGTGCGCGTCATTTTTTTCGCAATGGAACGACTTCCTTCTTCTCGTCATTTCCTACGTACGTTTTTTCATCAAGGGAAAGCCTCTCAAAGTTCAGTCTTACTTTTGTGCTCTCACTTTTGTGGGCTTTACCGTATTCCCATAACCGCTTTCGCACTTCCCGAGTAGCTGGCGCAAAATCTTGATCAATGCTGAAACCTGACCCCTTCAATTTTTTTGCGTTGGACAAAATTTCTTGCCTTTCTTTGTACGAAGCGAAATTTGCGATGATAGGTCGCTTTTTTTTGTTCTCGTATACACCGATGCGATGTGCCCTTTCTAACGATGCCACTTCGATTCCAAGCTTGTCGCCAACGATTTTTTTATCAATTCCTGGGATTCGTTCCTTGTTTCGTTTTTATTGTGATCTACTCCATAAAACAAAAGGTTTTGTTTACGAATTCTGTTTTCCAGGTCAACGTTCTTAGCCTGCAAATTCCTCAACTCTTTCTGCAGAATCGAAATGTCATCCTTATGTTCTGTAACTATTTTGCCTAAGTCTTCGACTTGCTTCTTAGTTACTCTAAGGCTGTCCCTTATGTCCGCTATCATTCCCTCATGCTTCGCGATCCGGGATTCAATAGAATCTAGCTTATTTAGGATTTAGGTCTGCCCTTTTTGCAGGCTTTGTAAGATATCCATTTCAACAGGGCCCGGGTTAAGTTCCACATCGCCGGAAAGCAACAACAGTAGGAACAAATAAAACACCCTTTTAGCAAACAGAAACGACGTTCTTCGAGGCGCTCGCGCTCTTTTTACGACAATGAGCATCAGCAAATGCCAAAGTGGTAGGAGCCGGCAACGCACACAATAGCCGAGAAGCCCGAATGGGATAATACAAACCAACCTGCGTGAACAACAGGGAAATCAGCTGCATGTCCGCCAGCGTGCCGGCTCCAATCCCACGAGGCAGAAGCGTTGCTCGTCTATATAGGGTTCATTTTGGTCACATGGGCGCCAATTTCCGTAGGTGATTGGTCGATGGCAATCACTGAAGTTTCGCCACGCGCCGAGCTCGTCATCGAAGATAGCGGGCTCGGAATTCGTGGCGTGGTCCGACAAGGGGTCGGATGCGATACTCGCCGAAGATGACAGCACCGCTGAAGCTTGGTTTTGGCCAGAGTGTAGATCTGCGCTGCCGACAATCGCAGTGAGCCAGAAGGCGAATCCAAAACTTGCGAAAACCTGCGTGAACAACAGGGAAATCAGCTGCATGTCCGCCAGCGTGCCGGCTCCAAATCCCACGAGGCAGAAGCGTTGCTCGTCTATATAGGGTTCATTTTGGTCACATGGGCGCCAATGTCCGTAGGTGATTGGTCGATGGCAATCACTGAAGTTCCGCCACGCGCCGAGCTCGTCATCGAAGATAGCGGGCTCGGAATTCGTGGCGTGGTCCGACAAGGCGTGGGATGCGATACTCGCCGAAGATGACAGCACCGCTGAAGCTTGGTTTTGGCCAGAGTGTAGATCTGCGCTGCCGACAATCGCAGCGAGCCAGAAGGCAAATCCAAAACTTGCGAAAACCTGCGTGAACAACAGGAAAATCAGCTGCATGTCCACCAGCGTGCCGGCTCCAAATCCCACGAGGCAGAAACGTTGCTCGTCTATATAGGGTTCATTTTGGTCACATGGGCGCCAATGTCCGTAGGTGATTGGTCGATGGCAATCACTGAAGTTCCGCCACACGCCGAGCTCGTCATCGAAGATAGCGGGCTCGGAATTCGTGGCGTGGTCCGACAAGGCGTGGGATGCGATGCTCGCCGAAGATGACAGCACCGCTGAAGCTTGGTTTTGGCCAGAGTGTAGATCTGCGCTGCCGACAATCGCAGCGAGCCAGAAGGCAAATCCAAAACTTGCGAAAACCTGCGTGAACAACAGGGAAATCAGCTGCATGTCCGCCAGCGTGCCGGCTCCAAATCCCACGAGGCAGAAACGTTGCTCGTCTATATAGGGTTCATTTTGGTCACATGGGCGCCAATGTCCGTAGGTGATTGGTCGATGGCAATCACTGAAGTTCCGCCACGCGCCGAGCTCGTCATCGAAGATAGCGGGCTCGGAATTCGTGGCGTGGTCCGACAAGGCGTGGGTTGCGATGCTCGCCGAAGATGACAGCACCGCTGAAGCTTGGTTTTGGCCAGAGTGTAGATCTGCGCTGCCGACAATCGCAGCGAGCCAGAAGGCAAATCCAAAACTTGCGAAAACCTGCGTGAACAACAGGAAATTCAGCTGCATGTCCGCCAGCGTGCCGGCTCCAAATCCCCAAATCTACTACGGGCGAACTCGAGATGGATGCGCTGTCACGCGGTTGTTGTCGCGGCTCGCAAACACTACTACGCTATCCAGTTGTGTATACTTCGACGATTCTCGTACGCAAGAAAAGTCAGTAATGCTTACTTTACTGGCAAGTGGCTGTCTTGTAATGCACGAAGACCAGAAAAACCGCCGACGTCAGCGGCGTTGGTGGGTTCGTTTTGCTTTGCAAGACCGCAAAAAGCTCGGTCACGCCAACAGCAAGCTCGGTCACCTCTTTCACGAAATACGGAGGCGAAGTAGGCACAGAGTAGTTTAAACTCTCGTTGGTTTCAACATTAAATTACGTGCACTGCAGCATAATGCCACGTTCCATTTCCCAAGTTTTTGTTATCGTCCGAAAACACCGCACGATTCTCAGCGCAAACCGCGCCTGCAGTTTTCTAGAAGGTTCCGGACTGTAGTGGATCATTTTGATAAGACCACGCCCACTGTGCGAATGGTACAGATTATTCTGGAACCTACGCCACCGCCAGCGATAACGCTAGAACATTCGACGGCAAGAGTATAAGTGCCGACGCGCTTCGCCGCTTTTCAGTTGTTGATCGAAGGCCGACGCTCCGTTCGCCGCTATCAGTCCGAGACTGCTATCTGTGCGAGACTGCTGCTGTAATTGGACTTTCAGTTTACCGGGCACAGGTTCGCCCAAATAAACAGTTCAATTCAAAAAAAAAAAAAAAAGTACCGTCGAAGTACCGTCGAAGTACCGTCGCAGAAGTGAAAAGCTTCTGCGACGGTACTTCGGACCGTACAGGGTGGTTCGACGCCTCGGCCCACTTGATTACGAGGTTGTCCCCGACGGCATCACGAACTCTCAACGACGCCGATCGCGACCTGAAGTCGTCCATGTCGCGCGCCTCAAGCCGTTTCATGCGCGTTAACAAACTGAACTAGTGTTTTTTGTATTATTGTTGTATCGTAATTTATTCATTGTACTATCTTGCATTATATTGTACTTTCATCTCTAGTTAAAGCATCGGGACGATGCCTTTTTTCAGAGGGGGGCAATGCCACGTTCCATTTCCCAAGTTTTTGTTATCGTCCGAAAACACCGCACGATTCTCAGCGCAAAACCGCGCCTGCAGTTTTCTAGAAGGTTCCGGACTGTAGTGGATCATTTTGATAAGACCACGCCCACTGTGCGAATGGTACAGATTATTCTGGACCTACGCCACCGCCAGCGATAACGCTAGAACATTCGACGGCAAGAGTATAAGTGCCGACGCGCTTTCGCCGCTTTTCAGTTGTTGATCGAAGGCCGACGCTCCGTTCGCCGCTATCAGTCCGAGACTGCTATCTGTGCGAGACTGCTGCTGTAATTGGACTTTCAGTTTACGGGCACAGGTTCGCCCAAATAAACAGTTTCAATTCCAACACGAAGTCTCCTGTCTTCAGCCACGTCACGACCCCGTGACAATAACAAGTGAGTAGGGCTTGGCCGCCATTTTTCAAAATTCCCTTGACTAGCACTCCTATTGGTGCGCGGTGACTGATTCGGCGGCAGACGCCGCAAAAAATCGGTCCGAGAGCGATCGGCGCACAGAGGGCCCCTTCGGCGGGTCTCGCCGCCGCCGAACCGGATTCGGAGTACTTTCGGCGGACGGAATGCTTGGTGTGAACGCGGCCTAACGTGGAAATCCCGACATGCCTGTCATGTAAGTTATGAGTCATGACTACACGCCATGCTCATGTTGCGCTAGCAGCTGTCTTGCTAGCTTCACATATACCAAAATCGGCGTTACGTGATTCGAATGGATGGTGAAGGTATGGGACTGGTGCAAACGTGACAATCTTTAAATGCGTGTCATGTGGCATTATGACTCAAATACACACTCATGATGCCTTCACAGCCGTTTCGCTAGGTCCACATACAACAAATTCGGTTTTAAGGGGTGTGAATGGACGACAAGGAGATATGACTTGTGCAAGCATGATAATCATGGGACGTGTGTCATGTAGCAACATGACTACATTCTACGCTCATGATGCGCTCGCAACCATCTCGCTAGCTTCACATGCACTAAATTCAGTATTACTTGACGCGAACGGACGACACATGTAAATGACATGTCCAAGTCAGTGCTCAACTCTGTCAGTGCTCAACTCTGTCAAGGAAGGGAGCAAGTGGCAATGCTCAAGTCTGTCAAGTGAAGGGTGGAAGACGAGTCGAGGAGCGGTTGTGAATACGGGGGTTAGATGTGACCCGGTGAACGTGTGCTCCAGCGTTCGTTACGTCGCGTTATGCCGGCGATACCACGCCAGGCGCCAATCGGCACGATATATACTCGTAGGCACGCGCCGCACTGCGTTGCTTCGACACATGCGCGTTTGAGCACGCCCGGCGTCCCTTCTTTACGAAGCTAGGCGGACACGGTGCATTCTTGGTAACGTGGTAGGTGCGAAATGCAGCATGTCACATTTCGCAATGGTTGCCGCCGGGCTGCGCTGACAGACGCTGGTCGCGTCTGGCGTCAGACTATAGAGTGTTCGAGTTTTGCTAACGCAGCATCCCTGCGCCCAGCGTGCGCTCGTCAACGTTACGGTCGCAGTACATTAGGCCCCTTTATGATGCTCTCCCCGCCAATTCGTCAGCTTCACTTATTCCAACTTTCGCATTACGGGGCGTGAATGAACGACGAAGGTATGTGACTAGTGCAAACATGATAATCATGAGATACGTGTCATGTAACAACACGACCACATGCCACGCTCATGATGCGCTCACCGTCGTTTCTCTAGCTTCACGTATACCAAATTGGTATTGCATGACGTCAATAGACGGCGAAATTAAATGACACGTCCGAACATGATAATCATGATATGCGTGTCGTATAAAACAGAACTACATGCTACGCTCATAGCACGCTCGCGGTCGTTTCGCTAGCTCCACATATACCAAATTTGGTATCAGGTGGCGTGAATGAATGATGATGGTAAATGACACGTCCAAATAAAATACATATGACATGGAAGTTATGTACAGCAAAATTTAGCTTCGCCTCGTAACGTTGTTCTCTCCTTTTAACTGACATATAAACCTTATTAAAAGAAAAGCGGCGCACAAAAAGACGGAGACAAGGAAACAACCACACACAGCGCTGCCTCCGTCTCCGTCTTTGTCTCCGTCTTTTTGTGCGCTGCTTTTATTTTAATATGAATACACACCAACTTGCCCAACTTGCTATTCTGACATATAAACCTTCCTCATTTGTGCTTCGCATATCATCGATTCCCACTGTACGTAGGATCTGCAAATTTTTTATGTAAGGTTCTGTCGCTTGTCCTTCGCCATGAAATCATGTCATATCATACCAGTTTTGCCACGTACCGTGTGAACGAAACCTCCGCAACAGCTGCATGATCAAGAAATGTAAATTTTGATATTCATGAAATACATATTATGATTTTCATGTTATGACTAGTTGAATATGTTTTTCATACAGTCATGGTATGGCATACCAAGTTTGATACTGATACCCTTAGCGATATGGCCAGTAAAGCTAAAAGTCGTAGGCGGCATGATAGATCGATATGCACAAAGTCGCCGAAGTTCGTTAAGAATCACTTCGCGCTTAAAAGAGAAGAGGTAAATGCGCCAAAGTTAACTGGCTTTTTAAAATTCCTTTATCTGTAGAAGGCTTTCTACTTGATGAAGCCATTCTGGCACCTCTTGTTGAACCCTTTGTAATCCACGAATGAAGACACAGATTGAAAGAAATATTGCCCAACTGGACGTGCATTTCCAACAGCATGGCGCACTGCCATTTTATTTATTATTTATTTTATTTATAAAATACTGCGGACAAAAAGTCCAAGCGGGGTGAGCATACATGAAACACACTAGATAACAGA
Source organism: Rhipicephalus annulatus (assembly GCA_013436015.1). NCBI lineage: Eukaryota > Metazoa > Arthropoda > Arachnida > Ixodida > Ixodidae > Rhipicephalus > Rhipicephalus annulatus. The sequence goes on along the minus strand of WOVY01011491.1, from coordinate 10,965 downwards.
TATAAAAATGGTTGCAAAGCGTTTTTACCACAATTTCTTTGCTTGAAGACAGAGGGGTTATGACTTTAAAAGAAAGTAACAGTTGAACAACAAGGTGAAAATACAATTCAAGGAAGTCATGGAAGAAGAGTATTTACACAAATGGTTAAGGGCGTTGAGGAAATGCTTCGGTTAGTTTGTTCCAATCATCTATTGTTTGTGGGAAGAAGGAGTACCGAAAAGTATCAGTCCTTGCGAAGATTGGCGTTAGGAAATGAGGATAGTGGTGTCGAGTGGGTCTGCTTAACAAGGGGGATACGTATGCTACGGTGTCTAAGGGTAGCCCGTGGTTCACTATGTCTGAAAGAAAGTGTAGCCGACTTTTTGTTCTTCGAATTTGTAATAGTTCTATACCAATTGCCGTTAGTAACGCAGTGGGGGAGTCGGTTGACATAAATTGACTATATATGAATCGTACTGCTTTTCTTTGAATTCTTTCTAGGTTTTGAACGTTAATTTTTGTGTGGGGATCCCAAACTATGGAGGCGTACTCAAGTTTAGGCCTAATTACGGAAAAGTAAGAGAGGAGTTTAACACTAGGCGGAGCAGTCTTGAGCTTTTGGCGGAGAAGGCATAATTTACGGAAAGCGGCACAGCAGAAGGTATTTATGTGCAAATTCTAGGATAAGGTACTTGTTAACGTTAAGCCTAAATATTTATAGGAGGCTACTTTAAGTAAAGGTGCTTTAGCTAAATTGTATGTGTAGTTTAATGGGACTTTTTTGCGCGTTATGGGGAGATAAACACATTGTTTGCATTAAGAAGCATTCCCCATTGTTCCAACAATTTTGATAAATTGCCTAAGTTAAGTTAGTATTAGAATCACATTGGTCACTAATGCAGGTTACATCTCTTAACAAAACACAATCGTCACCAAATAAACGAATTTGTACCGGGGTGCTAATTGCATTGACAATGTCATCAATGTAGACCAGAAACAGAAGGGGGCCTAGTACGCTTCCCTGCAGAACGCCAGAAGTCACAGGAAGGCAGCCCGATTGTTTTTCTCCTACCTGAACATATCGGTTGTGATGAGTAGATAAGCTGAGATCCAGGAGATAAATAATTCTGGTTATACCAACTAACCGAAGCTTTATAATTAGTTTAGCGTGTGGAACTGTGTCGAATGCTTTACTGTAGTCTAAGAATATTACATCAATTTGGCCGTTAGCATCAAGACAAGCTGCAAAAGTATGAACGATGGTAACCAATTGTGTTGTAGTAGAAAATCCTTTTCGAAACCCATGCTGATGATTTGTTTAAAACTGAGCATTCTTCTGAGAATTCATTTAATTTATGTGCTATTATGTGTTCGATAAGCTTACAGCATGATGATGTTAAGGAGATCGGTCGATAATTTTGTATTACTAGGTGGTTGCCTTTCTTGAATATAGGAACTATTCGTGCCGACTTCCAGTCATCTGGCAATTCCGCTGACAACAGAGAGACTCGAAAAATGATGAGTAAGTATTTTGCAACAGACTCTGCAAAGCGACGCAGAAATATGTTGGGGATATTGTCGGGACCCGCAAAAAGTCTTAGTCTTTGAGTTCAACAACATAGCAACGACTTCAGAAGAAAAAATAAAGTTTACATTTGCAGCATTGTCCGCATTTATGGCAGATGGGAAAGCACTAGGAGTAGAAAATACACTACGAAAATGCTCATTCAGGAGTTGAGCAGTGGCGGCCTGATCAGATACCATTGAACCATTGACAAAAACCTGGATATAGAATTCTTTTTTTCGCTAATATAGTTCCAGAACTTCTTTGAATCATTCTTTATGAAGTTTTCGAGTGACGTATTGAAGTACACTGCAAGCAAAAGTTAGCCGAGATGGGAGTTTCTCCAGCACATGAGCCCACAAAACTCCCCAGCCCCAATTATTTACTCCCTGGTAGGGAGTGAACTCGGCACATGTCATCGTAAAACGCCCCCTGCTTAATCACAAAGTTTATGAACGACATTACCTTGTTAAACTCTCCTGGGAGTTTCCGGTCACGTGGTTACAAACTCACTATAGGAGCTTTAAAAACCCTCTGTGGGCGCGACGTGTGTGTGTGTTTGTGTGTGTACGGGCATATATTTGCACGTCGGTGTGAAGTACATGTGCTTTATGTGGCTAACCATGTGAACATCTGTAAACAGGCAACCAAATTATAAGTGCAGCGAAGAATAGCAACGACCGGTTGGTATTTTCTGCGAACATTTCAATATATTTCGCACCGTTAAACCACGCTGCACATCGATCCAATTCCTTAACGAAACGCCGTGAATGCCGCGCTTCAAAGAACCGAGTAACAAAAACTTCGAAGAATAAATTAATGGTAGCAAAAGTAAGCTGTTACGATCGTCCGCGGCTGCTCCTGGAGTTTCACCGTCAAAAACTTCAAAGTGGTCTGAACTAGGCTTCGCTCGACTACGGCAGGCTGGCCGGCAACTGGTCTGAGAGTTGCGCCGGCGACGCACTCGCCCCGTTTCCGCCGATAGTGGCTTTTCGGAGTGTTACCGGTAATTCACCGGCTGTAAGATCTAAGTGGTAAGAAGGCCTTGCTATGCCGTCGGTATCAAGCCGGCATCGTATTGAGCTCGCACTGCGCGGCGGCCACCGCGGCAAGTGCTACGAGCTAGCACCGACCACCGGCGAGGCAAAGAATGTGTTTCATTACAAAATGAAGGCTGCTGGGATGCATAACAGTCTTCTGCGCCTTGCGACTGCAGCTGTCAATGACTAACTACAAAGCGAGCGCCGAACGAGGCGGAGCACGATCGTCGGCGATTGCACCGTAAAACTTCGAAGCGGTTCGAAGTAGGCTTCGCTCGACCACGGCAGGCGGTCAGCAACCGGTGTGAGAGTTGCGCCGGCGACGCGCTCGCCCCGTGTCCGCCGATGGTGAGTTCTCGGAGTGTCACCGGTATTTCACCGGCTGCAACATCTAAGTGGTAGGAAGGCCTCGCTATGGCGTCGGTACCAAGCCGGCATCGTATCGAGCTCGCACTGCGCAGCGGCCGCCGTGGCGAGCTCCGCGAGCTATACATGCAATGCATGCGAGCAACGGGAACAGTGACTGCGAACCGTTTCATTCGTTTACGTCTATCGCTCCGTAGCTTAAACTGCGTGGATAGCAGACACTTATTTCTGTGCATGGGAAAAACAACGAGACGTAAACTGCACATCAGCAAGCATTTTGTGATCGCCTGCTGTCATTCATCGAATCACCGTGCCGTACTCGTGAGTGAGGCCTACACTCTAAGCCAAAACGGAGCAACAGGGGTATAGGGGTTGCTCCTTTCAGGGAGCAATTGCATTGCCACTCCCATTACTCTCCTAAAAGGAGTAACTGCAGAGGGAGGAACCGTTGCTCTCCTTTCAGTTCCTCCTTCTGGGGATGAACAGTTACTCCCTCCAGTTCCTCCCTGCAGACCAACAGTTACTCCCACCAGTTGCTCCCTGCCGACCAACCATTACTCCCACCAGTTGCTCTTCTAAGAGCAACAGTTACTCTTTACCGTTCCTCCCACGTGTTCGCAGTTACTCTCTGAAAACCAACTGCACATGGTTCCAGTTACTCCTTGGGGAAATGAGTATTTATCTCGAGTATGCTTGTCACACGCTTAACACATGGCGAGAGCTCCTTGGAAGAGCACTGCTTGGGTGCTTCTAACACAAAAAGTGGACAATATTGAAAGGAAAATAAATGCTTTATTGTTCTTTTTATGAGGCGACGTGTGATCACACGTAAAAGTAGGCTTCGCCACACCACAGCCAGCACTAAACAAACACCATAATACATCAAAGGTTTTCTGCGTCATCCGTGGAAAAACAATCTTGAATTTCTAGCATAGGGCAGTCTGTGTCATCATTGGTGAGAGAAGGGCAACTTCTCCAATTCTGAAGAACTCAAGTTTCGCAGCTGGTGTTTCCATCAGGCTAGCACAGCAGAACGTCACCGCAGGCATATGTGAAGCATCTCATTGCTGCAAGAAAAAAAAATAGAAGTGTGAGGTTAAACATGCCAGAATCAATTCATAACAATGAGTCACACACACTGCAGCAGCGCTTACATTCTAGGATGTCTACTGCAAAACGAAATGTGAAAAAAGGAAGGTTCGGCCAAACGTTACTTGGCAAGCCATATAAATGCTGATGTGGTAGACGCTCTTCACAGTCTCAGACAGCAATATTCTGGAAGAAAATGTGCAGCACCTCAACAAGGCATATTTGTAGGAGTTAAAGATACCCTTAGGTTCAGTTACTTGTTTCCTATACACAGCTGTGTGACATTTCTATGAGCCCATTCACCAATGGGCATTCTAAATGAGGTCATGTGTGTGGCAAATAACACGTACTGTCCGCTCATGTTAAAATACTTATTTAGCTTGTGCACATAGTTGCTCTCGAATATACTGTTCTATCATATGCTGCTGCATCTTGAATTGTGCAATACCTGTAGGCACAAGCCAAGCATGCAAAGCCTGCTTGAAAGCAACCATTTGCAGAGGCTACATGATAATCTTCAGTATATTTTTTTGTACCTGACGCAAACGGCTGGACAAAACTATAGACAAATAATTGTAGACCGTGCTACCTTCAAAAAATGCTTTAAATTTAGAAAACTAGGGTGCATTTGTTCACTCGGTTGATGAGTCACAGCCACGAGATATGTAAACGAAGCAATATATCTTAAGGCATGCACAGATATTCTGATTCTTTGTTTGACAGTGTCACAGATTGCTTGTCAATACATATATATTTGAGAGCAACAAGATGTGAAGATTTTATTAGTTCAACGTCTTGTTGGTTCACAGCCAAACAGGTTACTGCTTGTTAGACAAATTGGAATAAGCACACCATGGTTTCCAAAAAAAAGCATTATTAGAAGTTAGCTCCCGGTGTGAATGTCTGCCTATTTATTTGTACTGCCTTCTACATGTGCCACAAAGACATTTGTTGAGGATGTGCAACCAGTCAAGCCAAGATCGCATACTTGGTCAATGTGATGGAAATACAAACATTAGAAACACTGCCACCTCTAGTAAGAGCATAACACTTCCGTATCTTGGACTAGCAAAGAGGTGCACAAGAAAGTTAAGCCCACTCTTGCGAACTTTGAACACGAATATTTCAGAGTGGGGGAGGGCAACATGCTGTGGCACTTTTAAACCCATGAATCATCTGCAGAAAACAGGGTAAAGGCAAGTCAAGAAACGCTGTTATGAAGGCCTGCGCATGGACCGCTTTGTGAATCTAGGCCCAAACGAATGAACAACTTTATTTATCCCTTGTTAAAGGGAAGGGGGCAACAGGAAAGGGTGTGGTGGGGATGAACTACTTGAAGTAGTCCTCCTCTACCCTCTCAGCCCACTCCAGGATGGCCTCCTGGATAGCGGGCCTCGAGCGGCAGCCTCCCACTGCTCCTCACTAGAAATTAGGCGTTTCAGGAATGGGGGAAGAGGGTGCTTAGGGCAGCGCCACATGATGTGGTTCAAGTCTGCTGTGGAAGAGGCACAAAATTTACATGAGGGGGAAGGGTAACAGGATGGATGAATGCGGTGTAGGAGGTAAGGCGAAAGAAAGGTGCGAGTCTGCAGCTGTCGCCACAGAATTTCGCACCTGCGTGAAGATTTGCGCGTGAGTGGCGGGAAGGTTAATCGCTCTAAACGGTAGTGTGTGCAAATATCGTGGAATGAAATAAGGCGATCCCGCGCTGTAAATGGCGCCTCATCCGTAGCGAATTGCGACACATCGGATGCGTGTGCCCGGACTGTGAATCCTCGGGCACTCGCATGATCCGCCTCGTTTCCGGCAAGGCCCGCATGCGCGGGAGTCCAGATTAGTGCTACAAGTCGATCAAGGGGATGATGCAAAAGTAGGGAAAGGGCTGGCCTAGAAACCCTGCCCGCTCCGAAATTATATATAGCTGTTTTGGAGTCACTGATTATAACGGATGAACTAGGTATTGTCAGGGCCAGGGCTATGGCCGCCTCTTCCGCTTCCTCCGAAGAAGAAGCAAGAACGGAGGCGGCCGCAGCGACCTGGCCGTGAGAGTTGATTACCGATATTGCATAATGATGCCTGTTACCGTAATCGGCGGCGTCAACATAGAGCACATCATTGGAGGAGGAGAATTGTTTTTTGAGGGCCCTCGCGCGCTGCATCCTGCGCTGTTTCTGGTGCTCAGGGTGCATGTTTTTTGGAAGTGGTGGAATGTATAGGTTCTCGTGTATGTGGTGTGGAATGGTGTACTTGACCTTAGTGATGGATGCCGGAGTGACAGAAAGGGTTTGTAGAATGTGTCGGCCTGTCACGGTGTTAGAAAGTCTGTTATACTGAGATGCAATATGGGCTTCTCCTAGTTCAGCAAGGGTGTTGAAGGTGCCAGTACGCATAAGCCTTTCAGTGGAGGTCCGTATAGGCACCCCTAAAGCGAACTTATACGCTTTGCGTAAAAGGATGTCTATCTGGTCGGATTCTGATTTAAGAAAGTGTAGGTAAGGCGTTGTAAAAGTTATTTACTGATAACGAAGGCTTGGACCAAGCGGAGGAGTTCGGCCTCCTTTAGTCCGCCATGTTTATTACTGACCCGACCCAAAAGTCGCAAGGTATGATCAACGGTGGTGTGAAGTGTCTTTAGTGTGTATGTGTTGAGCCGATTGCTTTGAATGTGTAAACCGAGCACGCGGATCCTATCCACTCGAGTAACTGGTACGTCATCTAGAATTACCTGTATATTGGATATGTGTTTTACGCCCCCTCTGTGAGATGGTAGGAGAAGTAGCTGAGATTTCTGTGGGGAACATGAAAGATTCATAGACCCTGTAAGTGCCACAACCGTATTTGCCGCAGCTTGCAGGGTGTCTTGAATCTCTCCATCGGAGCCGCCAGTCATCCAAAGAGTGATGTCGTCGGCGTAGAGTGAAAACTTGAGGTCAGGGATAGATCTCAATGCTTGCGCCAACGGCATCATAGAGACATTAAAAAGAAACGGTGACAGCACAGACCTTGGGGCGTGCCGTAACTTCCCAAAGCGTAAGACTGAGATTGATCTGCGCCTATGTGTATGGTTGCGGTACGGTTGGCTAAAAAAGTAGCTATATAGTTATATGTCTTTGCGCCAACCCCCTATGAGATTAAGCTCGCGGAGGATGGCGGAATGAGCAACGTTGTTGAAAGCTCCATGGATGTCCAGACTCAAGATTGCTTGCGTATCTAGGCTGCTGTTGGGTGTAATGATATCATGCTTCAGTCGAAGCATGACATCTTGACATGACAGAGATTTTCGAAAACCCACCATTTCTGGTGGATAAACATTGTTGTCTTCCATGTATTTATTCAGACGGTTGAGTATAACGTGTTCAAGCGTTTTACCAAGACAAGAGGTTAGTGAAATAGGCCTGAGATTGGAAGTGTTCACTGGTTTGTTTTGCTTTGGAATGAAAATTACCCTGGCATCCTTCCAGGAACTTGGAAGGGTGCCAGTGTCAAAGCAAGTGATTGAAATAATCTGTGATTGCCGTGACGGAGTTGTCGTCCAGATTGCGAAGTACTTTGTTGGTAATGTGGTCTGGGCCTGGTGCTGACGTTGTGCGCAGAGTGGCCATAGCATGCCGAACCTCTGCTTTCCGTGATAGCGGCGCTCAATAACTCGTTGGGCTTTCCAGTGTACTTTGGTGTGTTATACTTCTGAGCAGGAGGCAGATGTTTATCGCGGAGGTCGTCGAAGAGTCCGTTTAGATCGTTTTTGTGAGCATATACAAGTTTCTTTATGCTCTGGTTTTGATGTGTGCGTGATGTGGTAGGTCTAAGAGGTGGCGCAGTAGTTGCCATGTGCGTTTGCTGTCAAGGTTTCCTTGCATGCTGTCACACACCTGGCCCCATTGCTGGCAGGCCCAGTTGTGTGGCGTACTCCTGGATCTGCAGGTCAAGCTTGGCTATTCGGAGTTTTAGCTTTCGGTTGTGCCGTCCTTTTTTTCCATCTCTTCAAGAGAGACTGTTTGGCTCCCACATATGTAAAGCTTGGCATCAACCGTGGTGAGGGGGGTTCGGGGGGCAAAGTTGTAGTATGCACCCCAGCATCTGAGTGAAGTTGCTTCACCCATTCTGAGATGTCTTGGATGTTTCTGGGAGCTGATATCTGGCGGGCCTCTCGAAATTTGTCCCAATTGGTGTGACTGATTGGCTTAGGTGCGAAGGGTTTGTGCTTGAAATGTACTGTAGTAGTAATGATGTAGTGATCACTACCGAGATTAACTTGCAAGTTGCTCCATGTAACGTGCTGAATTCTGCGTGTAAGGGTAAGATCGGGAGAGGTATCTCTCGATACGCTGTTTTCCTAGCCTGGTTGGTGCATCGACGTCATTATGTAGCGTGAGTCTGTGGGTCTTGTATGTGTATCCACAGGGCTCTGCCCTTAGGAGTAGAAACAGTGTGGACCCCACAACAGGTTGGGTGCATTGAAATCCCCAGAATTAAAGGGGATGGTCTTTTGGCAGCGGAAATGGGCTTGAGTAAAAAGGGAGTCAAAGCGGTGATGTTTGTCTCGAGGGCGGCTGTAGACATTCAGAAGGTAAAGAGCAGATGTGTTATTCTTATGAGGGATAATCTCCAAAAAATCATGCTCTATATCGACGCCGTCGAAGTGGGAGTGATTTGCAGTGAAGGTGTTTTTGAGTAAGAATTGCCGTATCAGGCCGGGACAAGCTTTTTAGTTTTGTGGACATTAGATCCTGGGAAGCTGACTGGCCCGTGAGTTTCTTGGAGGGCAATGACTTCGGGTAGATTAGAACGGGAGGCAAGGAACTGTTGCAGATGTGCTTTCTTTTTTCGGAACCCCCTACAGTTCCATTGCCAAACCTGAAGCTCGGAGCGAGTCGGGTATTGCCATTGTTAAGCGAAGCTGGTTGCTGAGGTGGAAAGTGGTGCTATGCTAGGATTATGGGCACTAACTTCAGCTATCCAACTTGTAGTTTGTTGGATATGAGCTTGCACAAGGTCCATAAATTTGTCGAGTGCTTCATGTTTGGCTGCGTAATCTGCACTGAGTTTTTCAACTGCGGTGAGTATATTATGAAATTTATTTCTAATGCGGTTTATTCTGTCATTATAATTTAAAACTGTCTCCTCCAGGGACTCTTCTGATCGTGGAGTGCTCGGAGTTTACGTTTGCTGGGGGAGGGAGAAGTGGTTCGCGTTGAGCACAGGGGCTAGTGTCCATGGGCAACTGTGCAGAGGGTCAGGTGGGGCTGATGAATGGCACATGGAAGAGGCGGAATGAGAGGGAGGGCTTGGGTGGTTGATGCGGAAGGAGGACGAGAATAAATTTGAGTGGTAGTAGCGGATAAGTGAAAAGACTCAAGTTGTAATTTAAGCCTTTGAATTTCAGCTTTTAGGGTTGCATTTTCTTTAAAGAGGGTGGAGTCGTTGTTACTGGTGTGATTTGAGGAGCAGCTAGAAGAGGCTGACTTAGCCCAGCCTACCTGGTGTGAGTTGACCGAAGAGTTGGTGAGAGCAGGGCTTGGTGATAGGGCTGGCCAGGCGTCCGTCTTGCGTCGTTGAATCGGAGCGACGACCGCGATCTTACTTTTGCTGGCACTGGAGCGTCGCCCGCGTTCCTTGCTTTTGCTTCGACTTTTCCGCCCGCGTTCCTTGCTTTTGCTTCGACTTTTCCGCTGGCTTGAACCGTGAGTTTGTTCGCGACTAGGAGATCGGTGGATGGGTGGGTCTTGCTTTTCCATGGACCGTGTAGGGCGCGGCTTAAATCGTTGTCTACACAGCGATGAAACCTGTTTCATGGTTTCCATTGCACACAACACAAACATGGTCACACTCGTGGTCCATAGGTGCATCTTTTAGTCCACATTTGGGACAAAGTGTGTCACTGGTGTTGGTGCAGACGTCTTGGCGATGACCAATCTGACGGCACCGTGTGCAGGCTTCAACCTTTTGCCTGAAGGGACGGCATCGAAGTGCACAGCCTTCGTAGTGGACGTAGTAAGGAACGATTTTGCCTTGGAATATGATTAGAATGGTTTCAGTGCTGCCCAGGCGTCGTGCACCTCCGATAGTCAGCTTTGGGTTGCATCGGCCGGAGGGTCGAGATGATTTCGTCTTCCGAGTAATCGGAAGGCAGGAGAACGGTTCCTCTGCAGGTATCGACGGGATCAGCGACATGGGTGGCGACTTCATGAGGGGTGCCGTTGAAGTTCAAGAGCCGTATGCCATGGTAGAGGTCGGCACGATCCAGGTCTGGTGTGCTAATCAGAACGGTATGGTTGATGGAGTTGACGCGTATTTGGTCAGAACTGGTGCGGTCAGAGATTGGGAGACCCGCCGCCTTGAGGATTATTTGTCTGAGGACGCATGGATGTATCACAGCACAGTTTAAACCTCCACGGACTCTTAATATGATTTTGTAATCACTGCGCGGCAGTGGTGGGGGCTTCGGTGCTGCTCTTGATTGGCGCTCCTGAGCCACTGCATGGCTTGGTGGTGACGAAGGATGCTGGCGTTGTCTTGAGAGGCTCTCGTGGATCGCGCGCCAGGAACGCGCACCATCGACGCCGGCTGCGTCGCGCCCTGTTCCAGCGCTCATGCTAGGGAGAGGTAGGCCTAGCAGCGATACTGCTAGCCGACAGCCCTAAAAGGGCTGCGGCTTGCGTAAAAAAACGTCTTAGTATTGAAAAAGTATCACAGGAAGCGTCGGTAACACTCACATATAGGTCCAGTCAAGTATTCGGGGCGTTTGGAGTGATCAGTTTAGCCACAAGAGGAAAATTTGCAGGAGCCAAAGTCACATGCGACCGCTCACCTCCGCGCGCGTCCTCCGCTCCTCTAGGCCCAAGTGTTATGCTTTGTGCAAGCCAAAATCCATGTAAATGGGAAAGCATACTTTTAGGAGTACCAGCGTAAACAAATCTTGGCAGTTG
>WOVY01011490.1:0-287622 GCA_013436015.1 Rhipicephalus annulatus | reverse complement strand
AAATACAAAGATTCTGGCGGATACCATCGACTAAAAGCTGTTTGTCAAACCCTTGACAGGGTCGATGGTCCGTTACAAAGGCATATGTGGCAGTTGTACGAAAAAAAGCAACATAAAAAAAAAAAAAACAAATGTTCACACAAATGTACACAACAATATCTGAAATTATTGAAAAACATGAAAACAAAAAATTCTATGCACAGAAGACAGGAAATCATACACAATTTGCTCTGACAAGTGAAACATAGAAAACATAATTGCAGGAATAGTAATACGTTAAGTCATCATATGTTAACACAAGAGAGTCCTGAGTTCCTTGGCTGAGAAGCACTTGACGTCTTTGTATTTATTTAAATATGCGGCAAGTTGTGTTCTAATGATTGTAGCCTATAATTATTGCGAAATCTAGGAACATACCACATGTCACTATTTCTAGTATTGGCGGAAGTGATTCTAGGTGTCAACGATGCAGCAGTAGACGCAAGAAAATTATGAAGATATTTTTTAGAGAAATAAAAGGAATAAAGTAGGCGAAAAGTGTAAAGATGTTCTATTTTAATGATTCTATGATTTAGGAAAGCTGGCCGTGTTGTCTCTAAGAAGCCCATATTGTCAATGTGCCGAATCATCCTTTTTTGAAGTAAAAATAATTTCATAATGTTTGTTTTTCCAGTAGTCCCCCAGACTAAGCTACAATAACTTAAATGAGAAAAGAATAGAGCATAATAAATGTTAAGTTTTGCTTTCGGTGGAAGAAGATACCTACATCTAGATAAAACACCTGTTATAGCTGACAGTTTTTTTGCAGATATTTTCTACGTGTTTATCCCAGTAGGAGATGCGAAGAAAAGTAACGCCTAGTAATTTATGTTCATCAACAATTTGAAGTTCTTTACCAGCAAATAATAACGTTTGTTGGCAAGTCAGAGATTTGTTTTTAGCGCGAAATAACATACTTTAGTTTTTGTAGGATTTATTTTAAGGCAGTTAGCAATCGACCATTGAGATAACTTAACCAGTAGATGCGTTGCATTGTCTCATTAATTTCTGTGAATCCGGACCAAAACAAGAAGTGTAGTGTCAGCCGCGTATATGATAAATTGAACAGAGGTGGTAATATTAGTAATGTCATTAACGTAGACATTAAAGGAGCAGCGGACCCTATACACTACCCTGTGGTACACCGTTTTATTATGGGAAGAAAACATGATTTTTCGTCTCTTATGCAAAACAGAGTGTTTGCGATCAGTTAAATAAGACTCGAATAATGTTAATGGAATACCTCTAAGGCCATTCTGTGATAATTTCCACAGTAGAATTTTGTGATTTATGCAATCGAAGGCTTTACTAAAATCAGATGAAGAGCGCCAAGGTGAAAAGATTTCTCTCAATATTTTTCAGTACATATTCCTTGAGTGTGAGCAAAGCGGTTTCCGTTGACCTGCCTTTACGGAAGCCGAACTGGGCATCAGATAGAACACTGTGTCTGTCAAAAAAACTTGAAACACGCGAAAAAATAATCTTTTCTAAGCCTTTGGAAATACTGGAATTATTGAAATTGGTCGATAATTTGACGTATCATTTCTGTCACCTCCTTTAAAAATAACAGTTACCCTACTCATTTGCATTTTTTCTGGGAAAATTCCATACTGTAAAGCCAAATTAAAGATGTGTGTAAAGCTGGAGCAATGTATTCTATTACATACTTCACAGGCTTTATCTGTATGTCATCTATATCGAGAGCTTTACTATTTTTAAGGTTCTTAAAATGTAGTAAATACTTCATATTCATTAGTGGGATTTAAAATAAGCTATTAGGAGTGGAAAGAAACGATGATGTATTTGGTGGAGCTTGTTGTGGCTGTTGTACCGCGCTTATGCTTGCAAAGTACTCATTAAAGTGATTAGCAAGTGCTAAACCAGAGATTTCGGTTTTATTGTGGATTAACTTCTCCGGCGCGGCAGAATGTTTCTCGCGACCAAGAACCTTATTTATTATGTTCCACAAGATATCAGGATGTTACCCGTGGGCGTCAGTAAACATACGCTCATGATAAGCAATCCTGGCACGCCTGAGTTGCGCATTCAGTTTGTTTCGATACTTTTAAACATTATCAGCACCTCAGGCGAACGTGTAGCAAGAAAACTATGGTACAATTTATCTTGTGTTTTATCATTTAAAAAGTTCTTGCGTAATCCAGGGTTTTCTTATCTTTCTAGTCTGTCTCAATTTCTTGAAAGGAAAATGTAGATTGTAAATTTGCAGGAACGCAGAAAGAACTTCGAATACGCGACATTTACATCACTTATTTCATATAAGAAAGACCAGTCATATTGGAAATATCATGCTTAAAAAGATCCATGTTTTTCTCGCTTAAATCTTGTATTGCGAACACATTTGATTTAGAAAAAAATTTTTTTAGCATTCGCACAATACGTCATAAATACAGGGCAATGATCACTGACGTCAGATGTCACTGTTCCAGTATGCTCTACTACAGTGTCAATATTCGTAATCAGAATGTCAAGACATGTAGACGAAGACAGCGTTACACGAGTTGGGGTGTTAATTAGGTTGACAAAGCCACCAGAACTAAGTCTATGTGTAAAATCTACTGAGACAGCACTGTTTACAAGAAAATTTATGTTAGTGTCTCCCCCGCATACAAGTCTAAATTCGTTAGCAGCAACATATTCCAGTAAATTATCAAAGAAACTCATAAATTTGAAAACATTTCCATTAGGCGGGCGATACACCACCGAGATTATGTCAGACAAATGTTGAAGTGTTAAAATTTCATAGTCCGCAAGTTGTTTTAACAAAAATCTGCTAAGAGTTCATATTTTTGTCCTGATGCAATATAAATTGCAACGCCACCTCCACGTTTATCAATTCGATTTAAAACGTAATCAGCATAGCCATCTAGGTACAGCCGAGAATTGCTGTCATGATACCATGTTTCTGTTAGCATGATGATATCGAACTTAAAACAGAACAGATTTAACAAGTTGCTAATATTTCTTGTTTATTGGCTGCTGATCGAGCATTCAAGTGCAGAACGGAAGTACTGGAATTTTTCTGAAAGTGTAATTGATGCGGTAAGATGAAATCGTGATATTCCATGGTGGTTCTTAGGAAGTGGTTTGTGTGGTACCAGAAATAATCGAAGTAATCTTAGCAAGATCACGTTCTTCCGAGATCTGCACAACATCACCACCATCATTTTCCCTTGCATAGATTTTTCCGTTGCTGCTCCATACAGATTTCCATTTGTGCTCATACTTCCTTTTCACTGCCATACCAAGCAGCCTCTTTAGTGATGGGCAAAGATGCTCGTTCACGTAAATGGGACAAGTGGATTCTAACCCCAAGTCTCTGTTTGTGATCCTTGTTTTCTTTGCTTTTTTCAGAGCAGCGTCGCGTTTAGCTCTGGATTTAAACTGTACAATGATGTTTGTTTTCTCTGGGTTGCGAGTTGGAACACGGTGACAACACTCAACGTCAGATGAACTGATAGGCTCATGAATTGCATTGCCTATTTCAGACAGAATAGTAGAAAGGTCCTCATTTTCTTTCTTGACGACACCCTGGATTTCGAGGTTCGTATTTCGCGAGTATTGCTCCGAATTCGTTAGCCTCCTTTCAAGTTCTGATGCTTTTTTTTCCAATGCTGCACATTTTGTGCGTAGTTCATCATTTTCCTTCGCCAGACTAGTATTCTTTGAAATTTCAGAAGCAAGGTTCTGTTTCAGTTCTTCGACCGATTCAAGCGAGAAGTCAATGCTCTGGCTCATCTGGCGTTGCTCAGTGCGCACATCCCGTATCTCATTCCTGAGATCACGCTCCAGTGATTCTTTGAAAGACTTGAATTCCTGCCTAATTTCTTTAAGCAATTCAGTCCTCATTTCTTCTTTGAGCTTCGCTAGTTCCTTAGCCATATCAATAGCCTAATATTCAGTAACAAGCGCGAAAAAACAGGTAAAAATCACAAAATCAAAAAAATTGAAAACTTGGCAGTGGTGACGACACCATATAAATGTAACTGTACAAAACTGCACTAACCTGTAGTGAAACAAGCAGCGAAATTCAGTAGAGTGTCTAGCAGCGTAGTCACCACTGCCAAGTGAAAGAACGGGTGGCCGGTAGTCTACTTTTATAGCAAGGTGGTATCACAAGATGCCGAGTGATTGCCGAGTGCTGATGATAGGCCACACGCCTCCTGGTGGCAGCCAGTCCTAGGAAGATCGTTCAGTGCTTTCGCTGACCACGGCGATTGCACGTGTTGAAGATCGCTTCTTCCGTCGGTATGCAGCTCCGGTTCAAACGGCTATCTGTAGTGAAACAAGCAGCGAAATTCAGTAGAGTGTCTAGCAGCGTAGTCACCACTGCCAAGTGAAAGAACGGGTGGCCGGTAGTCTACTTTTATAGCAAGGTGGTATCACAAGATGCCGAGTGATTGCCGAGTGCTGATGATAGGCCACACGCCTCCTGGTGGCAGCCAGTCCTAGGAAGATCGTTCAGTGCTTTCGCTGACCACGGCGATTGCACTGTGTGAAGATCGCTTCTTCCGTCGGTATGCAGCTCCGGTTCAAACGGCTATCTGTAGTAAAACAAGCAGCGAAATTCAGTAGAGTGTCCTAGCAGCGTAGTCACCACTGCCAAAATTCTACAAAGAACATCCAATGGACCCCACTCCCGAATTTGAAAGGGAGATAAAAGTAACCCTAAACAATCTCCGCCAGGACGAGAAAATTACCGGCAAAATCTTAAAAGCAATGTTAACGGCCCATTCTGTTCCCGGTCGAATCTATATGCTCCCCGAAATACACAAGGCAGGCAATCCGGGACGTCCGATAGTATCCACTAACAGCACATCAACAGAAATTATATCAGAATTTATTGATTCCTTAACAAAAAATATCCCCCCAAATTTTCTTTATTACCTAAAGGACACAAACCACTTCATCTGCGAAACTCACACACGGACACAAACACGTACGCACCCACAAGCACACCATACGCTCTTACTAATGCACTCACTCACATGATATAATGTGCCTCAATCAAATAGTATTGAACAAAACATCATGAAAATGCCTCGCAGCGTATGTTCAGTGGAAACACACAGCCGCTACTAAAAAAGTCATTTGTGTTCCTTTTACCCACCATGTCAGACACTTTGCTAGCGTCGCGCGAGTGCATGTCTTTGTGTGTGTGTGTGTGTGTGTATGTGCGTGTGCGTGCATGTGCGTGCGTGTGTGTGTGCGTGGGTGTGCGTGTGTGTGTGTGCGTTCGTGCGTGTGTGTGCGTGCGTGTGTGTGTGCGTGCGCGTGTGTGTGTGCGTGTGGGTGTTGTGTCCGTGTGTGTGTGTGCGTGCGTGTGTGTGTATGTGTGGGTGCGTGTGTGTATGTGCTGTGCGTGTGCGTGTGTGTGTGTGTGTGTGTGTGTGTGTTGCGCGTGCTTTGGTTATCATTATCGGAGCAGGAAAAAATAGCCGGTCAGATTTGAGCACGTTATAACCTTACGATTCGGGAGTTATCTGCGAAATTTCACCCACTTCAACTGCAATAAATGGTTACCCTAATAAAGTACATCTTGATGATTCGTTGAACACATGGCAACCACTAATCACAGGAGTTAGAACCTCTTAGAACACGTGCTTTTTCTAAAACAAATTACGTGTGATAGTCCATAGGTTGGTTCACGCTGTTTCCTGTCTTCCTTTCACTATCTTTGTGCAACTGCCTGAATTATGGTAAACTAAGCTCCCACGATGTGTTCGCTTGAGGGAATTCACACCCACTTGGCGGGAATTCACACCCACTTGAGGGAATTCACACCCACTACAGTTGCTTTTGAGATGCGATCGAAGAGCCTGAACCCACAGTTTAGCAATTATCTGCACAATCCGGCTCAGCATTGTATTTAGTGGCAGGGCGGGGAGGAGGCTATGCATATTCGCAGATCATAGGTAATGAGGGCGGTCGTAGTGAGCCTTCATAGAAAACATATAAGAGCGAAATTTCTGAGGCCACATTCATGTGTTCTACGAATGTCTTTTCATATACTCCGTATCATACATGTGTAACGCTGTGGAGGCCAGCCAGACGTTTTACAATGAATGTGTTTGCATAAGGAAGAAGACGATGAATTTTTCATGTGAGGTAATATTTATTTTCCTCTTGGGCACAGTAATAAACTAAGATGGTTTGTGCGTTGGAGATAAACACAAGCCGTTATTTTCAACTCTTTGTTTTCATTTGTAGCCTTTCGTACCGCTGTGCAGGCGAGTTCGTGCTCGTCTCGCACGAGAGTTTACAACGATGAAAGCCAAGCGTGTAGACGCGTGTAGTCACACACACTGCTGGCCGAACATCTTATATAGCTTCCACAGCGCTGCATTTAATATGTAAAACTGAGCATAGGTACATTGGTCAGCGTAGCAGTGCATACGAAGGGGCTGGGCGCCTCCTTTCTCCTTATAAGAGAGAGAATACCTCTTATTGGTAATAAATAGGTGGTTGGACTTCCCAGTCTACTGGCTCTTGCTACCGCCCGGGTACGGTCGACCAGAGCTTGTTGCTGCACTGGGTCAGAGCTGGACAGGGTCAACTCGGGAGCTTACATGACCGGTCATGCAGGCTGTATTTCTATAATTCTTCCTCCGTCAGCGCCATGTTGTTTTATTGTGAAGGCGTCGTTGCACACTTGCGTGCTTACAAAAATGACGTGACGTCACAGGAGGAGGTGTACCGGCAAATATATAGAGCGCTCTTGAGAAGAGGTTGAATAGTAACGTTGTTTATGTTTTTTATACTTTCAAGCATGAGCATGCACGTATTTTTAAAGAGGTCTGAAGGAAATACTTTTCTATGGCATTACATTTACCGAATTCAGTTTTAATTTGTGCTTGTTCTAAAAAAGAAGGAATACGGCCTATTTGTTCTGGAAAGCTGTGGCTTTCCTTTATTTTGTCTTACAGGCACTATGAACAATAAGTTTCCCATTGAAGTTGCTGCAGACGTTTTTCAACAAAATGTTGGTCAGTACCACAACATATGTATCAGCACAATTTGTTCATGTGGCCGCTCTCACCTGCGTCCAAATCAGATTATTCTTCGTTGACTGGACATGGCACTGTTCGCCTTGCACATTGTTTCGAACCGTTGTTATCCGGGCATTAGCAGCAGTTCAGGCTGTGCAGCAAGCCGCTTTACGAGAAAGTAGCAGTGCGCAACAGCGTTATCACTAGGTAGAGTGGTCCTCCTCGGTCGAACTGCTTCCCGATACCATAGAGCTCATTACTGGCAGAGACAGGGATCGACTTATCTGAAGTGAGTGCGTTTTTTTTTATATAGCACAATATAACTTTTCCAGGGTCCCGTACATTGAATATCCTGGCACGTTGACTAGAACTTTCTGCATCTTCAACAAAGTCCCGCTTCTGTCGCATCGTTGAATCTAGGATGTAATTTCCTGATTGGGTACAACTCACCACACTGGTCAGTGGAAGTTGTCGGCAAAGCGCTCAGCAGGCATTCTCGGAAACTTCGGGCCACAACAAGCTTTCATACGTTCACCATCGCGACCCCTTTGAATTCGCACTACATACATAATATTCGCAAGGTGTTTTAAACGTCCTTCTTTTCACAATTTCCAACCTGACAGGCACAAAAACACTCAAAGAAACGCTCAAACACGAGCAGCTAAACCATGAAGAGAATTACTAAAGACGCGCCGGGGAACGCCGGTTCTAAGAACGCGTAACGAACGCGCAATCTTCCGGCTTACCGAAACCATTTGCCGCTTGATGAGACCGCCCCATTTGCTGACGTGGTGCGAGTGGAGAGGGGTAATGACTAAGCTCTCCCCCTTTTACGGTTCTTGTTTGTTACGCGCAGCCACTAGACCTAATTATTGAGAAAAACTACGAGGCCTAGAGGTACGATTCATGCCTGAACTACTCGTTTTATTACGTTTAATTGTGCCACATTTGGCGAATGCAAGAACTCACATAAAACAACTTGGTGTCTAACTTCATAGATAGGGCAATCACAAAACAAAACGCCTGTGAGACTTAAGATTCATTTCAAATAGTTTGTTTGAAGCACTGAGTGGTCAAATAGTGAGAACAAGTAAATAAAAGACAAAATATTCACCTAGTAATGCACAATACTCGTTGGCAATTAGCGTCTAAAAGTAATGCCCCTGACACACGGGCACCCTGAAGTCCTTTAGACAAGGGGACATCTTTCGGAAAGGCGTTCGGGCACAGTGACACACGACAAAGGAGTAACTCCTTTCCGGCAAAGATCCTTTTCGCAAAAGCAGATCCCGCATCTACTTTTCTGGCAGGAAGGGAGTACTCTCGCATACAGTGTGCATAATTTATCCATAGAAGAAAACGTGTCGCAACACTGCAGTGCCCTGTCAGTATTTGTTTGCGCGGAGAAAATGTTTTCAATTTCAACAGCAGTGCGATTTGTTCAAAAGTGAAGGCCTATAGTCTGTCAATACTCTCAAACGCCTGCATTACGTCCCTAGCGCGATCATGTTAGGGTTGGCAGCGGCAGTTGCTCTGTCGGGCTCACTCGAAAACACTGCTTAAAGTGGCCGTCGCCTAATAACGGCAATGTGTCTTTGAACCAGCGTTCGTTGCGCACATTGGCCCAACTTTCGCGGTTGATGGCTCGAGGGGATAGTGCGGAAGCAGTCAAAATGAAGCTGTTTATGACGAGTCTTTGTTTGAGGCTCGCCACTCTTGCCTTCGCAGCGTTTAGCTCATCTTCAATGGAGCCGAGGGCGACAAGAGTCAGGCCCACCTCAACTGTTGCTTTATCTCTGTCTCTGCGCTGAGACATCGCAGGACCACGATGAAACGCGGCACGCCGTCACTGACCCAGCTGGACGCAGCCATGTGAAAAGGACGAACAAAAACAGCAAAACACCTACTGTTCATAGTTGCCAGACGAACTTAAGTTGCTGCTAAAAAGGCAAAAAAAGCGAAAGAAAATACAGGTATGCGCATTAAAAGCCACCAGACAATAAAAAAACGGTTTTATGCTCCGGCGTCGCTGAATGTGATGTACATGCTCAGATTCTTTTTAATATTTCCAATCTTGCCGCTTCCAAAAACAGCGCCATTTTCTTTCGCAGCGTTCTTCTGAGGCACCACCTAAAGCAGTAGTCCGGTGCCGTGTGTCATCAGCGCCACTCCTTTCTGCAAATGTTCCCCTTAGGCGACAAAAAGGGGTTTACTTCAAAGTACTTTACTTTTGCCCGTGTGTCACGGGTCTAAAGAAAGCGAGTTTCTACGGGACTGGCCAGCGGGAAAATTACGTAAGTTAACTGCTCTTTTGTAGGTTCCCTAATGAAGATAAAATAAATTTCTCTTCATAGAGTCATAGAAAGAGCCTTGCTGCTTTATTATCTACAAGTTCAGAGTATCAGCTCATATAGTTTGGTCTCTTCATCGGTAATGCGCGATCAAGTACAGCCATAAACTGCTGCATTGACACAATAATTATTCATCAATTTTCGTCAGAGCACAAACCAACTTCGAAGGAGAAGTAAGTGTGCTGTAGTGTACATAGCCTCTAAGTATTATTCTCCTGCTTTGAAAAGAGAAAAAGATATCCTAACAAAAACTTTCATTATTTTGCCCATTTTCATCGGAGCGTAAATAAATGACCAATCAATGTACGTCCAAAATGTCTTCATACAAACCTAGAATAGCAGTTAATCTAAAAGCACAGTAAACTTCGTTTTATTATAATGAACCATGTCGCCGTACTCGCAGTACAACGGAGGCTTGTACAGGAAAAAACGTTTTTTGTTGCTCACACCTTTCCACCAAGGCGGGCTCTGTTCACGATACAACGCGTTGTTTTATCGCGCGTCTGCACAATAAACCTTTTCATAAATACGCCACCTGACGGTGACCTTTCCGTCAGTTTCGATTTTGCAAAGCGTGCTGGGATAGAAGCCACCATGTATAGGGCAGGTGGCGTGTGCGCGCACGTCGAACGTGCTTCCTACCGCTAGTGAAAGTAATTCCATAATAGCGCCCGTGTTTTCGACGTGAAGTAAATTCTCCCGTTATGTTCTACATGGAGCTATTTCAGACAGAACGCAGCTCACACCGACAACATATTCGTATTTCTTTTAATTTACTCGTTTTAGCTTCATGTTTCTGAGCGCGCGACAAAGTCCCGCCTTCTTCCGTGTACCTCAAACGCTGAGCGGCGTCTGCGTCTGCATGAAATGCTGTTGGTGCTGGAGCTAAACACGGCAGGAAGGAGTAGTTCGCGTATCGGGAGCTTGGGGCACCCTTTCACGAAAAGTGTCTATAAAATTAACAAGGTCGTAATATTGGGAAAACAGGTACCTGAACCTACAAAGATGCAACGCAGGCATCGACAGGGATGTCCTTTGTCGCCTTTGTTATTTATCCTGTATCTCAAGGCACTAGAAGCCAAATTAGAGAGGAGTAAACTCGGATTCAGCCTTTCTTTTGCCAAGCAAAGAAAACACATAGAACAGTCATTACCAGCATTGATGTATGCAGATGATATGAAATTAATAGCCGACAACACGAAAGATCTGCTGGGATTGATATACATCTCTGGTATTGAGGGAGATAGGTTAAATTTTAAGTTCAGCAGGGAAATGTTGGAAATCATGAGTTTTTGATAACAAAGGCAGTAAGCATGAGATACCGGAATTAACACGCTAGAAATAGTGGATAAGTACAAATTCTTGGGAGTATAGATAAGTAATGGGGCTGAGTATCTATGGGAGCACGAATGATGCGTAATGACTAAGGGCACCAGGAATGCAGCTATAATGTATAATAGTGCACTGTGATACTGTGTCACACCGGTCCCGTTTATTAGGGAGGCAATCGCCGGGCTAATTCCAAGAGCCGAAGTATCGGCCCCCCGAACCGCACCACGAAAGCGTGGACAATTCAAAAGTGGTCCTTTTTGGCGCGCCAGCAGACGCCGGCTGTGGCCCAAAGAACAAGTCAGAGCCGAGAGTTGATAAACAAAACAAATATTATATTCTCAAAAATGGCAGATCGAAAACAATACACAAGAATGCACACTCCACAATAGTTACATACAATACGTCACCAATCAAACAACGTACTACACGGTACAATCAGCCACACTCAAAACAACGGAAACAGACAACGATACGCACTACAATGCAGTCGCATGCATTGAACAACCAAGACACTTAAAGACTAAAGAGATAGAAAACCTATCCAGTCCAAAGTTCTTGGAACAAAAGTCTGGATGATACTCTTCCGAGAATCACTCACTCAAAGTCCAGCGTTGTTGCCGTTCCGCTGTCCCGAAGTTTTCTTCCAGGAAACCTCGCGTCTTCAATTGGCCACTCCCCAAGCTTCAACTTCTTCGCCGGAACACGTCGGCTTCACACACGCAGCTGTTGCCACGCGTCCTCGCTCAATAGCGGTAAACCCACGCTCTTGCCTGTAGCTCGAGCTTCACCCCTCAGGTAGAACTCCTCTTCATCTCCTGCTCTGTCACTGCGGACAGCACCTTCGCCGACTCCACGGCGGAATCCCTACGCGCTCCGGCGCTAACTTTCCGTCTTCTCCTGCTTTCTCGTCTCGGCCGCTCGATTAAATACCTTCCGCGCCACCTTCCAGAACGTTCTCCTCATTTCATCGGCGCGATGCGCAGCGAAGGCTGGGAAGAGGGCGAGACGGTTGGAATGCCCTCTCCGGCCGGTGAGTCAACTCGGTATGACCACGCCTCCTTCGTTCTAGAAAAATCGCGGCCTTGCTGGGCCGCCGATGTGGGGTGAGGAGGTTCGTCTGCGAAGCCGTGCTTCTGCGGGGAGAGCGCGCGCCCGGGAGCCTTGGATGTTTGCTTTCTTTTTTTTTTCTTTTTTTACCTCGCGGCGTTTCTCCCGCCCGTTGTCGCAAGGATTTGGCGGCGCGCTCTTTTTTAGCGCTCGTTCTGTGACACACTGCAATAGGTATAACATCCGTCCGTCCATCCATCCATCCATCCATCTATCCATCCATCTGGTCTATCTTGATTCCGAAGCCATCACATGATTGCTGAGAGTATCTAAGTGCGAGAGGCCGCAGCATCTTACCCAGCCCTTGGACGGGCTGGAACGCCCAAGCACGTCAGCGTGTTGTGGCAGTTCTTGGGCCAGCAGTTGCACATGCGCAGTATAAGGGTGGTTATGAACACCGGACTGAACTTCGTCATAAGCTGCTTTGCTTCACATCTAAAAACACGCTCTACCTACTTCTGCGAGGAATACACTAGGCTTGGCAGCGTTACACAAAAAATAAAGTAGTCGTGTCGACTCCTCGGCAGGCAACTGTCCCCAACGTGCCCCACTTTTAAATGCGAAACATTTCCTAGCAAACTACGGTGACATTGAGCGTATCTATCTATCTATCTATCTATCTATCTATCTATCTATCTATCTATCTATCTATCTAGCCCCGCCGCGGTGGTCTAGTGGCTAAGGTACTCGGCTGCTGACCCGCAAGTCGCGAGTTCGAATCACGGCTGCGGCGGCTGCATTTCCGATGGAGGCGGAAATGTTGTAGGCCCGTGTGCTCAGATTTAAGTGCACGTTAAAAAACCCCAGGTGGTCGAAATTTCCGGAGCCCTCCACTACGGCGTCTCTCATAATCATATGGTGGTGTTGGTACGTTAAACCCCACAAATTAATCAATTATCTATCTTTCTATCTATCTATTTATCTATCTATCTATCTATCTATCTATCTATCTATCTAGCCGCTTACGACATTTAGCTCTCCTGGCCGTTTCGATAATGGTATTGATAGCAAACTTGGTACGGCACTACATGACTGTATGAAGAACATATTAGACTAGCTATAGCGTGAAAATTCTGACATGTATGTTATGAATGTCGTGATTTACATTTTATGGTTTTGCAGCTCGTGCAGTGGTTTTTTTCACATGACATGTTGCGAAACTCGTATGGTATGACATGATTGCATGGCGAACACAAGCGAGAGACCATTACATGAAAGTTATCACACGTGAGTGATGGAACAACATAACTACATGCCGCGCTCATGATGCGCTAGCAGCCGTTTTGCTTGCTTCACATATGCCAAGTTTGGTATTACGTGACGCCAATGGATGACGAAGGTATGTGACTGGTACAAATATGATAATCATGAGATGCGTGTCATGTGAGAACATCACTACATGCCACAGTCAACGCAGCAATACATTTCGACGTGGCTCTGTGCGCGTGTTCACCGGCATTCCTTTCGTCGCGTCAAGCCGGCGTTGCCATGCCAGGCGCCTGTCCTGCCATATACTCGCAGGCACACGCCGCGTTGCGTTGCTTTGACGCATGCGCGTTTCAGCGCATCTGGCGTCCCATCGTCACGAAAAGGGGGAGACGCAGTGTTGATTTGGGAAATCCTCGGCAAGAAATGCAGCATGTCACATACTGGATTTCACGCCGGTTGCCGTCGGGCTGCGCCAACAGACGCTAGTCGTGCCAGTCACGTCTGGCGTCAGACTATAGAGTGCTCGCGTTATGCTAACGTAGCGTCGCTGTGGCTAGCGTGCGCGCGTCAACGCTACATTGGGGTATATTAGACCCTTGAGGATGCGCTCGTGGCAGTTTTACTAGTTCCACATATACCTAACTTGGTGGTACGTGACGTCAATGGATGACAAAATTTATGACTGGTGCAAACATGATAATCCTGGTGATGTGTGGTGCGTTATGGTGCAAGGGCGTCATTTCATGGTGCAAGGGCGCCATTTCATTTCAAAGAGCGCCATTTCATGAGAAAAGGGGTGTGGGCAATGTTTATGGCATGTGGCTGTATAAGGGCTCTAAAATTCCACGCATGTGGCGCGTAAAACAGCAGTATTAAAATTATGACAGTGACGTGAAAGGTGTCTGGGGAGAATGGGCGGCGAAGGATCTCGATAATGAAACTATGGTGAAAACTGGCTTTAAAACAACTACATTTTGAACGCCTTTGCATACAAGAGTTGGGAGGCATGTCATGTGTTTTTTGTAGTAAACGCAGCAGTGACCTCTCTTCAGCGGTCGTGGTACGACTTCCCTAGGCAAATCAGTTAGAAATCTTGCACCTGTTTCAAAAATGACAGCAATGACTCGAATTTCAAAACTGGTTCCCTGCCGATAAACATTGCAGAGTGGAATGTTATTTCTTATTTGTACCGTAATAGGAAGAATTGTCTTCTAAGGGTGTTTAATTCCTTCGTTCAAATAAAAAGTGAAGCACAGTGTGTGCTTCACCACATCTCTCACACAATGGTGGAGCGTCACCGAACAAAAGGTATGAGTGTGTCGTGTACGTGAGTCCTATCCTTAGCCGTGTTAGTGTAACTTGTGTGCGGCGTGACTTAGATGCTGCTGGCCACTGACCGAGTTGCGGCTTGGTAACATGCAGTTTATTTCGTGTGGGTGCATCCCAAGTGCGCTGCCAAGAACCCTGAGGTTTCGTTTGAGGAGAAGTTTGAAGTCCAGTGCAGGGATCGCCATTGTTGTATTGGCATTAGTTGGCTTGGCAGAAGCAGCCAAATGGTGTGTCAAAACGTTTCCTTCTATGTCGCGGTGTCCTGGCACCCAGCACACAACGACATGCTGTTTGAATGAGTATACTGTGCATAGAAGCGAGTTAAGAGATACAAGAACAAAATTTCTGTGTTTTTTCAGGGTTTTCAGGGCTCTTACCACGCTAAGAAAATCTGTTTAGGTTACTGCGCTTTGTAGTTTTATTTGTTTAGTGTCTTTAACGGCCGCCAGTATCGCATGAGCTTCTGCAGTAAAGATGCTTGTGTTCGGATAAATGGTACCGTCATCTAAAAACTACGGGCCGACCACAGCGTACAAGACAGAATTGTTCGTCTTCGAGGCATTCGCATGGAATATGGGACAACTGTATTTGTGTTGAAGTTCATGAAAGTATGTGCGGATGGGGGAAACAGGTGCATGCTTTGTGACTTCCGCAAAAATGTCACCGTCTATAAGCTGCCACTACCACGGCGGCAGATATGCAGCAGAAGCCATGAAACAGTGTTGTAGACGTGGTACATCTGTTTCCTCAGCGAGGCCTCTCACACAAAGTGAGTAGGGCTGCCGCAGCGAAGGATGGTTGTGGAACAGGGCACAATAAGACCTATCATTGGTTTTGAAATGATAAGTGTGTTCTTTGTCTGCATTCACCTTGAGGTAGTACACAAAAGATGTGTAGCATCTCTGTAATTGTTGAAAAAACAGGTCACTGACCAATGTCAAATAAAAACAAAGACGTTTCGGGATCCGTACGGATCCCTCGAATCACTAATCGTTCAGACGACAAGTAACACAATCAATCTGCTCTTGTACGTTCTGCAGGTTAGTAAAAAATATTCCTATTCCAAATGCACCACGAGTTTTCGGTGCCTGGTGGTGTTGCCTTGCCCAAGAGCCTTTTGTGATGGAGTGGCCGAGTGCTTTGATGCTGCGTGTATGTTGGTATTGCTTCTGAGTGGGGACATTGAATTGAACCCGGGCCCTAATGATTCTGCAATGCAGGAGCTACTTAAAGGTCAAAAAGAAATACTTGAGGTGATGGGAACAATTAGAAAGAAGCTCGACGACTACATTGCTCTTACGGATCAGAGGTTAGACTCAATTGAAAGTGAATTAAAATGCCTTGCCGGTAAAAGTGTACAATTTGAACGTTGTGAGAAAACAGTGGATCGAATATCGGCAGGCATTGTTGAGATGCAAGTGAAACTCGATGATCTTGAAAACAGAAGCAGACGTAATAATTTGGTTGTATATGGGTTGAAAGAAAGTACTGGTGAAACAACTGAATCACTTCGTAAAACTGTTCTTGACGATATTTTTACTGCTAAAATGGGTGTCACCTTAATGAGTGTTGAAAGAATTCACCGCATTGGAACAAAGAAGCGGGGGGAAGAACAGACCAGTCATTCTACGGCTTTACAACTTTCGAGAAAAAGCTGATCTCTACAAAAATGCACACAAATTGAAAGATTCTGGCTTATCAATCAGTGACGACTATTCCAAGCAGGTGCGCGAAAAAAGAAAGCACTTATGGGAATATGCAAAATCAAAAAAAGCAGATGGTCACACAGTGAAACTTTCTTTTGATAAGCTTATCATTGACGGTAGGACTTACAGTTGGGATAGTGATGCGCAGGATGTCACAAAAGTAAGACGTTCGTGACGCTATAACAAAGAAGTGAGACAAAAGCCCCAAGGTGCCCGAGATATTGCCCTTCTGATGATGAATTGCCGAAGTGTTAAGAATAAAGCTGATGAGCTGGGTGGCCTTATTAGGTCAGTGAACGCTGACTTAGTCATTGGGTCAGAATCTTGGCTTGACGAAGCAGTTTCGAACTCTGAAATGTTTCCTTGCAATTTTCAAACATATCGAAAAGACCGGTCAACGCATGGTGGTGGTGTTTTCATTCTTGTGAAGGATTCTTTGATGTCCGAAGAAATTTTTATTGATAACAATGAAACTGAATCTGTTTGGTGCCGAGTAGTGCAAAGTAATCGTTCTAGTTTCATTGTTGGTGCTTTCTATCGGCCTCCTGTCTTTGAACCGAATGTTATGCGTCAGCTGAGAAAAATTGCCTGCACCTTTTCTAAAGAATGTGTCGTTCTTGCTGGTGACTTTAATTTACCGGATGCTGAGTGGAATAACGGTAACTGTGTCTTAAAGTCTCAGGCAGCGACATACTGTGAATTGAAAACGTTGACTGACGTGCTCGGCCTCATGCAGTATGTTTCCAGTCCTACGCGAGGTGACAACATTCTGGATTTGTTGTTTTGTAATACCCCTGATGTCATTAATGAAACACACGTTATTCCCGGTATTAGTGATCACAACGCCGTCTTTGCAAAGCTAACAAGATCCCGGGTAAATACAAAGAAATGCGAATCTAGGAGAATCTTCTTTTATAGTAAAGCAAACTATCAGCAAATATCAGCTGGTCTTGAGCAACAATTTCTGTCTTTTGAATGCAGTGCAGACGAAGTAACTGTTGAGCAGCTATGGCAAGTGTTTAAGGAACGCATTACTGGGCTCATTCGGCGTCACGTCCCGAGCGTCTCAAGCGATAAACTGAGTAAAATAAAGAAACCTTGGATTAAGGGGCATCTTATTCAGCTTATCAAAAAGCGCAAGAGGGCTTTTTCCCGATACTGCCAAAAAAAATCCCCTGAAAATTTTAATAAAATGAAAGATTTGACATCACTTTATAAAATGGAACTGAAAGAAGCCAAGAAAAAGTATTTTAAGAGTTTGGCCGCTGACTTTTCTAATAAGAAAAGGTTTTGGAAATATATGAGACGATGTGGTACTGAGAAGGTTAGCCCACCAAACCTACGTTACGGTGGCGAGATTGTAACTGAGGATCGAGATAAAGCCACACTTTTTAACGACTTCTTTAAATCGGTCTTCCGCCCACCTACACAAGTGATTGTCACGAATAAAAAAGAACAATGTTTGCCTATGGGTGAGATAGAGCTTTCATTCAATGGCATAATGAAGTTGTTACAGCGCATTGACGAAGGTAAAGCAACTGGCCCAGATGGCATATCACCAAGAGTTTTAAAACTTTGCTCTGAGGCAGTAGCTCGTTACCTTTATGTTATCTATAAAAAATCACTCGATGAAGGCAAGCTTCCTGATGATTGGAAAATAGCTAATGTTGTGCCCGTTTTCAAAAGTGGTTCTAAATCAGACGTATCAAATTACAGACCAATTTCTTTGACGCCGATTTGTTGTAAAGTACTTGAACATGTTCTTTTTTCTGCTTTAATGAATCACCTGACTTCAATTAATTTTTTTAATCCTAAACAACACGGATTTAGACAGGGTTTTTCATGCACAACCCAATTAATTGAATTCTATCATGATATAGCATCAGTTTTAGATAATCGAGGACAGATTGATTGTTTATTTTTAGACTTCAGAAAGGCTTTCGATACGGTATCACACTCCATTCTGATTCAAAAACTGCAGAACTTGAACATTCATCAAACCATTTGCCGTTGGATTGCGGACTATTTAACTTCAAGAAAACAAAAGGTTGTGCTTGGTGGATCATGTTCGTGTTTAGTTTCGGTGACATCAGGGGTACCTCAGGGTTCCGTACTCGGTCCGCTTCTCTTCCTTGTGTTTATTAATGATATTTCGGATACAATTAGGTGTCGTATTAGAATGTTTGCTGACGACTGTGTGTTGTATACTGAACTGACCGACCAAACGGATTCCACCCAGCTTCAGGATGACCTTAATCACGTGGAGGCATGGTGTAAAAATAATGACATGGTATTAAACACGAATAAATGTGTTCACGTCAGTTTCACCAAAAAGGTTAATAGATTTACAAATCAGTACATCTTAAACAATGAAGTTATTAGGTATGAACACAAATATAAGTATTTGGGTGTCACGCTTTCTGAGGATGGGGGATGGTCTGAACACATTGGCAGTGTTGTAAGTAGAGCGGGAAAAGCCCTAAGCTTTTTACAAAGAAATCTTAAACATGTAACCAAGGAGGTTAAACAGGCCGCATATTATGCCTATGTGAGACCAATACTAGAATACGCCTGTCCTGTGTGGGATCCGTTTAACAAAATACATATTCATGAATTAGAACGCATTCAGTCGATGGCAGCAAGATTTGTTCTGGGAAAATATGGCCGAACTGAAAGCTCCCGTTGTATGAAAAGAGAACTTAATTGGCAATACTTACAAGATCGAAGACGTAATCTAAGATTAAAACTATTTTATTCGATATATAACAATAAAACGGGCATTAATGCTTCAGATTATTTAAAAAAAGCGTATTATCAATCCTCCCGTCATGATCACAAATTTAAAGTACGGCCATACAACCCCAGAACGGATCTTTTTAAGCATTCTTTTTTTCCGCAATCCATTGTTGAATGGAACACGTTACCAGCCGATGTAGTTGGCCGTAAGACTGCGGATTCATTTTATGAGGCTCTGTGCCCCCCGCAATAATGCCTAAGTGGCGCTGCGGGTTTTGTTTCAAATAAAAAAAAAAAATAGATCATCTGGCACACTAAACCACGTGTACTCCCGGACTTTGCGTCATGCGCTCAACGTTACATAAGAACCTGTTGCTCAGCCGTCATCCCATTGTGAACAAGGGATCCGTACGGATCCCGAAACGTCTTTGTTTTTATTTGACATTGGTCAGTGACCTGTTTTTTCAACAATGCCTTTACCTGACCAGACGGCATTCCGTCGAACTCTCGACTACGTTAGCATCTCTGTAAGTGGAGTGACCACTCACTCGATTTCACATACAGGCTTTCCGTGAAGCTGGTGCGAAAAGCACCCGTAGAAAGGCGAATGCCCAAATGGTCCACGAGGTCCAGCATCTTCAAAGCAGTTTAAGTCACAGACTGATAAACAACGGCGCCATAGTCTAAGCGGGTGCGAATGAGGCTTCTATACAAATTCATGAGACATTGCCCACGTAGAACGTCACAACATTTTTAGAACATTCATGGCTTTTACACATTTTGTTTTAACAACTTGATGTGCGGTATGAAGGTCAACCTGTTGTCCAAGATTAGGCCTAAAAATTTATTCTCGGCATTAACCGAGAGACGTTAAACGTTAAGTTGAATGTCAGGCCCTGAGTACATGCCTCTCATTCGGGAGAACAAGGTACACGTGCTTTTTCGTGGATTCAGTCGGAATACGTTTTCCTATGCCCATTTGGAGACCTTGTTTAAACCTAGCTGAACCTCCCTCTCACACATTGCCAGGTTACATGACTTGAAGTCAATGTAGACGCCATCGACTAATGTACAATAGAGCATATTGCGGGAGATGGACAGGTGCGGTGAATTCATTTTGATAATAAAAAGTGTACAACTAAGTACACCAGCTTGCGCTACTCCCATTTCTTGGACAAATGTTTGGGAGAGAGCACTGCCCAAACGGACACGGAATGCCTTATTGGACAAGTAACTCTCGATTATGGGAAGCATTCTACTGCGCACACCCAAATGAGACAAGTCTCTTAATATTTCAAAACGCCATGTTGTGCCGTAAACCTTCTTCATATCGAGAAACACAGAGAGGAAGTATTTTTTGTGGACGAAAGCGTCTCGGATCTCTGCCTTAATGCGCACCAGATGGTGGGTGGTGTATCTACCCTCTCGAAACCCACACTGGAATCGGTCGAGCAGATTGTGGGTTTCAAGGAAATGTGAAAGGCGGTGTTTTATCATCTTTTCAGAAAGTTTACAAAGACAGCTTGTAAGTACAATTGGCCTATAACTGAAAACTGAGGAAAGGTCCTTGCCCTCTTTCAATATGGGACTAATAGCTTTCAATATGGAACTAATAGCAGCTTGACGCTGAGGCCGCCATAGTCACTACCATGTACCGAAGCTTATTCCGCTCAATACTGTATTTACCCCCATAGTTTGAACACCACTAATTGTACCCAACGCTAAGGGGGTGGTGTCATGCTTGCAATTAACAAGTCTATACCATCCACTGCTATTCATTTTGGAAGTAAACTAGAAGCCGTGTAGTCATGCCTAGAGACTGGCCACCACAAATTTGTATTTGGTTTGCGTTGCCGCCCGCCATCCTATCCGTCTAGCTTTGTATCCGAGCTACATGATGCACTTCACCATGTCACTACGCGACACCTATCCGCACCTATTTTGCTCTCAGGCGATTTCAATTTCCCGAGTATATGCTGGTCTTATGACTCTCCCTTATCTCTCGCTTATTCTTCTGAGGGCAAGGAATTTCTTGATCTTTGTTCAATTTTTTCCTTGTCGCAGAGAGTAACTCAACCAACAAGGAATACGAATGATAGTGCTAATACTCTTGATCTTTTCCTAACAACTCATCCGGAGCTTGTGTCAAAGGTATCTTACCTACCTAGCATAAGTGACCATTTGCTACTTTCGTTCGATATTAACATTACCGTATCAAAATCGGCTAATACCACTAAGCTGATTCATGACTACAATAAAGCTGGCTCCGACGCCATTAACAACAAACTGTGGAGATTTCTCAGCCTTTTCTTGAACAAATTTGATAACCGCACGTTCGATGTAAATTGGAATTTGTTCAAATAAAAAATTTATGAACTAATGAACAAATATATTCCTTTACGCAAGCAGTTTTCAAACCTTAATTCGCCGTGGTTTAACATTACCCTGAAGAGACTGTCCAATAGCAAAAACGGCTCTACCGGGCAATGAAGCTGTTTCCCTCCGAAAATCATAATACTTCATATAAAGTTGCTAACCCCCGTTACGTAACTGCACTAAAACGCGCTTAATTTATTTCCTGCAGCACACTTTACCTTCCATGCTTATCACTGACCCAAAGAAGTTTTGGCGTGTTGTCAAACCTACCAAAGATAATCATATTCGCCTAGTTGATTGTAATGATTGTGTTGTCCCTGATGCCGAGTGTCCTCACGTGTTAAATGATGTTTTCAGCTGGAAATTTATCGCGTCTTTTGATTTTTCACTTCCCAGCAAAGCCTCCTATAACTAACAATGGATCCCATTATGATTGATTCAGCCGGCATTGCTAAAATAAGTAAATCTTTAAAACCGTATTTTAGTCCCGGATGCAATCTAATCACTACAAAGATTTGAAAAGCACTCTTACTTACTCATCAATATATTGTCTAAACTTTATGAACAGTCACTGGATACTCGTGAATTACTGCCCGTCTGGAAGGTTGGGAATGTGGTCGCTCTGCACAAATCTGGAAACGAATAGTCTCTTTATAATTATCGCCCCATCTCATTGACAAGTGTCCCGTGTACACTTATAGAACATGTATTGTTTTCTCATCTCGCAAGGTTTCTTAATTTTAACTCATTTTTTCGTGCGCATAACATGGTTTACGGAAAACATTTCATGTGAGACACAGTTGCTAACCTTTACCCATCAACTTCATGTCATTTTGGATCGTCGTTCACGGGCTGATTGCATTTTCTAGACTTCGCTAAAGCTTTCGATAAGGTAAGCCATTAACTACTACTTTTCAAGCCTAGCAAACAAAACCTTGATCACAACCTTCTCGTGAGGTTAGAGCAGTTTCTTCTTAACCGTTAACGGTTTGTAACCTGCAATGACCATGAATCTTTCCTTAGTCCCGTTTTATCTCGTGTTCCCCAAAATTCCGTTCTTTGTCCTCTTCTTTTTAATAATTACAATAATGACTTTCCAGTTTGTGTTTCCTCTAACGTCCACCTATTTGCTTATGACTGTGTTATTTTTCGCGAATTAAAGGATGTTAATAATACTAACTTATTGCAAAATGATATCGCTGCAATATCCGATTGGGGCTTGACGTGGCAAATGGAACTTAACACAAGTAAATGCAAGCTTTTGCATGTTTCGCGGTCCACGCTTTCTTCCCCTGCTTACTATCTAAATAGCACGCCACTCAAAAACGTTACATCATATTGGTACTTAGGTGTCAATATTTGTGATAATCTAGCCTGGCCTTTGCATGTTGAAAATTTAATTACCAGCGCTAATAGCTTGTTAGGCTACTTACGCCACAACTTTCGTTCCGCACCGGTCTCATTGAAATCACTGTTATACAAAACATTAGTTATGTCAAAACTGAAATACGCAGCTTCAATTTGGGATCCCAGCTCTCATACTCTCATTAAATTATTAGAATTCGTCCAGAACAACGTCACTCGTTTCATTCTTCACAATTACAGCAGAACAGATAGCGTTACAGCCATGGAAAATTCCTTGCATTTATTTCTTCTGGCTACCCGTCGCAAATACAGTAGGCTTTTCTTGTTCCATAAAATTTATCACCACAACTCTATTCTGCGCACAGCTCTCATTTCACCAGCTTCGTACGTTTCATCCCACACTGACCCTCACAAAGTAGGCATTATGACGTGCCTCACTAAGACTTGTTTTCAGTCATTCATTCCTTGTGCATCAAACCAATGAAACCACCTTCACGGACCAATTGCTGGCGTTAAAAATAATAAACGCTTCCTCACTGCATTATTAACAATGTAACAGATGGTAAGTGTATATTATTAGTTGTTGTTGCTGCTGTACTCTACTTCTTTGTTGTATTTCTCCCCCTACATGAACCCTCACTCCCCTCTGTATTGCTCTTGGCCTTGAGGGTAAAATAAATAAATAAATAAGATATTGACGCAAAAAGTTTGTATTCTTGGATTTTATGTGTGTGTTTCCTGTACACACAGCACTTTTGGTGAATGCTTGTGTAGAAGTTCTTGGACAGCGTCGAGGTTCCGGAGCAGTCCTCTGACGTTCCAATGTATAATTTGTGTCTACATATTGGGAGTAAAGAAGTGCTGTGTGTACGAAATGAGTGTGGCTGGTGTCTCAAAGGGATAAGTGACTTATTTTAAAGTGCTTTTGTGATGCCCTGTAATTAGTGCTTTGTCTTTTTAGAGTGGTCGACAAGAGGTCGCTGCTCCTTTGGCACTACCGGCGCCGGTTTGGCTAGAAGTGGCGTCCATAGCCTCCTACGAGGCACTGGATACCCGCTCCAAAGAGTGATCTATGTGTCGCTTAGACTTCGCCTCAGTCGACGAAGGCTTTGCCCCCACCGGGCAGGAGGTTGTTGGGGCCTCCTAAGTATCTTCATTGCTCTGGCTGGCTGCTGCCAGGGCTTGTAGAGGCCACCGGTGTGGGCTGGTTAGCTTTGGGCAGGGCAGTGCTGGCTGCTCCCACCAGAGGGGCAGGTGGCTTTGACCTGGGCACGCAAGAAGTGGTTCAGGTAGCCACCAAGGGCCTTTTTGGTGCCGCCGCTCATTGCGCTACTTCGGCGAAGGAAGTTCTTAGATCGAAAGAAGGTGACACTCGCTGTCATGCTTCACGGAAAGTTATATTTTTGTTAACTTTATGGTGATAATTTCTTTTTCTCTCTTCCGGACTGGGCACACTGTGGAGTATGCGGCATCGCTGCCTTTGAAGTTTGCACAGTGAACCTCATCATATTCACGCTCATCAGTACCGTGACCAGTTGGGCCGCCACAAGTAAGCTGACCTCGACAGGTCTGAGATCCATGTCCGAATCATTGGCATTTAAAGCAACGTCTCGGGTTAGGAACGAACGGACACGCACGAAGTTTTACGTAGCCGGTTGCAAGTCTCTGGAGTTTTATGCTCGACTTGAAAGTAAGAATTAGGTGCTTTGTTGCGGTTTCAGTATTGTTGCGTGTGATTTTTATGCGCTGCACATGTGTTATGTCTTGGTCCTTCCATCCGTCAAGGAGTTCCTCTTAGCTTAGTGTCAT
The DNA here is from genome assembly GCA_013436015.1 of Rhipicephalus annulatus. Taxonomy (NCBI): domain Eukaryota; kingdom Metazoa; phylum Arthropoda; class Arachnida; order Ixodida; family Ixodidae; genus Rhipicephalus; species Rhipicephalus annulatus. The sequence goes on along the minus strand of WOVY01011490.1, from coordinate 263,256 downwards.
AAGGTCTTAATCTGATACTACGCCCTTCACTGTGTTCAGAGTACGATGTGCAGTAGCTGATACAGAGATATTGCCAAATGCTACCAGGTGTCAAAAATTGATGTGCCGTTCTTTGACTTTTTATTCGAGGAGAATGTCTTCACTTGCTATTTTGGTGGTCTTATATCTGATTCGAACGATATCTTTTAAGCACTTGGCCACGAGGAAATGTGATATTGCTCTAGCCTTAGTTGACAGTTCTTCGCAGTGGAGAACAAAATATCTTGGGAAAGTTTCGATGTTTTGAGAGAAAAACAAAGATGATGCATCGGTTTGCACCCTTTTAAGAGCACGATCGGTTACAGGTGGGTTCTGAGGTCCCATGAAGAAAGACTTTTTCGGCAGCGGCGCCTACCACCCACCACGGAGCCCATCAAGGGGATGTGGCAGATCATGTGAACAAGTCTGCCCTGCGCCAGCAGTACACCATTGCTATAACCGAATATGGTTAACCCTAGGTAGGATAGCCACACAAGGTGAACCATAGCCGCCAGGAAACAATGGAGTAAATAGAAAAGACAAGAAGACAGGACAGATTTGAAGAGGAGAAAACGACAAAGTTGTAAGAAAAGAGAGACAGGAGAAGGCGACTGCCGATTTGCCCTGGGTGGGTAAGCCCAGGGGTGCCGTCTACGTGAAGCCGAGGCCAAAGGGGTCGGTTGCCTCTGCCGGGGGTCCTTAAAGATCTAATCACCCGGCGTCAGCTCAGCTCCCAGGATCCCGTTTTCCCCGGACACGGCAAAGCCACGCATGGCTAGGCGGGGAAGGGAGTCGAAACTCCCCGTTAGCTCTGGTCCGTGGTGTCGCTGCACACCAAACGTCTACTTACGCAGACACCCTTGCGGGTAAACATGATAATCCTGAAGCGCGTATCATGTAAGAACATCACAACATACCACGCTAATAGCGTGCTCGAGGCCGTTTCGCTTGCTCAACATATACTAAATTTCGTATCACGTCACGTGAACAGATGACGAAGGTAAACAACACAATTAAACGTCATAATCATGACACGGAAGTCAAGTATAGCATCGTTCACCTCCACATTGTAGCGTAGTGCTGATTTTAAAGTCACATAACAACCTTTCTCATTAGCGCTTTGCATATCATTGAATCCCCCTTGGGCGACTTCGAGGATATCTATCTATCTATCTATCTATCTATCTATCTATCTATATATATATGCGATTACGTTTGGGTGCTGTCGTAGTGACTCACTTAATTTTGCGGGAAACAAAATAAGCATTGGAGGGTAAGAGGATTTGACGAATATGACGCACGGGTGAAGACATGAATAATATCACAATTTTGTCGCGTACGTCATCAAACACTTTCCGCAAGACAGTGACGTATACCCATGGGCGGGTTTGTGCCGCTGAAATGCGGGTATGTGTCACAGGTGATTGACACTTAGTATCTACCCAGGAACGAAGAGAAACGACATGCGTATTTTCAACGCGCGAGCGTTAAGAAATGCCCGACATCGGACCCCACGAATGCAAAGAATTGATGTCAGAGTCCCTGCTGAAAAAAAAAACCCTAGCATTCTGAGTGGCACTGAAGAATTTAGCCACAGAGCTACACCAGGTCCCGGAACTACTTTTCAAATAGATGCTAATCTTCCTGAAACTTCAATAGCGGTTAAAGTGCTGCCTTCTCAATTTTATAAACATTACATATGTACTCCTTTCATACAGCCGTCACGTTGCGTTAACGTCAATTGTAGTTAGTTGCCGTGAGCTAAAGTTCATTTTTATAGCAGTGTTCTGGGTCAGCATCCTTGCGATCATCAGCGCCGGTGTTGCTAATATGCATTTTCTTGTTGGCATCGTTGCGCAAGTCAGAATGACTGTTTATATAAACATCTGCAACTCTTCAACATATACATATGTGTGCAACATTTGTACATATATTAAGCGTCATTTCACGACATGCTGTTCAATAGGACAATTGCAACACGGTCACCTTTCCTCCACATGCTTCGCATAACATCTATTCTCCGGTACCTGGGATCTGCCAAATTTTTTCGTGCTCAAAACCAGAAGGGTCTCTGACCCACCCTTCTTTCCTTGTCACCACCACGATAGCGCAATAGATCTGTCCAAGCAAGACCGAATTCTCCCAGTTCCCTGAAGATGCCTATACTGTCGTATTAGAGCAACAGCTTTCGATGTTTGAATGTGTTATGTCTTAAACCAAGACCAGACTCAGGGCTTAAAAAAACTATGGAACATTTCTCTGAAGAGAACCCTGATGGGATGAGAGGCAGCAGTGGTGTCACTGGTGACGCCAGGTTGAAATGGGCGTCGACGCGGTTGCTAGAAGCACGGTTTTAGGTGAAAATAAATGTAGTGTTCACTCGAGCAAACGTTTGTTTGAAATGCGAAGGCACGAGAGGCGGGACGCGTTGAACACGCTTGCGCTTGGCTTTTTGACTCGCGTCTTGTCGGCGTTACCCGCGTGCCGTCTGTATTCTCGAACGCGATCGGTGTTCTTGACTCGCAACTCGCCCGCGTCACTGATTTTTCACTGCCGACACTTGCACTGGGCTTCCCTGGCTCGGGCCTCGTCGGCGTTGACGTCACCATTTGCTAACGCGATCGGCTTCGCTAACCCTCGCAATGCCGGTGACAGCTGGGAAAGTTACGCGCACAACAGCGGGAAGATGCCGCGATGGCATCCCGCCCGTCGGCGTGATCTGCGGCATGCAGCGGCGCGCTGTCCACAATTTCAGCGTTGCCAGATTTTCGAGGGATGCGCCGAGCGCGCACCCACTAGCTCGCGGCTTCTTGCGGTTGCTAGTACTACCGCAACCTGTCCAGCGCTATCCCCCTTCGCGTGTAACAAAATCAGTGACGACAAACGGTCGCCTTCAAGTGTGGTGACAACCTACACAAAGTGATCCTAGTTTCCGTACTGCGCTGCATCTACGAAGGCCACGTGATCCTCCACAGTGGCCGAAGTACTGAGTAGGGCTCGCGCGAGTGCCTGCCTTCTGCCCACATTATGCGTGAGGTGCATGTTTTGGGGTATCGGAGATACTGTGAATTTAACGCGTAACTTCTCGGGGAGCTGGCACTGTCGTTGTTAGGTGACGGGAGAATTCAGCCCAAGATGGGCCAATAATCATTACCCAGCCTCTGTGGAAGACAGTCTTACAAGCTGGGATAATTTCTGTGCTTCGAGAATTTCGTTGAAGGTGTTGTGCATACCTGACTCATTGAGCCCTATAGTGCGGGTGTTTCCTGGTAACCGAAGTACCTGTTTAACACACCGACGAATGATTACGTCGAGACGGTTTTCGTCCCTTTTCTGCCAAAGATGGGCGGGAGCTGCGTAGTTGATGTGACTAATGATTGATTTGTGGGGTTTAACGTCCCAAAACCACCATTTGATTATGAGAGACGCCGTAGTGGAGGGCTCCGGAAATTTTGACCACCTGGGGTTCTTTAACGTGCACCCAAATCTGAGTACACAAGCCTACAACATTTCCGCCTCCATCGGAAATGCAGCCGCCGCAGCCGGGAATCGAACCCGCGACCTACGGGTCAGCAGCCGAGTACCTTAGCCACTAGACCACCGCGGCGGGGCGATGTGACTCATGAGAAAGGCGTGAAAAAGACTTCGGAGATTTTCCTCAGACCGTCCACCACATTTGTTGGCCACTCTTTGGATGAGTTTTGCCTTTGCTTCGGCTTTTTCGAGATTCGTGTCACGCTGGTGGCGTTACTACCATTGGCTTCTATATTCATGCCCAAAATTCATACTTGTCCTACCGGTGGGATGGTTGACCCCGTCTGCCATATGAAGGTTGATTTCGGAGTAAATGTCTTTACGTGCCTTGTATATGGGGCGGTAAAACAATAACTCCGATTTTTTCTGCCGATAGGGAGAGACCAGCCTTCCGTAGAAATGCTTGTACCGTGTTAAATGATTCTTGCAGTCTTTCTTCGATGTTCCCGTCAATGCCCCCCCTCCCCAATACTCAAAATTTTAATGTCATCACCGTAGAAGGCACGCCCGATGCCAGCGATTTGTGAAAGTTGCCGGGAAAGTGCGCGCATGGATAGGTCGAATAGGAGCGGAGAGATTACAGGCCTTTGGGGTGTGCCTCTCGGCCCTAGGTTGAATTGCTGTGAGCCCAATGAGCCTAGCTGCAAGGCAGCTTTCCTCTCGCGAAGAAACAAGCTAACATAGTTATAAAAGCGTGCTCCTTGTCCGGCCTCTTTAATAAAGGTAAGAATGTGTGAGTGCTTCACTCAGTCGAACGCTTTTTCAAGATCGAGTGCTAAGATGGTTCTCGCGTCTCTGGTGACTTTGTTCTGAAGCTCCAGTTTTAGCATCACGATGACGTCCTCTGTGGACAGAGACGGACGGAAGCCGGTTTGGCTGAATAGTAGTTTTTGTCACTCCTCGACGAATTTGGTGAATCGTTTGAAGATGACATGCTCAGCCACTTTAATAACTGATTGATTGATATGTGGGGTTTAACGTCCCAAAACCACCATATCATTATGGAATACACCGTAGTGGAGGGCTCCGTAAATTTCAACCACCTAGGGTTTTTTAACTTGCACGCAAATATAAGCACATGGGCCTTCAACATTTCAGCCTCCATCGGAAATGCAGGCGCCACCGCCGGGATTCAATCTCGCGACCTGCGGGTCAGCAGCCGAGTACCTTAGCCACTAGACTACCACGGCGGGGTGCTCAGCCACTTTAGCCACACAGGACGTGAGCGAGATGGCGCGAAGTGAGCTTATGCTAGGGCAACGCCTCCTAAAAAATTATGCCTGGAATATAAGCCAAGAACGTGCTGCCCTACCCTCTTTTATTACCCTCCTCCGTTGGTACGAAGGCGAGCGTCTGCGACGGCCGCTGCCCCCTGCGAACACAGCAATTTTTTCACAGTTGCCTCCGAGCAGCCGTGATGTCACGTGACATAGCAGTACGGTTATGTCACGTGTCTGAGCGGTACGGAGGCGAGCGGTCTCGTGCGGCGGCTGCTCGCCACAAAAGGCAGGAAGCACTGCCTCCGAGATGGCGTGCTGGCAGGAGGCTCCCAATTGAAAAGAGAGCGACGATCCAGGCAAACATTTTCTAGGAGGCATTGGCTAAGGGTTCGCCCGGCTTGCGGATTAGTATGACAGACGCCTCCCGCCACTCAGAGTGGGCTTTGCCTGTTTTCCAGATTTGTTATTGTGTTCCTTGAGGAGTTGGATGTCTGCTTCTTCAAAACTTTTAAGAAGTTTGTTCTGTATGCCGTCGGGGCCCGGAGCCGAACGGCAATTGAGGTCTATTAGGACTGCCCTTATCTCGGCGCTCGAGAAAGAGCCTCCGACAAGATCCTCTTGCGTCACGTCCGGGGCGGGTGTGTTGTAGGTGGGCGAGCTAGGGTCGATGCACAGTAACGTGCTGCTATCTTATCAATGATCTGAGTGTTTGTGCTACCTGAAGGTTTGAGTTTACGTATCAGTCTGTTTATAGCGACTTGTTGAGAAGCTTTGGATGGCTTGTCCCCTAGTAGGAGTTTTACAAGTTCTATTTGGCCCCGTTTCTCATTTGACCGTCTACAGAGTTGCACACTTCGTCCCACTGCTAACGCTCAAGGGTCTGTCAGTGGTCCTTGATTTGCCGGTTGTGATCAGCTAACTTTCTGCGAAGATTACGGTTAAGCTTTTGTGTGTGCCATCTCACGTGAAGTGCATTTTTAGCCGCGAGAGGGTGAGCGAGCCGGCTGTCCATACGCTCAACCTTTCGATCTGTCGCAACGTTCTTAGTGGACTTAGCAACGTCCTGTTTAGGTCGAGTAAGGAGTTCTGCTAGTGTGTCATAGTTGGTATCGTCTTGTTTTCTGTGTTCTCGAAAGTGGTCCCAATCCGTAATGCGGAAGACCCTGATTTTGTTCATGGACGCGTTAATTACTTTTTGAATGATGCAATGACAACTGCCGAGGTTCTCCCACTGGTTCGACCACGTGGGTTGACCTACATTTCGAACCATTAATAAATCAGGCGCGCTGTTTCCGGTAACCAAGTTGCCTATTCGGGTAGGAAAATCAGGGTCCGTTAAGTGTGTGAAACCAATGCAGTTCCTTTACGAGAAAAGCATCTCTATTTGAAGCCTTGATGCTGAGCGTCAAAGTCCCCTGTAGTGTTGAGCATACGATCCCCTGCCATTTTTCTCACTCTTTGAAAGAGAACTTGGGAAGTGCTCCGGGTGTTCTTGGGTGTGCTGTAGGCGTCAAGCTGAAAGATCGACTGCTTTATATCTGAGAGGGGGATGAGTTCAATCGAAATGTATTTGTCTTTAATGTCTGGGTGGACCTCGTGGCAAATGTATGCGTAATTCTTCAAGATGATTGTGGCTATGCCTCGAGTGCCCACGTGACGGTCTGCTTCGGTGCGGTAGTCACGCTGAGAGGGTTTGGCGGTAAGCGTCTCTTGGAGTAGAATTACGGAAGGCTGGTCAGCACTCGACTTAATATATTAATTGTTGAAGTGATGCCTTCCTCTTTGGAAAGCTGAAGCAATTCCTTTGTCAAATCACGAAATTGGTTGTGGGAGCCATTATTGCAGCATATGAGAAGGCGCGATTTGCGGTGCTGCGATCTGCCTTCTTTCTTCTAGCATTTGTAGCCGAGCGCTATGCTCGGTTAGCTGTAATTAATTGGGTGTGATTTCTACGAATATAGCAACGCGAAATTGCTCAAGTATTTTGGTCAAGTTTGCTTTAGTTAGCTGTTCTATGTTTTCAGCTACCCTGTGTGTCGCGGTGCGACTCATGGCTGCTGCATTAGAAGGAGCTGAAGCTGCAGCGGACGCGGCGGATGTAGCGGGTGCTGGTCCGCCGACTACGCGTTTGTTCTGCTGTTGCAAGATTCGTGCATCGGGTGCTGGTTCGGTAACTGCGCGTTCACTCTGCCACTGCATGTTTCGTAAACGCGTTTTAATCTCGGCGAGTTCTTTGCGTAGAAATGCGTTCTCGCGTTCGAGTGTCTGTATTTTATCAGTTGCTGTGGCCGTTGTCTCGCCTGCTCAGGGCTGTGGTTCTCACCTTTATTGGCTACATGGTCGGCCCAGGTGGTTTGCATTGCGCTTTTAGAAGTGGGTGGTGGTGTCTGGGCAGGTTGCTTGGGCGTCGGCGCCGTCTGCTGCTGTTTGGCGGTCACTGGGTTGCCACGAGTGGTTTGACTGGTGTTGCATCTGCGGCGTCGGCGGTGTCGGTGTCGGACGACGTAGGGCACCTGATAGCGGTTTGGGCATATGCGAGCGCCCGTAACGTAAGCTTGTCCGCACAGTGCACATTTTGGTTGAACACACTGATGTTCACTATCGGTGATTTGCCCACCACAATGCTCACAAACTTTCGAGGTCGGAGTCGGGCATACGTCCTGGCGGTGACCGACGCAGCCGCAGATGTACAAGTGTCCATTTGTCTCTTGTATAGCGTGCAACGTACCAGTAACATACCACAGCGCACGTAGTTCGGCACTTTCAGTCCGTTGAATGGGAGAATCATAGTTGTATTCTTGATACGGCGCAGGCCGAGAAGCACCGGGTAATGCGGCGTCAGTAAGAGGCATTGTAGTTCCGAGTCCGGTAGGTCGGCCTCGATCCCTCGCGTGACACCTCGGCTGGTGTTGCCGGGTGTAGCAACGTAGGCAGAAACGGGGTAGCGTTGCTCCATCAGGGAAATCTCATGCACGTTAGCGTATGAATCATCATTGGCGGTACTCGGTTTACTTATAACGAAAATATGTTGCGTGTCGTTGGTACACACGATGTCTTCATCGGCAGTGGTTCGCGGGAGTCATGCTGCGAGTAGTAGTGATTCTAAATACTTGATCTTGCTGGATTCACAGACGTCGAGTCCTCCTCCGCCCGGACGAACGAAGACCCGGCCTTGATCAGTGGGTAGATGCGAGAGCCGGCTGGTGGTTGCAACCTTCTTCAATGCTCCGGCATACAAGGCGCCGATGGGGACGCGATGTTGTTGTACGCGATGCACAGTGGCTTCTTCTTCGGTGATCACTTCACCATCGAATATGGCTTCCGGCATGATGGCCGCGCAGCGGCGGGAACGCCGGCGTCGGATGAGGTGCGTAGTCGAGCTAGGCCTGCGCGAGGCCTATCGTGTGAGATTGAAACAATGTTCTGAAAGAGGATGGAAAGGGGGCTACCTGGCCAAACGTGTTGGCTGGTTGTGCCTCAGAACTTGCCGAAGATGACAGGGAGGTAATCTAGACAGCGAGAGAGGTGTCACTGCGCACTGCTAGGGAGCGTGAGCTGCTTGGCACCGCTCCAACACCTGTGGCAAGGGGAGCGGTGCGGGCGGAGGGACCGCGTTACTAAGGCTAGTAAAAGAGCTACTTCGCATATAAAACAACTCTCAATCAGTGCGCCGAAGTGAATCAGCTGGCGGCTTGTTTAGCGCTCTTCGTCAATTGGGGCATGTCTGATGTCCGGAGCAAAATCCTCCGCAGGGATCGAAAGTGCGACAGTCGGTTGTCTAGCCGCCTATCACCGAAGGCGTCGGTTGTGTTTCCAGGCTTGTGGCTCACTCACGACAAGAACAATAGAGGAGAATGAGATGTGTTAAATGAATGAATGAAACGAACATTTATTTTCCCGGAACACTGTTCCCGAGCTCGTGAGCTCGGGGTCACCCTAGGTTGGAGCGTCCCTTATTCCAAGAATACTCTGGCCGCAATCGCCTCTCAGGCCCTGGTGACACGTTATCGTTGGTCGTCCATGTCCCCTGCGGCAATCAATGCCTCAAGGGGATCGATACGTGCAGTCGTTGCAAGCTTGGTATTGACATATTCGTGGCGCCACAGGCTCTCTAGTAGTAGATGTTCCAGTGTGTCTGGCAGGTCGCATGTCGGGCAGTTGTAGGCGTATAGTGACGAGTCGACTTTATGCAGTAGGATGGAATGTGTATAAGTGTTAGCTTGAAGTCTCCGAAACGCTGTGGTCTCTTCTTTAGTCAGCTTGGGTTATCGTGGCGGGTACACTCTGCGAGCTAGACGATTGTGCTGTAGGTTGTCGTTGTATGCCGTTGGTACTGCCTCCACTTCTTTTGCAGTGCTGGCGAACCGCTGGTCAAGCGCCTCACTCGACTCAAGCGATAAACTAGATCTTCCTTGAGAAGTAAGAGGATGTCTGGCGTATAAAGCAGCTGGCGAAACCCGAACATGGTCTGGTAAGTACCCGCTGTCCTCGAGACGTGACGTTAGGCGGTCATGAATTTTATTCTCAAACAGCTTGCCAACACATGAAGTCAGAGAAATGGGTCTTGGGTTGGTCATTAGCTATGGGCTTGTTGGGCTTAGGAATGATGATAACCTCCGAATGCTTCCACGCGGTCAGAGATGCGTGGCAGAAAGGAAAAGCGGCGACCACGGAGGGAGTGGAAAGGTGGAATGCAAAAGAGAAGGCAAATTTATCAGCCCTTGCGCCAGTGAGGATGGTTGGTTCACACGGACAAAGTAGGTTCAAACAACAAAGCCAAACATCGCACACACTTATAACAATATGTATGAAACCGATGCCTAGTGCGGGCCCGGGCCAGATCCAACAATGCCTTGCCCAGCCCAGGAAGTGCTTGCGGGCCAGGCCGGGCTCGAGGAGTGTTCTCGTGCGTGTACGCTCCTTTTGTTTGGTTTCGTCGTCACGCCTTACGTTATAGTGGCTGGAGCACTGAGCTTACCTTAAGTTCTACTACTGTGAGTGTGATAGCTCTGCGTCTAACAGCTTTCTGTGTGTTGCATAGAGTACGAACACATCCATTTTCTCGGCAAACAAAAATTCAGTGCGCCATCACTGCGCTTTCCTGTCAGTGTTGTACGCGCAATGTTGCTCCATGATTTGCAAAACCGTCCATGTACTTTATTGTAAAATTAATGCTCACCCGTTCTTGTCGCCTCAGCACGTGTCCTGCATCTGCAAAGGAAAAGCCATTTGGTGAGTGCCATGTTTGTGAACTTCTGAATGTTGTAAAAAGACTCACTTTTGCTTAAAGAGGCCTTGCAAGTTTTTTTTCAAGTAAGTCACGAAGTGTTCAGTAAAGGAGTGTATTGCCTCACGAATCGACCACGGTAAAAATATTTAGAATCTGACCTGTGCGAGCGTATTTACAAAGATAGGTCACACGGTGCACTTGGGTCCTCTCTTTTTGATTGATTGATATGTGGTGTTTAACGTCCCGAAACCACCATATGGATATGAGAGACGCCGTTGTGGAGGGCTCCAGGAATTTCGACCACCTGGGATTCTTTAAAGAGCACCCAAATCTGAGCACATGGGCCTACAACATTTTCGCCTCCATCGGAAATGCAGCCGCCGAATGCGGGATTCGATCCCGCGACCTGCGGGTCAGCAGCCGAGTACCTTATTCACTAGACCACCGCGGCGGGGCTTGGTTCCTCTCTTTTCTGGTGCCGATGAAAGCAGGGAGGAAAGGCACAGGGAAAGAGGTACTCCATGCATGCCTTGTGCGCAGCATTTTTTTATCGAACACGCGGCTTTTTATTGAGATACCTGGCGCGCACGCTTTAGAGTGCCTCGATGCGCTCGTTCGCCTCGACTATAGTGCCAAGAACGCTCTATTGGCGAGTAATTCTAGAAATGCACTCTAAGCGAGTTATTCTAGCCGATACGCCACCTAGCAGAAAGCGGGCGAAACAGCCTATTGAGCCCCATGCATTAGACGAAACAAACCGTCAAATGCGCCTACTGACTTCGTCTTCAGCCAAGAAAAAAGCAGTGTGCCGCAATGCACATTAGCGAGGTGGGAGAATGAAACAGTGTATTTTCACAAGTTTCTCTCTATTCCGAGGGAACGGCGAAGAAGAACGGCGTGGATATTCAATCCTCGCATCAGCAAAGAAGTGACTCCGACGATGGCTGTTTGTTCACGGCACTGCACGGAAAGCGATTTCTTTCTTCTAGTTGAGTAAGCGTGCATGTGTCGCTACGCTGCATATCCATTGCTTTATTCAAATAACACCTACTAGTCTTATAGATGACAGAGCTTGAGTGAATGGGAACTATAGTAAGGTTAATGTGAGCGTGCTCACGCCGTACCGTGTGTATTGTAATGCACAGTCCGTGTTTCGGCGTAGGCTGAGTGAAGGCGTTCTGATCAAAAATTGCATTTTATTTTATTTGCTGGGCGTTCGAGCGATTAGCTCGCGAATAGCGAGCGGAACGAAGGACGACACTCGTCCATAATCTCCCTTCGAGACACTGCGGACGTAAGGGCCCAATTCTCGACAAAGGGGGACGTTATGTTCGCGGTGTCTAGAAAGTACTGCATCCTTCCATCGCATCTGTGTGACACTGGCATTTAAACCAGCGAGCAGCACATGTGCTTACAAGTGATCATGACATATAAATTGAATGGTGCGGGTGAAATGAGCGATAGTTTTTACTGCTTGCGAAATAACAAGCTGTTGTCAATGTATTTACGAAGAAATGTTTGAGTTGAATAATACTGCTCAATGCAGGCTGTCACAGAACGAGCGCTAAAAAAGAGCGCGCCGCCAAACCCTTGCGACAACGGGTGGCAGACACGCCGCGAGGTAAAAAGAAAAAAAAAAGAAAGCAAACATCCAAGGCTCCCGGGCGCGCGCTCTCCCCGCAGAAGCACGGCTTCGCAGACAAACCTCCTCACCCCACAGCGGCGGCCGGGCAAGCGCTAGAAATTTCCAGAACGAACGAGGCGGGGTCAGACCGAGTGACTCATGCGGCCGGAGAGGGCATTCCAACCGTCTCGCCCTCTTCCCAGCTTTCGCTGCGTATCGCGCCGACGAAACGACGAGAAATTTCTGGAAGGTGGCGCGGAAGGTATTTAATCGAGCAGCCGAGACGAGAAAGCAGGAGGTGACGGAAGTTAACGCCGGAGCGCGTAGGAATTCCGCCGTGGAGTCGGCGAAGGTTCTGCCCGTAGTGACAGAACAGGAGGAGACGGAAGTGAGCGCCAGAGCGCGTAGGAATTCCGCCGTGTAGTCGGCGAAGTTTTTGGTCCGTAGGGACGGCTCGAGCTACAGGCAAGAGCGTGGGTTTACCGCTATCGAGCGAAGACGCGGGCAACAGCTGCGTGTGTGAAGCCGACGGATTTCCGGCGAAGAAGTTTGAAGCTTGGAGAGTGGCCTATTGAAGACGGGAGTTTTCCTGGAAGAGAAACTCCGGCGAGGTTTCCTGGAAGAGAAACTTCAGAGGGCTGCGGAACGACAACAACGCTGGACTTTGCGTGAGTGATTCTGGGAAGAGTATCATCTCGACTTTTGTTCCAAGGACTTTGGACTGAATAGGTTTTCTATCGCTTTAGTCCTTAAGTGTCTTGGTTGTTCAATGCATGTGACTGCATTGTAGTGCGTATTGTTGTCCGTGTCCGTTGTTTCAAGTGTGGCTGATTGTGTTGTGTAGTACGTTGATTGATTGGTTTGATTGGTGTCATATTGTATGCAACTATTGTGGAGTGTGCATTCTTATGTATTGTTTTCGATCTGCCATTATTGAGAATATAATTTGTTTGTTTATCAACTCTCGGCTCTGACTTGTTCTTTGGGCCACGACCGGCGTCCGCTGGCGCACCAAAAAGGACCACTTCAAAATTGTCCACGCTTTCGTGGTGCGGTTCGGGGGGCCGATACTTCGGCTCTTGGAATTAGCCCGGCGATTGCCTCCCTAATAAACGGGACAGGTGTGACACAGGCCCGCAGCCAGAAGGGGGGAGGCACCCAGGCTGAAATTACGATGTTTGTGTCTACTTTACCAAAAATAAATACTAATAAAAATTAGTGTTTAGGGTAAAAGCCGGTGCTCCCCCCCCCCGTAAAAAATTTCTGAATGCGGGGCTTGGCACAATATGGCATCAAAGCAAAAGTAACTCGCCCTGAGCCGTTGCTCTCGCATTTATTGTTTTACCTTGATTGAAATGGTGACATAAAAAAGGATGCCAAGGAAGCAATTTTAATTTCAGACTTCGAGTACAAACAAAGGAGGCTGAAAGAGACAGCTGTGCCATCAGAAAACTTTCCCAAGTCGTCCACGTTCGATAAAAACAAAGCTGAGGAGGTCGTACAGTTTGGAAATGCTTGTTCGATTACGCCCACTTAGCAATGCACTGCTTGTTCCTCGGTCTTCAGGTACTGCGCCCTCAGCTTTCTTGACTTGCGAGCTTACGTCGGATAATCATGGCTTACGTGGGATCCACAGTGATAAATGCGAGTAAGCAGCAAAAATTGAGGCCAGCACGATTCCACGTGAAAGCGCAAGTCAGCTGAGATACACGAGAAGCCCCTGCGCTCCTTCAGGCATTAAGCATGCCCGTTGTCGAATGACGACTGCGCATCTGAAACCGCAGCAGCACTTACCTGTAGCAGTGGATGAGCATGACTGATACGTGCTTGCACTTTTCAGAGAGCCCTGCAGTGCAGGAGCACTCGCCATTGGCAACTCAAGGCTGCGTAAAAACACCTCGCAGCAGCACTATGATCTCCTGTGCGTCCAAGTTTACGCCGGACGTCTGGACCCGCGGAGCAGCAACATTGATTTCGTCATCAAATTTGTCCTTCGCACCAACCAAAATAAGGTGCTCAGCGCCAAGAACTTGCTCGCCTTCAACAAAACATTACCAATTAACTCTGCAATTTAAGAAGTGCATTATTTCCCCCAGCGATAATCTGCGCGCCGACGTCACTGCACCCGCCATTACTTACAATGTTTCCTAACTGCGCAACGCCCCCTGGATTTCATTTTAGGAGAGTGGATGCCTCCGCTATGGGGCGAACCATCTAGGCATTCTAACCCGCCATGCTTACACGCGTGGACACGCCGCTGCCTCTCACGGCTGCCTTTGTAAGTCCCGAGTGGGCCACGCTTGAATCAGCCTATGGCGGGATACTTCGCTAGTCACACAATGATTAGACCATAGAGTTAATGTACTAACTTAAAAGCAAAAGCTTGACCAGAAAACATTTAACCACTAAAAAGCTGGCATATCGGAGCGTTGTCATTGTTTCCGTCAAAATATTTTAGAGAAGCCCTCAATTCAGCTTGAAACGTTGAAGTTTTCGCTGTACAAATTTTAAACAAGCGTGTTCACGTATTATAAACCAAGTAAATCGTCTGACGTTTATCTCAACTAACTTTAGAAACGATGCAATGGACATTTATGCACTTTACTGCGCAAGAAATAGAGCGCGAAAATGAACTAGTACGAACAAGGTCAGATTCCCCTTCTTGATGCAGGTTTGTTTAGTAGATAACGTCACCATCCTTGTAACAACTTATTCTTACACCGTGGTTGAGAGCGTGGTGGTGCGGCGGGCAGCCGATCACGCCGGCTTGCTTGCACGCCAGGTGAGTCACATACAGTGCCTGTTTTTTGCTGCCATGAGCCAAATACTTGATATTATGGCACAGTCTCTCACTGCGATATTAGAGGGATTCGCGAAACAGAAAAAAATGCAAGAGTTATAGCAGCATGCAGTGGAGAGTGCGAGTGAACGTCACCTGAAAACGGGGTATCGTTCGATCATGGCGGCCACCAAGCGGTTATACGCTTTAATGCATGACTCCGATGGGAGCTATTTCTCTAGAGTCTGAATATTACTTTATGGATAAGAGTGTACAGCATCAATTGAAGACAGAAGGAAAAGTGACTCTTAGGTGAAGTCGAGAATTTGTTCTCAATATCAGGCCATGTGGTACGCTATAATATTACCACGAAGGTTATTTTGACATGCTCTCTGTAAACCCACAAAAACTGCGAGCAACACTCGGCACAGATTGCGCCTTGGTCTTCGAGAACCATCGCGTTTCTCGTAAATTATTTTGTTGAGATAATGCAGGTAACAGAAAACCTCAAGGTTATTACAGTGTTTGCGCGAGCGATTCTCATTGAGCTGGAAAGTTCGACGCACATTGTCTAATAGACAGCGCGTACAACGATAATCTGTTGATCAACGGCCGCTGTATATTGAATTTTTGTTTACCGGCCACACCTTCAGCCAAATAAAAAATTTCATCTCTGCCTTCTTCAGCGCCGTAATCAGCTGACATCCGGTGGAGGTGCTTCCTGGCCCAAACACCTAATTCCCCCTTCTAGCCGTGAGCTAGAAAGGAGAATTACGGAGACATCATTAAGGAGACATCGACGCCAACGCTGAGCAGCGAGGCGCAGCCGCGTCGGCAGCAAGGACTAGAGCCTGTTTCCCTAAAAAAACAGGCACTGGCAAATGCCGACTTCTACTGCGCAGACGATTACCGACACTACGTAGCTGTTCCGATCCTTCTCCGGTGACCCAGGAAGCCTCATACATTCCAGGAATCACCTTTTCAAGAGCCAAGAAGCTGGCTGGAGACGTACAACCAAGTCGCCACTTTCAACGCCGGTACCCCACAGAAATATTGCACCACGTCTACTTCCATACCTAATTGATCGATATGTGGGGTTTAACGTCCCAAAACCACCATACAATTATGAGAGACGCTGTAGGGGAGGGCTTCCGAGATTTCAACCACCGGGGGTTCTCTAAAATGGACCCGAATCTAAGCACATGGGCCTACAGCGTTTCCGCTTCCATCGGAAATGAAGCCTCCGAAGTCGGGATATGATCCCGCGACCTGCGAGTAAGCAGCCGAGTACCTTTGCCACTAGACCAACGCGATGGGGCTACTTCTAAACCTAGAAGGTGAGGCTTGAGGTGTTGTATATGTTGCAAAAGGTAGCTTGATGTTATTATAGTCACCCTTTGAAGCATGGCTAGTACATGTGTACGCGTGACCTCCGAAGCCCAAATGCAGGTGTCGTCTGCGTAGATCGACAAAATAATGCACGGACCACTGCAGGACGTCAGCGACGCTGACGAGATGAAATTCCTACTATCGCCTAGTTGATGCAGCGTTTCGAAGAGGATGAGATGCTACTGAACATGTTCACAACGACGATGCAGGTGATGCTGAAGCAGTTTGGATTCCTGTTGTGCGCGCCCTTGTTGCACGAAACGGAACTCGAAAGATGGCGCCAGGCCACGTCCACTGCGCGAGCTGAGTCGGCCGGAGCTGTAATCTGACACCGAACTGAACCCCCTGTGGCGAGCACAGTTGTGCGACTGTGCACGGGTTCCGAGAAAAGGGACGGCTGTTCAACTGAAGAGACGCCATATTTTCGGCTCTCCAGCAGTTTTCTTTACTTTACCCTAAATAAACGCCATTTTGTTAAATTAACTGTTGTTCCTTTGCCAGTCTTTTCCCTCCCGTCTCCCGAATCATAATCGTCGCTTTTGCATCTAACAATTCCGATGTGGGACAGCGTACGCCCAGAAGTCATCCATCCAGCCTAACCATGCCTGTCACTCGCAACGGAACATCTTGAACGGCTCCGACAAGCGAAGAAGGTGGTGGATGGCAGAGCAACGACAGTGGGGAAGGCAGCGCCAGCCGAGGTGTGCCTGACAGCGCGTCAATCGGTGGCATCACTTTGACACCCGGGCAAGCTTTTGACATCGCAGCAGTCCTTCAAGCCACCTTACAAGCAGCAATGAGGGAAGCCATCAACGGGATCGTGCATCTCCAGTCGCAAGAGACGGCCGCCATGCCTGTATCCGGCACAGGGAAGACATCGCACCTCATCCCTGTGTTGGGAAGTCCGACTTTGTTCGACTCGCCAACCATCGACGCATGAACTCGACGTGTGGACGACCTAGTGGAAGTCTACCATTGTACAGACAGAGTAACATCTTGCCACGTACTCACAAAGTTACATGGACCGACGAAGATGTGGTATGACTCCCTTTTGTGTGTTAACAAAAGCTGACACGAGTGGAAGGTGGAGCTCAAACGTTCCTTCCCCGCCACAGCAGGAATGCAGAGGCTTCACCGGGAAATGGAGGACCGAATTTACAAGCGAGGTGAGCCTATCGTGTGCTACTATTATGACAAATTGGCGAAAGCACGTCGTCGTAACCTGAGTGAGCAAGCTTGCATAGAGTATTTGATCACCAGCCTAAACAATCAGGATATCATCCGAGCCATCAGCACCCGCACGTATGACTCTACCAAGGAGCTTCTGCATTGCCTCAAACGTCCTCACGAGCGTGTCAGAACCGTTGGCTACCGGCACTCAAGCCATTGGAAAGCGAGCGGCTTCCAAACTCTTGCGAGCCACGGAAACAAAGACAGTCGAGCCGCGGAAGCAGCCTTGAACGAAGACAAACACAACCAACAATACTCCGAATTGAGGAGGGAGACCGAACCGTTTGGACTGAGGAGGAAACACCCCCCTTCCGAAAAAGGAGGGCCTCGCTGTTTTAACTGCAACAAGTATGGTCACGGTATCTTTCAACTGCCCGAGTCAGCAGCGGAGGGCGAGGTGCAGCGTTTGCAACCGAAGTGGACACGAGGCCCAGAACTGCAGGGAAAGGGAGAGTGGGCCACGCCTCTTTCAAAGCGTTGTGTATCTGGACATCCGTGCAGTGAACGCGGTGAACAAAAAACACTTCATGCTGGCTAAGGTTAACGGGAACAAAGTGAGAGCTTACGTTGACCTCGGCAGCCAGTGTGTCACTATTCGGCGTGAGGATGCAGGTCGTGTCGGGGTCAAATATACGGTGATGGAGAAGCCGCTAACCATCGGGCGCTACGGGTCGAGGCTTGTGATGCCGTGTGGTGAGGCAAACGTTAACGTCACAGTTGACCAAGCAACAGTCAACGTACCAGCGCTATCGTGCCTAATGAGCCACAGGCGATTCAAATCATCGTGGGGTAATCCTTGAGCAAGCAATTTCACGTTACGGTTGTTAGGCGACAGAACACTGTGCATGTATTTGAAGAGGAGAAGGACAAGAATGAAAGTGACGACACATTAAAGTCCATAGAAATTCCAAATCTTTCGAGGCGCCCAGTCTGCCTTTGGGCAAAGAGTCGACAGTTGTTCCATCCAGCTACGTGGGGTTAGTCAAGCTCTACGCCATGGGCAGCGAACCCAACGCAGATGTTTTTGTGGACGCGCCACTCAGGTGCCAAGAGGGGCGCGAACATTGCATAACTCGTTGCGTTGTGAACGTGAATGCGGCACAAGAGACGTACATTCCTGTAATGAACGTTTCACACCAGGAACTCCATATCAAAGTCAATGAGGGGGTTGCGTGAACAGAGGTCTGCTACCTCGATAAGAGCCGATGCAGGACGTGACATCAAGTTGCAGTGCTACGCAACCATGCTCCAACAGTGACCGCGAACATCAAAACAGGCCATAGCGTAACACCGGAGCACTGCGAGGAACTCTACTGACCCATCGAGGAGTATAGAGACTGTTTCGCTGACAGCGTTGCGCAGATTGGCTACACGAATGCAGCCGAAATTGAAATGGAAAGCGCCACCGAAGAACCTGTGAGGTTTTGCCCATATCGGCTTTTCCTTGCAGAGAGAGAGCATGCGAAGGTGGTCATCGAGGAGATAAAACAAGCAGGGATCGTCGTTGACTCAAATTCTGACTGTGCAAGTGCTACACTTGCAAGTGTTACACTTCAAATTCTGACTGTGCAAGTGCAAGTGCTACACTGTGCGGAAGAAGTCGGGAGAGCGACGACTGTGCGTCGACTACCGGGTGCTCAACAGAGTGACGAAAAAAACCGGTACCCGCTGCCGTTAATTGATGATCAGCTCGACCGTCTGCGAGAAAAATGTCTTTTCACAAACCTCGACCTTGCATGGGGCTATTATCAGATTCCAATTGCAAAGGAGTCCCAACACAAGACCACATTCATCAAGCCCGATAGAGATTACGAGTTTTCCCGCATGCCATTCGGTTTCGCCAATGGCCCGGCGGTGTTTCAAAGGATTATCAATGCCGTTCTTGGTCCACTGCGATGCACAGTGGCACTTGCTTACATGGACCACATCTTGCTCCCGACGACAACTGTCGAAGAAGGACTTCAGTCTCTGCGAATGATCTTGGAGGTCCTCCGTGAAGCGGCACTGACCCTGCGGCTGAGCAGTGGCTACTCCTTTTACGACCGATTGAATTACCTTGGTTACGATATTTCTGCGGAAAGGGTGATACCAGGAAGCCTGAAAATTGAGTGCGTCACTGATTTCCCAAAGCCCGCTGACGTCAAACAACTGCGTTCATTCTTGGGTCTCACAAGTTATTTCCGAAAGTTCGTCGAGGTTTACGTGACTATTGCAAGATCGCTGACAAACCTGACAGCCAAACACGAGGATTGGGCATGAACGACACATCCCGACGCCGCATTCATTGAGCTCAAGCAACGGCTTGTCGAGAGACCTGTCTTGGCACATTTTCTTTTGAAGCGAAATCTCAAGTCCATACAGGCGGCACAAAAGGATGGACTCTGAGCAATACTGCCGCAAGAACAGGCAACCGGGGAGTTTCATCTTGTTGTTTACGCTAGCCTACGAACGTCGGAATACGAGGAATGGTACCACTCATACTAACTTGAAACGCTACAGGTTGTGTGGGCCCTGGAAAAGTTTCGGACGTACTTGATAGAATTGCAGTTCATGGTGGTGACCGACTGCAATGCCGTCCGAGCAACGTTGAGCAAGAGAAATCTCCTGCCTCGAATCCGCCGATGGTGGCTCCGTATACAAAAGTTCCGCTCCGATATCAAGTATCGGAAAGGAACAACGATGGCGCACGTTGACGCGCTAAGTCGCTCACTGTGTGGCCCTGCCGATGAAACAGAGGTTTTCGGTGGCCTTCATGTTATCGCCACGTGCATTGATATTGACGATTGCCTCGCGATTGCTCAGCCGAACGATTCCGACATCGAAATAAAGAAAGAGCGATTGAGCAGAAGACAAAACCTTTCTAACGAATACCGGCGAGTTTAAAGCGAATATCAACTCAACGATGGCAAGTTATTCAAAAAGGTGCACGAGGGTGATTCTGCACCACGAATTCTCTGGGTGGTTCCAAGGCACGCACGCTGGCGTGTGGTGAAGACTTGCCATGACGACATCGGGCACTTTGATGTGGAGAAAACACTGTCGAAACTGAAAGAAACGTACTGGTTTTCCGGTATGAAGCACTACGTCAGACGATACATCGCTGCTTGTGTCGAATGTCTGTTTCACAAGGTTCCTGCCGGGAAGAGACCAGGTAAACTGCGAACCATTGACAAAGTCGGCAAGTTCTTTCACTGCATTTATATTGATCACCTCGGTCCATTCGTGAGAAGCCAATCTGTTGATGTCTACATTCTGGCAGCTGTTGATAGCTTCACAAAATCTGTTCACAAACGTGTTCCGAACTGCGGGCAGTTAGGAACACGTTGGCGAAACCAGCCACTCCGTTTCTTCGTGATCTGGCAGGCATTTTTGGGCCCCCAACCATTGTGATCACTGATCGTGGAACTGCTTTCAGGAGCGCCAAATTCAAGGCAACATGTAACGTCTTCGGTATCGAGCGCATGAAAATCTCCACTGCAACGCCACAGGCTAAGGGTCAAGTAGAGCGATACAATCGCATGGTTACCTCAGCCATGGCGAGCTTGGCTAAGAACATGGACGGCAAAGACCGAGACATAACTTTGCCTCAAGTGCAGTGGGGAGTGTGGCAGCTTGGGCTAGTTGGTATGGCAGAGTTGGAAGTTAGCGCTCGTGTCTTTCGTGTCTTTCTTGTCTGTGTGTCATCGTTTTCTTCTCGTGCTATAACTATCATCATGCAGTGGAGAATCAACAACACGCTTAATCAGGCAACGAAGACCACTTCATTTATACTGCTGTTCAAACATCGGCCACGAAACATCAATGGCGTGCTACGTTGATGAAGCTCTTACTGAATAATTCGACCGTCAAGTTGAGGTCAAGCTAACATCTGCGGTCGAGACCATTCGTGAAGACCAATGCAAGCAGCAGGCACGATACTACAGGAAACGTTCACAAGCGCCGACTTACAAACCGGGAGACGTCGTTTTGGCTGAGCGAGAGCCTACAGCGTGTGGCGAGTCAAGAGAGCTCAAGGAGAAATACAAAGAACCGTACATCATCACTGAAAAACTGCCCAACGACCCCTATCGCATCGGGATGCTGCCCAGTGCACGGCGGGGAAGGAGAACCTATAGCAGCATCGTTCCAGTGGAATGACTGAAGCTCTGGGGCCTGGACGAGATAGACTTGGATGAGTTAGCCAGTGATTCCGACTGGGACGGTTGGTAGTTGCAGGACGGCCGAATGTGCGCGCCTTCGTTGCACGAAACGGAACTCGAAAGATTGCGTCAGGCCACGACCACTGCGCGAGCTGATCCGGCCGGTGCTGTAATCCGACACCAAAGTGAACCCCCTGTGGTGAGCGCGGTTGTGCGACTGTGCGCGGGTTCGGAGGAAGGCCGAAGAAGGACGGCTGTGCACCTGAAGAGACGCCGTACTCGTGTCTCTCCAGCAGTTTTCTTTACCCTAAATAAACGCTGTTTTGTTACAGTAACCATTGTTTGTTTGCCAGTCTTTTTCCTCCCGTCTCCCGAATAATCATCATCGTTTTTGCATCTAACACTGTGAAAATTTTCACTTAGATCAAATTGTTTCTCTCCCATAGAAACGACGCACGTTTTGCAATGTTGCCGCCGCTTCCTGCGCAGCTGCGAACCCAGATTGTATTTGTGATAATGACTATGAGGTTGGAACCTTTCTAACGGTCTTATGGCAATCAGTGCGGGTGCGTACAGGACGGGATTATTCCATACTAATGCAGTGAGAGTATACCAAATATTAGAACAAAAAGGTCATGCTCTATTATGACGGCAAATATTACTTCGGATTGATTTGTTGGTTGAATATTTGCAGTAAATATTTCTTTCTATACCCGTGGTGTAAACATTTAAAAAAGGTCGGACGTGATAGTAACCCGTAAGAACCAGTGAGATTCAATAGAAATTGACAAAGCCGGGCTGAAGTTTACTTTCAACTAATGTGCGCCCGTCAAAAATTGAATAGTATTATGAACCAAGAAGGTGCTAAGTGCCGTCTGCAATAAAATTAGAAAGCCAAATGGCATATTACAAGTTTTACACATATAAGCAGCTTCTTGTCAGATTTATGGATGTAAATTTTGCGTATGAAACTAATTATGAATCGCGCTTTGTCATGACTGGCTGGGGGCGCCCGTACCTTGCACTGCACAGCCAACAGCTTGTGAAACGAAGTGTAGTCGAGGTGTCGCGGCAGTGCGAGCCGCGGCACTGGTGCTTCATTCCTGAAACTGCCGGCAGGCAACCTATACGACATTTAAGTACGAGCACGATAGCGCTGCAGTCAAAACGCTTGACCTCGCGTATCTAGGTACTAGCTACTACTGCGCGGTATATCATTGCGCGGTCTTAATGTTGTTGCGCCGGTTAATATTGAATTGTAACTCGAATACCGTTTTGACAAAAGTAAGTGAGGCAATGTAGTCGCTCTTTCATATGCTTTGTAGTCCACGAAGATTACTTCTAAAATCGCATGTCTTGTGTATTTTCTAAACGCACCAAAGCAGAATCGGGCATATGATATGTACATACTATACGGTTGCGCAGTTTCTACATATATGTGAGTGATGCCATGCGCGCAAATTACCTATGGAAATCTCAGTATTATCATGCCTAATTTAAAACGCATTTGACAGAAGATTGTGATGATTGCGGCTTCAACAAAAAAGTGAGTAAATTTTCCGAAACATGAGATTGTAATGCAGTTTGAAGTTTCCCATATTTTTTATACGCTAAGCGAACTCAAAAACAAATGAGGGTATCTTTATGCATCACCTTTAGAGGCCCAATCGCATGCATGCCATTTTCTAGCGACAGGATTTGCTGTCGTGAAGGCCCATCCGTCGCTGCCGCCTATCGCATCACGCATTTCTACAAAACTAGAAAAGGTCGCTTGTCGCCAGGAAGCCAACGTGGCGATTTTCGGCAACATGGCTGCACCCCTGGTTTTCGCTTCGTTTCCAATTTGCTCTCGATGATTGCTGTCCGCGCGTACTTAAGAATCCAAGTTATTAACCACCTTTTTCACACGCAGAGATTAAGAGAGCGGCCGTATTTTGTCGTAAACCTGGTTACCGAAGGTTTAGATGTTTCGACGGTAGCTTGCGAAAATTGTGGTCTCTTGCTGCAATGTGAAATCATCATGCAGATCACGTCGTACACCGTCGTAGCGTACGCTTCTGGACACCCTGTCGCGATGAAACCAAAGGTTGCGAAAAAAGAAGGTCGTGAACTGATTTTCTGGCTCCCTTGTGCCTTATATGGGTACTTGCCGGGGCAAGTACCCTTATATTCATTGTTACCTTATTGCGCACTGCTTAAAAAACGAACACTTGGGACGGAGTGCGAAGTGTCCATCTGCCACATAATACAGTAATAAATTCAGCATGCAGTCAATGAGGTACTTTATTAAACTTCTATTCGCAAGTTATGGGTACACTGTCAAACATTTTAGACCCTAAAGAGTGTAAAACGGGTGTACGCATTCAAAGCACCAATATGAACATCCTTTTACACTCCATTTTTCAAATTGGAGGTGTTCGTAAATAAAAACCCCCAAACACTACATATACACCCTTATATTTGAGGTGTTATGAACAAGGCTACAAATGATTGATTGATATGTGGGGTTCAACGTCCCAAACCACCATATGATTATGAGAGACGCTGTAGTGGAGGGCTCCGGTAATTTCGACCACATGAGGTTCTTCAACGTGAACGCAAATCGGAGCACACGTGCCTACAAGGCTACAAATGCACGACATTTTCGTGCAGTTTTGCTTATACTGTTAGTATAAATTGTGAAGATAGGTTTGCACTAGGCTTACCTACTATGCGCAACCGTGTAGGGTTGCGAAGTCCTCCACTGCCACTGCGTGCGAAGACGTTGCGGCCGGGTTCGTCGTTTTCTCCGGCACGGCGCAGAAACCACGCACGAGGCAGGATAACAACAACAACGGGTTTAATAACCTATATGCAGCACAGTGCGACACTCACGGGCTTGCAGGCCGTATAAGGAACTCTGCAAGACCGAGCAAGTACGCTTGCCTAGGGCGCTACGACTCCCGCACAAGGACCGAAGTCGAACGCACGAACGAGAAGCCGCCTGCTTAACAGCGCGTCCATCCCTCGTGAAGGCGTGAGAGCATCTGCCGCGAAGAGCAAATCGTCGGGCACAACACAGCTCGTAGGAGAGGAGGATGTCACGCGCGCCCAATGGGAAATGGCGCTGCGTTGTGACGTAGGCCTGCGCAACGCACCAGCGCAGCGTGCCCGGACATGCCAGTGCGGGAAGAAGCCGACGGTTGACTGGCCCAGACAAAAAGGCGCCCTGGCAGCCATCTTTGCGGATGCCGGTGCTTATGCGCGCCCCGGCTACGCTGGTGGCGCGTGTAAGGCAGCTGGGGAATGAGGCGCCAGGTAGGAGGGCGCTCTCGATTACCACATCCCCCCTCCTAAGACCGAGGCCGCCCTAAAGACGCCGTAATGACAGCATCCACCGACACTGAAAAAACTGAGGTCCAGGTCTATGTGGACTACGAGACCGTCGGGCGCTCTGGTGTCTTCGTTCGGCGGCGTCTCAGCAGGAGCCTGGGGCCGCGGGAGGATGGCGGACACCGCAGCAGCGATGGCCAACTTGAATGAAGAGTCCGTGACGAGCGCCGCCACGACCGCCTGAACGGAGTTGGTCGACAGGGCAGGTTGAAGTTCCGGGCCAGGCGGCACCACCAGAGTGGACTTGACCACAGGGGCACCGCCGGACTTCACTCGGTGAACCCTAGAAAGGAGGTGGGTAGCCTCGTGCACCAGCAACACCACAAGCGTCGCAGTAAGAGGCCTCAGGAACAGGCGGCCTCGAGGCACCTCCGGGAGCGTCTAGCAGGCCCGAAAGGGTGCGTCCGCGGAAACGACGCGGGACGGACTCGGGGTCTAACCCCACCCAGACTGCGTTGCTTGAACCAGCGACGAGTCGACACGAAGGCAACCGGGGCCTCAGCGCCATGTTGGAACGTCCACGTAGCGACTTCACGACGAGGTGGTGTCTTAGCCGGGGCTGGGGGAGCATTCGACGGAGGCGGCATGGACGTGGCCGGTGCCTGCGGAACGACCGAGCGCGCGGCTGGTCTCCCGGGCTTTTTCTTGGAAAAACGGGTCATCGAGGAGGACATAACTAATGCTGAGGTGTCAGTGAAAAGCAGAAACGCACTGAAGGAGCGGCCCCGGAGGCGCGACAGGCTGGCGCAATAAAGAGAGCCTACTCCGTCGGATTGAAGGTTGCGTGAGCCAATAGGGCGCACGCTTCCCTTCTCCCGCCGACTACGCGGAAGATACCCAGTGAGAGAGTGAGCCCCCGGGGAAAGGGCTTTTCTCTCTCGAGCAGCCGGGAGCACTGGGAACCGGGTGGATATTCCGAGCGCAGGGCGTGTAATGGTGTTACCAAGGTGAAAGCTCGCCAGGTAGCCGTTACTGTTGCTGCTGGATGGGCAATCGCACAGCAGCTATAATCTCCGCTCCCTTACATTCAGGGGATGACGTCCCGCTACATGCCGGGGGTGAAAATCAGCCTGGGTGCGTTTTCGCAGGTTGTACCGGTGGCGTAGGTTTGGTACAAGCCTTATTTCGGTTTCCCTGCGATTCGGTGACCGCCTCCCCCTCCCCGAAGTCGTTGCTGCGGGCAACAAAAGGTTTGAGGTCGGAGACGTTAACTAAACCGCCGGCTGGTCTCCGTTGGGAGTCAGTCAGCTTGTATACCAGGGGCGACACTTTGGTGTGCAATAGGTATGGGCCCAACCACTTGGCCGAAAGGGAGGCCGAGATGCCTTTGTCGGCGTCACTCAAGACGTGATTGCGCCTGAGGACGAGATCACCGATCGTAAGGGACATCCCGATGCAACCGGTCGTATTGAGCCTTCTGACCATCTCGCGCTTTTGCCAGGTTGGAACGCGCCAGGTCAAGGGCCGCGTCCATCCGTGAGCGCAGTTCCCTCGCGTAGCCAGACGGGCTGACCTTCGCGGCGCTTGCCCCGCCTGCGCCCCGTAGGACACGGTTCTTAGGGTTAGGCAGCTCTTTCCCAAAGTTGAGGAAAGCGGGCGTGTACCCTGTCGAGCGATTGATCGTAGACCACAAGGAGAAGCCGATCTCGTTAAGACAAGCATCCCAATCCCTGGGTTGCTGCGCAAAGGCTGTCAGCAAGGGCTTGAGGTTCCGGTATATCCGCTAGGTCGGGTTGGCCTGTGGGTGATACGTGGTTGTTTTATGGTGCAGGCAGCACACGCATCCACAAACACCGTGGCCGTGAAATAGGACGCATTGTCCGTGATCAACTCCGCCGGAAAGCCAAAGCGGGTAAAGACCTTGGTCAACTTGTCCCAGATTACGCGTGCCGTTAACTTCCGAAGGGGAAACAGTTCGACCTACTTCGTGAATTGATCTGTGACAGCCAGAAGAAAAACATGCATGGCCTGTCCGGCTTCTTCGGAAAGGTCCCATAATGTCACAGGCAGCGACCTGGCAATGTTGTTGGCGGTCGATAGGTTGCATGAGCCCAGGAGGCTTGTCCCCGCGAGGCTTCACGCATTGGCACATGCGGCATGAGCGGGCGCAGTGAAGGGCGTCGCGCTTCATGCCAGGTCAGGTAGCGCAGCGGCACAACTTTTGAAAAGTCTTAAGGCTACTTGCGTGTCCAGCCAACCGCGAGCTGTGGAAATAACCTAAGGTGGCTTTCCTTAGACTGCGGGGTATCAGCATCTTGAAAAACTCCTGGGGAGCTTCTTCAGATAGGACAGAGCACAGGAGAACGCCGTCGGCATCAAGCAGGTACGAGTCCAACGTGCCCGCAGCAATACCAGCCTGCGTACGGCACTCGGCGCCGACAGCAATACCAGCTGCCTGTTCGCACCCGGCGGCTTGACCGCCACGCTCCAATTGGGAGCTCAGCTCTTCGAGCTCATCAACGATGTGTTGACAAAACGGATCGTCCTGCTGTGCCTTGAGCAGCTCCTCTCTGCTAAAGACGTTACCGGCGGACGTGACAGGGTCTACCAGGCATGCGTCCTCACCCGAGGCTGTCGACTCGAAAGTCACTTCGCCATCGGAGTTCGCGCCTTTCGACCCTTTGGAGCTAGAGGGCCCGGGATTTACTTGATGCGATTGCTCTCGGGAGTGACGGACAGAAGTGTCGGACACCGAAACGGGGGCACGCGACAAGGCGTCAGCCACGACGTACGAATTCCCTTTTTGGTAGCGCACAACAAAGTAGTACCGCTGCAAGGTCAACGCCCAGCGCGCGAGGCGGCCCGAGGGCTCGCGCAAGCGCTTAAGCCAGGTGAGTGCCGTTTGGTCCGTTTCCACCACAAATGGCACGCCGTCGACATAGCAGTCGAACTTCCGGAGAGCAAAAACTATAGCGAGACATTCCCTTTCTATGACGCTATAGTTACGCTCGGCGGCGTTAAGTGACCGGCTCGCAAAGGTGACGGGCCTGAGGACGCTATCGTGCTCCTGAAGGAGTACCGCGCTGAGACCCAGGTCGCTCGCGTCCGCTTGGACAACGAACTCTCTGTTCAGGTCGGGAAGCTTCAACTCGGCTGTGGCCACGAGAGCTTCGGAAAGCGCCTTGAAGGCTCGCTCTTGTTCTGGCTCCCAGCTCCATGTGTACTGTCGATAGTAGTTCACCATGCCCAAAAAGCGCCTCAGGCCCTGAATGTGTGCCGGCGTCGGGTACTCCACAATGGCACGTACCTTCTCCTCACACGGCAGAACACCACCACTCTGAATGGTAAAGCCTAATAGTGAGATGCAAGTCTCAGCTATTTGAGCTATCTTCGCGTTCAAAGTCAACCCGGTGGCACGCAACCTCCCGAGGACATCATCCAAGTGGTGAAGGTGTTCCCCGAACGTGTAAGAGAAGATGACGGTGTAGTAGAGGTACGCCATGGCGTGTTGACATTTAGCGTCTCCTAGACCGCGGTCTATCAATCTCTGGAACGTAGCTGTAGCTACATAACAGCCAAATGACATGCGGGTAAACTCGTACAAACCTCTGTGAGAGGTGAACGCAGTTTTCTCCGCGTCAGCCTGCTCCATCTGAACCTGTAGGTAACCGCGGCTAGCATCCAAGGTGCTGAAGTAGCAAGCACCGCCTAGAGCAGCCACGATCGAGTCAACGTTAGGCATAGAGTAAGCATCCTTCCTCGTGACCTCGTTCACCCAGTGGTAGTCCACACAAAGCCGGTGAGAGCCGTCTCTTTTGGGGACCATTACCACTGGTGAACCCCAAGGACTGTTTGAGCGTTGGACAACTCCGGTCTCGATCAACTCATCCAGTGCCTGGTCAATTGCTTTCCTTTTTGCCGCACTTACGGGACGAGGATTGAATTTCCACGGTTGTGTGTCGCCTGTGTCAATCCAGTGCCTCACCAAAGAGGTGCAACCCGGGCGTTCTGTGAACGTGTCGCTGAAACGTGTCAACAGCGACGACAGGGACAAGCTGTCGGCAAAGGCGGCAGCTTCGTGTTTCGACAAAAAAGCTATCGCGTTTCGACAAGCTGTCCGGCAAAGGCGGCAGCGAGCCATTCGAGTTGCTGCTTAGCGGGGGGGTCACCGGCATAGCCGAGACTTCGTTCACCGGCAGCATTATGCTCGAGGGAAAGCTGTGCGCACGGACCGTTTTCCGCCGCGCCGGCGAAATGACCAGTCTTGGCGTCGAAGGGGGAGACGCGGGCCGCGGGGGCAACGCTTGGTCTCCTTTCCTCCTTCTTCCTCGTGGCGTCTGGTGACTTACTGGCAGCTGAGACTACGGGAGGTGCAGCGAAATGTCGTAGGGCACCGGAAGGGCCGTGCCTGTAGCCTCCGCTTGCGACGTAAATCACAATACCTGTGCGCGCGAGAAAGTCGCGACCGAGAATCACCGGCACGGAAAGACCAGGGAGATGCACAAAGCGCTGTCGGCGTGCGCGATTCTCCCAATGCACAACCAACCGCGCAGCGCCGCACGAGGTGGCGGTACCTCTGGCGAGGTGGAAGGCAGTGTCGCAAGCTCGAATGCGGACAGAGCGGTCGCGCAAATAAGCCCTAACCTCTTCGCCGAACAGCAAGATCGAAGCCCCGCTCTCCAGCAACGCCGCAAACTCTCGACCAGCGATCGTAAGGGCGATGAACGGCGCCGGCGTGGCTGGAATGTCAAGTCCAGCACGACACGCCATCGGTGCCAGAGATTGTGTTACACTCCCGTGCTTTCTTACTGCTGCAGCCGTCGGCAAGGGGGAGCTCACCGACGGCTCACCCCGTTTCCCGACTGGCGAGGAGGCCCTTGTGTCGGTTGGGGCGCGTTGCACTCACGTGCGGTGTGACCACGCTCACGGCAACGAAAGCAGACAACGCCTTTTCCTCCAACAGGGGGGGGGGGATTTCGGCGATCCTTTTGAGCTACGAGGTGTCCGATCGCTAGCCGTAGTGGGGGCTCCACGATCGAATATCCCCTCGTGCACTGGAGCACGGGGTTTTCGTTCTTGTTTACGCTTCCGGGCAACGGTGGCCGCCCGGCCGTACTAGTACGGGTCCAGAGCGCGGTGGGACACGTCGAGTGCGTCTCGGTCTCTCGCGGCAGAGGCCGCGTCATGGTTCGGGGAACCCCAGTGTGACGAGGCACGACCAGCCCACACGCAACGAGTCTCGAGAGACGCGGACGGCGGTGGGCGATAGGCTCGCGCTGGCAGAATGTCGCCCTGAATACGCGTCGCATCGGATGCCAGCTCGTTTAGGTCACGATAACGGGCGCTCCGAAGGTAAGCGGCGAAGGTTGGATGAGCCTGGCGTATGGCTCGCTCCACCTTTTCGGCGTCTGATGCCATAGAATCGGCAAGGAGGTAGAGCTCCTGCAAAGCCCGAACGTACTCGAGAAGAGATTTGTCGGGATGCTGTGTGCAAAGCTCTAACTCGCGCCGCATGCGGCGCTCGTATTCAGGAGGAAAGAATTCGCTACGAAAGAGCGCCCTAAACTCCTCCATCGAGCGAGCTTGGTGGCGGACGAGCCGGTGCCACCTCGCCGCTTGGGCTGTTAGCAACACGGGCAAAACAGAGCCTAGCATAACGCTGTCACTCAGCCGCGTAGCCTGCTGATAGCGGTGCAGCGCATCGAGGCACTCTGTGGCACTGATGCGGTCCGAATAACCGCTGTACTCAGGCAGAGGTACCCTTAAGCTACTCGGAACGCTTGTCTGAGGGGACTCGGGGTCTCCGTTTAAAGGACAAGGCTGCGAGCGCACCGCTTCCAACGGAACGTTTAGGAGCTGCGCCGCAGTTGCGTGCAGCGGTGACTGCTCCGACGCGGGCGCGGCCGTAACAGGTGCGAGTGCCTGTTCCCCAACATGCGCATCCGACCGAAAAGGGCCAATACACGGCAACGAGGAGAATAGAGTTTGCGCTCCGACTGGTGCTTGAGGCCTCACGCGACTGGCAAACGGCTCGACAGCGGAGCACGGTGGCCCACGTCCGTCGAAAGCGTCGCCTACGCGAGTCTCAGGCCAGCGAGCGTCGGTGAACGCGGCGACGTTGTCGGTTAAGCGAGCAGGCTCGCGAACGACATCGTCAACCCTTTGCGCTCGCGACCACGGTGGGTCAGTAAGCGCGTTCCCGCCAACACTTGAGTGCCCCCGGGAGTGAGGACTGGGTGAGACGATTTGAGCTGTCAACCGTGCTGCTGACGGAGAAAGGCCAGCGAGCGGAGGCTGTGCCAGGGACGGGCCTGTAAGCGCGTAAGTCTCGAACAGCTGATACAGCTCGTTACTGGCTTGGCTAAGACTGTGGTCCTCGTTCAAGCGACTCGCATCACCGTAGGGGGCCCCGAAAAAGGGATCTCTCCCGGTGAACGAAAGCAGAGGGTCGCCGAGAAGGCCGTACCCCGTGCTGTTGCCGCTGTCCACCTCGAACGAGATCAAATCCGTCGCCACAGGATCGAACAGGAACGAGCGCCTCGAAGGGGTCTGCTCTGAAGCCATGCCGAAACCACATTGGGCGCCAGTTATGTGGAGATAGGTTTGCACTAGGCTTACCTACTATGCGCAACTGTGTAGGAATGAGACGTTGTTCACTGCCGCTGCGTAGACGTTACGGCCGGGTTCGTCGTTTTCTCCGGCACGGCGCAGAAACAACGCACGAGGCAGGATAACAAAAACAACGGGTTTATTAACCCAAGATGCAGCACAGTGCGACACTCACGGGCTTGCAGGCCGTATAGGGAACTCCGCAAGACCCAGCAAGTACGCTTGCCTAGGGCGCGACGACTCCCGCACAAGGGCCTAAGTCGAACGCACGAACAAGAAACCGCCTGCTTAGCAGCGCGTCAACCCTTCGTGAAGGCCTGAGAGCATCTGCCGCGACGAACGAATTGTTGGGTATAACACAGCTCGTAGGAGAGGAGGATGTCACTCATGCCCAATGGAAAATGGCGCGGCGTTGTGACGTAGGCCCGCGCAGCGCACCAGCGCAGCGTGCCCGAACATGCCAGCGCGGGAAGAAGCCGACGGTTGACTGGCCCAGACCAAGAGGCGCCTTGGCAGCCATCTTGGCGGATGCCGGTGCTTCTGTGCGTCCGGGCTACACTGGTGGCATGCGTGCGGCAGCTGGGGAATGAGGCGCCAGGTAGGAGGGCACTCGCGATTCCCACAACATTAACCATCTTGATACCAGCAAGGTTCTTACTACTAGCTCTTTGCGCGTCTAGTGATGAATCGAACCAGGAAGCAATGTAACCGAAACCCAGTTTTCATCGAAAATGCACGCAAGCTACTATAAAACGGAAGATAAAATTGGAGCACCGCTTGTCCAATAGAGGAAGGGTCAATTATCCTGTATCTGTTTCTTCCATCTGTGTCATTTGCGGGATTCGTCAACTCTCACAAAGTGCACTGATTTGCCTGAACAAGGTAATGCGGCACACATTGGTGTAGCCATGCATGGAACACTCCGCCCGCCCGCCTTAAAATGTCATAAGGTGTTATAAGATGATCAGGTGGCGGAAGTTTCATCTCCGGCTGTTGAAGCTGGAGATAAGACATCCGCCACCTGCAAAAAAAACAACAGCACAGTTGTTTAGCCATAACCACCACGTCAGCAGGCCATCAGGTCCCTTAAGAACGAACATTGACGTCAGGTATTTTTAGCAAGCACGTTTTATTTATTTAGTGTAGCGAATGTTCCTCTTCATTTGTCCTTAAAAGTGCGTCATGGAAATTAGGAAGAGGACACCGACCATAAAGAAAAATGCAGAATAAGGATATTTCGGTGACATTAACGCAGCTTTGCTCACAATGACGGGAGCCTTGTTGACTAAATTGCGAACAAAGCTCTCCTCAAGGGAGCCAAAACGCATTCTCCAGTTCTCTCTCTCTCTCTCACTGTTTTTTTTTTGTGGATCCTCTTCCTTTACTTTATATAACTTCCCCAGCAGACGTGCTTTGGTCAAAGCCTTGACTTGGTAGGTAGTGAGAAAACAACATTGATGAAATATTTTCAGCCACGGTCTTGTTCCAAGGACTGCAAGCTAAGTACAAATGTATTGTCGCAACGTGAAGACAGAAGTTGTAATTAACAGGTTGAGAAAGTGGCTGCAGGTCAGTATTTTTATTTACTGTGCGCCAGAGCGTTCCTCTTCTTTCTTGTTATTGCTTGCTACATAAAAGCAAGCAGATGCCCGTATGCACTGTCGTCTTCGTCTTCTTAGCAGTACGCACGTGGCAATATGTTCTCATCGAATAGTGTGACGGCCTATGCATGCAATGTTGCTATGTCGTTACCGAAATGAAAGTGCTGATAAAATATCGCATGCGTGACCCTGAATGTGCAGTCACTAAAGACCCATAGAGCAAAGCAAAAATCATCAGCTCAGCATTATTACCAGAATTCACTACATTAGGTCAGTGAAGGTGCACTAAATATTGCTCCTGAATATTACAAATGCGCGTTTCGACTAGTAGCTCGTGCTGGCCGCACTGCACCGTCACAATGTTCACTGCGATTCAGATGCACTGTTAAAGAACGTGTATAAGGCAACAGATCACTTCTGCAAAAAAAAAAAGCAGCGCCCACGCTATCAGTTGTGGGCCGGAGCTAGCGTTAAACCGCATCTAGCTGGTCTGAGAGCGCACCCGCGACATGAAATCTCGTCACCTAGACAACCTTGGCCGCCCGGGATTGCTGCGCGCTCGAGCGCAGAGCGCGGGAGAGCGACCGGCATCGTCTTACATGTCACTGCGTGCGCTGACAAAAAACCCTTCCTGTGTGTGCGTGTGGTGCGCGTGGCTTCTCGATTGGTGGAGTTTATTAGTCGGTGTTTAGTTTGAAATGTGCCTGCACTCTGTGCTCGACCTGTGTGTTCTGTCAGCGCTGATTATGCGGAGGTGCACAATCCTGAAGACTGGACCTGCGGATTCATATTGTGGAGCCGTCGAAGTGAATCACTGAGAACCGCTCTCACGTTGATCCGTTCAGCGCTTTGTTAACTGCGTGAGCATGAGAATAACGCCTTCAAACAATTTTTTTTCAACTACATGACAAATCAGCATTTGTTTACTTAGCGAGAATATTTGTTCGAATTGTTTCACGGAGATGATGGCGAAGTGTGGGTGTGTTTTTTTTGTTTGTTTGGATTGTTTGGAGTACAAAGCAGAGTGAGCGTGCGCCGCTGAGGTTCAGCGAAGAAATTGAACAGATTTTTGCGGTGCCGTTTGTTGGCTGCCGTGTTTAACGAGGCCCGCTCATAATGCTCATCAATTTTAGTTTACTAATTAATACATGTGTGGGGACGGCGCCTGTTAGCTCTAAGCATCAACCGTATCTAAGACGCATATGCTTGGGGCATGTTGGTAGTTCATTTACTCTCTTTTTTTCTTATTGCACAAAAAGACCGAGAACGGAAAACAAGGGCGAAGTGTCCATGTCGTTCCTTTCGGTTCTTTCTCGCTTTGTGCGGTAACACTACCATGATAACTCGGGTTGACGCATCGGTTGACAACACTACATAATGCTTCGCGTTAGGTGCGCCTCGCGAAGTTTGCCTACTTGCCAATACATTCAATTGAGTTAAATGCGTCTTCACCAGTATTTTCGTTCACCCGGAACGTAGCGTGAAACTGCCGGCAGCCGTGCCTGTGTAGCGGATGGAGCACTGAAGCTGGACTGAAGAGACGTTTCGTCTGTGTGTGTGGCGGAATGGCCTACTTGAACAGCGTAAACGCTTGTTTGAACATAACTGCTAACGTTCGAGCACATTTTATTCAGAATGTTTCATCATGTGTAACTTTCAAAATATTCTTGTTATTCAGTTTTATTGCCGTCGCCTCAATTTGGCGTTTAAATTCGCTAAGTACTTGAAATGTTAAAGATATTTTGCCTGTGTGAAGCGTAATATTAGTTTTTTTTGTTGCA
Organism: Rhipicephalus annulatus; assembly: GCA_013436015.1. Classification (NCBI taxonomy): domain Eukaryota; kingdom Metazoa; phylum Arthropoda; class Arachnida; order Ixodida; family Ixodidae; genus Rhipicephalus; species Rhipicephalus annulatus. The sequence goes on along the minus strand of WOVY01011490.1, from coordinate 228,790 downwards.
CAAAAAACACTTTAATGTTATACATACTGCACGGTATCTAACCATAAGTTGTCGCCAAAATGAAAGACGGGGCAGCATATTTATCTGGGAACACAACACGCACAGCTGCTGAACAGCCATCGCTGCATCGGGAAGCAGTCATGCTTTTTCAGCCTGCCAGCATTATTGAAACAAATGGCCCTAATTTAGCAGTATTCAATGGTCATTGAGTGAAAGTAACAGGGTCACTTTATCCCAAAGTTTCCAGCCAATTTTTCGGTCATGGCAAATATGCTTGAAAAAAAAATCGTGCTGATTTAATGCACTAAAAACAGTGAACTACTTGAATATTTCGGAAAGAAAAAGAATTTTTGGTCACATGGTTGCCTTTCGAACTTCACAGAATGTTGTTTGAGTGTTGTTTGTGAGAAAAAGAAATATTTTACAAGTATTGATCTTTTTTTATAACAAGTTTTGTACATTTTAAGTAAGGAGGTCTATGTAAGATGTTTGGAACCTAATAATAATAATACAATTTATCGGGCACTACGTCTGCAAGAATTTAGTCAAAATGTGTTATGCTTGCATTTTCTCATTGCGATACTGCGCTTTGTATGAATATTCGAGCTGTGACTACTTACTTCACAGAAAAGATATTTTGATGAAGAGTTATTTTGAGACATCTTAAGCTGTTAGCCTCTACGAGAAAAGATCACTCATTTCACAGGATTGCCATTTTTGTCCATATTGAGACGCTATTGGCACCACGTGGTGGCCCAATTCAAAATCACATTTTGCCTAAATTGAAAGCAAATAAACAATTCTTTGTATGTGACAAGTTTCATCATTACAATTTCTATTTCAAGGAATAAAATATTTTTTGAATTTTCCCATCAACGGCAATGGGGAACTTAGTGGCGTCCGCTGCCGTATGACCAAATGGCAAATGACTTGGAACTTCAAAAATCTTTTAGGGGCAAAGCTCTTGAGGCCGTGGGTCGTTCCCTTCTCTGTAGTCGTACTGGTATTATGTAGCCACTTTATGATTTGCAAAATAGATAGCGTTAGTGGTTTTCGCAGCATATGCACGGACAAAATGATGATTCGTGGGGTGAATCATTGGTCCGTACATTTGTGCTTTCGTCCATTTGTGCTTCCGTCCGTCTGGGCATCCGTGTGTCAGTCTGTCCGAGAGTCCGTCTTTCTGTCCGTCCATACTTGCGTTAAACAGTTTGTCCATCCGTTTGCGCGTCCAGGCGGACGGACGCTACGCCCCACTCATCATTAACTCCGCGGATATGCTGTGATCTTTTTCTCAAAACATAAATTGCTATGACAAAACTTGGCACATGAAAAGAAGTGTTAATTTGCGTTCGATTTAGGTACAAAGTCTATTTTAATTTACCCACCACATGGTGCAGGTTGCGTCTCAATATAGACAAAACAGCCATTTTGACAAATCACCGATAATTTCTCGTAAGCTTGACAGCTTGAAAGGTCTAGAGTAATTTTTCCTCCAGAGATACCTTATGTGGATTAAGTATTCACTTCTCAAATATTCGTTCAAAGTGCAGTATTATTATAAATATGCAGATATAGATAAATGCAGATATAACACATTTCGGCTAAATTATTTGAGGCGTATGTGGTCGAAAAATGGTAATATACTGAGCTTCAAACACTTTATGCAAGTCTTTCACCTAACTTGGAGAAGAGGTACTCATGAAATAATTTTTTCCACAAACACCTAGACGAGATTCCGGGAAGTTCAGGAGGCAGCCACGAGACCAAAAAAAATCATTTGTCTGCGAAATGTTCTAGCAGTTACCTTTTTAATGCAGTAAAATCAGCAGGATTTCGTTCGAATGCATTTGAGGTGATCGTCAAAATGGCTGGGACGTCTGACATAGGAAGACCCATTAGCCAATTTTTCCATTATAATATTGTGTCATTGTGAGCCCGTTCAAGAACACTGGTATCATTCCCATTTTAATACGTAACTATACAGTACTTATTTTGCAAGTTACCTGCACTGAATACCTTCTCCATGCGCATACCGTCATGTATGCTCAGTGACATTGTGCTTTTTTGCAATACAGATAAAATATCCATATGATGTTTCGCGTCATACTGTATTTTTTAATGAACTATTGGAATGAGTACCATGGTAGATCTGAAGAAATACACATACAGCTGTGTTGATGCATACTTAAGCATAGAACTTGACATTCACTTAGATAGGTCGATGCATGCAGCTAAAGGAACATTATTAACTTGGAGCAGCACCTTTTTATTTGCCTGTGCGCTCAAGCTGCAAGGGTAAAGTAAGGTTCATATCTACGGCACGAAAGGTACATTGATTTTGCCACAGCGCGCTTTTTATGGCGTTTATTGCTCAGCATGCCTTTTCTAGCATTTCTCACTGCAGGATAGCCGGATGCCACTAACTATGCTTGCTATGCACTCATTTATACTTACACGTAAGCAGTTAGTTATGCAGAGTGCATACTGTATGTAGCACTCTTTGTGAAATTTCGGTCATTGTTCCTTGTTTATTTATTTTAGGTTTCCGGGATTAAATTTCCTGTACAGAAAAAACAGCTCCGCCCCACTTCGCTCGGAGGCACCAGTCATCTCAGCAGCTGAAGATAATTAAGCAAGCAGCAGTGACGAGCTGTGATTTTGCAGTTAGAAGTATACCAACACTGACATTACAATAATAAAACCCCAATTACACTACCTTGTCGAATGTTCTCCATTTGTAATGTCCAAATTCATACCGCGAGATATAAGAGGTTGTAAATGTGACTGCAGAAACTCTAACTTTTTCTATGTGTTTTTTTCGCTGTATAGGTGTCAATCAACGCCATACATCTCAGTCGTTTGCCCGACTAGCGCAAATGTTTTTGAAACTCGTGGGAGTTTATTGTATTGAAAACAATGAATTTCTAGTATATAGAGAAAAAAACTTGCTCACGTGAGATATTTCAAAGTTTTGCAGAATGCCATCAGAGTCATGTTTGTCAGAGCTGCAGTTTTTCTATAATAAAGGCAGATGTGAACACATGGGCTTAATTGTTTCTTGCTTTGGCGTTATGTTCGGTTGAACCTTATGCTACAAGTTATTGCTCTCACTACTGGGGTTTGGTGCTTGTGTGTGTGTGTGTGTGTGTGTGCGTGTGTGTGTGTGTGTGCGTGTGTGTGTGCGTCTGTGTGTGTGTGTGTGTAAGTACCTGCCGTGTCCTACTTTTTTGTTTTTGGCTCCGCCTACCTACACCTATATACACTGGTCTTAAGCAGCTAATTCAAGACCACTGCACGTTATTTTATCAGCTGCATGCATGCTGGTATAAGTGCAATGCACCAGTATCTTCCTTCTTCCCATTCAGCCCCAGAGAAGGTTCATAAATGCTCCTCCCTGAGAACAATTGAGGCTTGGGCAAGTTGGTGATGCATATTCCATGGAATGAAGTGTTGTGAACAGCTCACCTCAACACACAAGACTAAGCATCACCTTCTGTGTCTCTGCTTTTGTTGTCCCGTGAATTCCACTTCATTTGAACAAGTATGCTTATCCATATAACGGCCGTCGTTTCAAGGGGGTTTTTAGTGTTACACCCCACTCACATGGGTGTAGCTTCATTCAACACTCATAGTTTAGGGGTGTTCATAAACACCTATAAAAGTAGGGTGTAACGTTTCTTTACACCCTACAGTTTCAGGGTGTTTTTAAACACCTTATTGCTTAGGGTGTTCCTAGACACCCTAAAAGGGTGTTGCCTATGGGACGAAAAATACACCCTTATGGGCATAAACAATTTTAGAGTGTATGCACGCGATAGTTTTCAATTATAGCAACAATGACCATTTGTCGCCGACATGCAGTTGCCGCCGTCAACACGACGGCGCCAAGGAGCAAGTTTGTCGCTGCCGCTTGTAGCTTTCGCTAGGAAATTGTGTGCATGTGGTTAGGAATTAAGAGCTGAACATGATAGCTATAATCTGTCCCTGCGTGCTGAGTTCGAAATTGCTTCACTACTAAAAAAATGGAATGTTTGAGAGTGCTTCTGCCACGCAACAATAATAGTCATCTGATTTGCTCGCGCTTCTTTTCTTCGAAACCCAGCGCTTGCCATTTTTCTACAGGAAAGGCAGGCTCAAGTTGCCGCAGTGCCGTTTGCTACCCTTGCGTGTTCTGACGAATGTACAGTGTTTAGCTCTCTTCCCTCTCTGCTCTCAATCTTTCATCTCCCATGCCCCTACCATGCGCAGGGTAGCAGACCGGCTGCCTATAGGCTGGTTTACCTCCCTGCCGTAATTTTCCTACATTTTCATTCCTTCCTAGCGCAGAGAGGGAAAAACTTCGGTCACTCGAACGGGCCACGCTTGCTTGGTTTTCCTACTGCGCGCACAAAAAACTTGTTTATTTGGGCTTCTACCTCGCATTTTGCATGCTATGGGCACCACTCCCTAGACATACTGGAGAAAAACAAAAACGAAAAAGAAAGTACGAGGGAGATTTCAAGCAAGTTTGACGCGTTCTTTCACTCCCATATATTGCCGCTCCACGCTTTTTTGCGAGCAGCCCTTTCAGGAGCTACACATGCCACCAAAAGACAACTAAAGGCAATTCAACAGTGAGCCGCCTCAGCAAGCTTGACATCGGCGTCCAGCCAACAGGAGGCCCAGCCGAAGCCTGCACGCTCCGAGAGTAAACCTTCAGCAGAACGGCAGTCATGTCGCTGCCACCCGCTCCGAAGCCCCGAGCGAAAGGAAGGCTGCAGCCGGTCCATCCTCCTCCCCTGCCACGACCATGGCTCTCAGGGAGGGATGAACCTCTCGCAACAACACCGAGGCGAAAAAATCGTCCTGTCTCCAGTTCTTCCTGGAAACACCGCACACCAGCCTCGTCGACATCCAACACCCAACACGACGTGGCAAGAAGTCGGAGGCCCCAGCTTCTACTTCTACGCCTTCACCCCACTCGTTTTCCAAGCGGATGCGGACACACCAGCGGTGCCTCTATCAGAGCCCCCGTCCCCCTCTGCAGCAGTAGGAAAGTGCGGCGTAACCACGCCTTAGCCGGGGCTCTGACTCACCAGCGATGCCCGTGCCAAAGACCGCGGTCCTTCCTGCAGCCATGGCAGTACGCGGCGGCATCTTGTTTCTCCCTGTTGGAAAGAGGGCCAACCTTTTGACAGCGACCCGCGATGCCATCGCGGCCTGGCTGTACGGCTTCCCGTCCATTCAGCGCGTGCACGTGATTTTGGATGCAACGTCGTCGGAGTGGACATTCCGTCATTCGAGGACCTTGCCCCTATATCCAGGTCAGCCGGCTCTGCGAGATCCACGTCAGCAATCATCTGCAACCTTCGTATGTTTGCAGATGATTGTGTCATCTACCGCAAATTAACCAACACTTTTGATCAAGCAGCACTACAGAATGACCTTAATGAAGTATTAAACTGGTGTGACCATTGGCTTATGACCCTTAATCCTAACAAATGCAAATTAGTTTTCTTCCACCGCCGCAAAAACCCACTCCAATTTTCCTATGAAATTGCTAACATGCCAGTCGAAACAGCCGTATTCTATAAGTATCTTGGTGTAACATTAACCCCTGATCTTTCCTGGCGAACGCATATCACTAACATGATTTCATCAGCCAACCGATCATTAGGATTTCTAAAACGTCACCTACGTCACTCACCGTATCACGTTCGTCTTGTGGCCTATCAGTCGCTAATCCGGTCCAAACTAGAATACGCATCACCCATCTGGAGCCCTCACCAAGTTTATCTGATCAACGCTATCAAAGCAGTTCAAAATCGTGCCGCTCGCTTCATTCATTCTTCTTATTCTTACGATGTCAGTGTTTCATCCCTTAAAAATGAATCCGGTCTATTAAGTCTTTCCCTTCGCCGAAGAATTGCTACGTTGTCACTGTACCACAAGTTGTATCACAGCTCACTCCACCAACCACCTTACATCGCTCCCGCCGCACGCATTTCTCCCCGCACTGGCCATCCATTTCAAGTCTTCCGACCCCGATCCGGCACCTCAACATATTCTGCATCATTTCTCTGCCGCGCCGCCAAAGAATGGAATGACCTTCCCCACGATGTTGTTTCAATCACCTGTCCATCACGCTTTATTCAAAGTGTGTCAATGCATCTGCAATGTTAACCTGTGGCTTTTGTATCTTTGTTGTACAACCCACCCCTTATGTAACACCCCCCCCTGTGGGGTCTTTAAGGAAATAAAGTGAAAGTGAAGTGAAAGTGAAAGAGGAGAACCTCGTGCATAACAACAGCGTCAGAACCATCTGCGGCGTCGACGTAAACCTCGACATGGATGGCATCATGACCAATCTTGTCTCCGCTGTCCCTGTCGTCTCCTGTATGCGCCGAAAGACTGACGCTCACATTTGAGGGCACCACCGCTCCACCGGAAGGGAACGTGCTCCATGACGTCTCCACGCTGCGTTAACTGCGGCGGAACCACTCATCACACGAGCCACGCTGCCCTTCCTGGCAGGTTCAACTCAAAGCTCCCGTCATCATTGTATCCTCGGATGGCACGTGGTGCACTGCCAAGCGTTGGAGAAAGCCAGCGTCGTAGTCAACACCAGCGACAAGCACGGTGATCTTGAAGGGTCGCTCCTTTCGCAATCCTATCGCCGGTGGTGGCCGATCGACGTCGACTCCTGCCCCTCGCCCTTCTGCGAGTGCACCTGCCGTTTCCACGACCTCATCTCCTTCAACTCAGCCTGTTTTAGCCGTCGACCAGAAGGACTTGATGAGACAGATGTTTCGGCTAGTTGGTGATTGGGAATACATATTTGCGCAGCGGAAGACTACGAGTAGTTACGACGTAACTACCGAAGAGACAAGGACAGAAAGAGCGCTAGCTCTTTCTTCGGCTAGCCGGATTGCAGCAGCACTTCGTGCGATTCCCGCTACTCTCCCAGGAGATTCGTCCACGCACGGTTTGTGTGCGGCGGCTCTGCTCGCCTACGACGCCATCAAGCCTACGCATTAGCCCTCTGAAGCGGCGCTACCAACGGGGCCTAACGGACTTACATCGTGAGTTTGTTTCCCTATTAACTTGTTGTTGTTGTTGTTGTTCTCCTATTGTTAGTGGCGCATACCCACTGTGGGGGATTGGCCAAGAATCGAGTGGTTTCAAAATTTACTGTTCAGATTTCGAATGATGGAGGTTTAACAGAAAGAATACCGATAGCCTAGGAAAGTGTGGTGCCTAATGTAATGCATACAAATATTTACATAAACGAATTTATTCTTAGAATTGAGCAATAATCTGATTTTATACGTATATAATTATGTGAACCTGTTACGATAATGAAACTGGTTTGTTAAAATAATGAAACCTATTTGTTTCATTAATATAGTTCCGGACGGCCACGCACACTGTCGCATTAGAGAAACCAAAAATGGAAGCTCTAAAAGACAAAATGACAGGCAGAGATAAATCCATACCAATACCACGTAAAGGTATTTCTAATAGGGTTTTTTCCTAATGTCCTAAACCAGCTGTAGGTCAAAAAGAAATAGTCGATTGTTTCCAGTTCATCACAGAATGCACACAGTGGCGAAGGTGCCTGAGCAGACCTGTGTTTGTCTTGCCTTGTCACTTAGAAGATGTTGGCTCATATCCTCAAGGGGCATTGACCATACTGTATGTTAAAATGCAATTGTTTTATACAATGCTTTTTGAAAGAAAGTAAAAATTTGATAAGAACAATAATAATGTTTCTTTCAAAGGTGAGAAGGGCGAAAAACTTCGATAAACCAAAATATATAAAAAGTTAGCGAAAAAGAAGAAGGGGAACAAAGATTAAGATTCATATGGCGGTACTACTAGCAGCGCATCTTATTTTGCTTCTTTTTTTCTGCAAACTTGATATCGGCATTTCAAGTCAAAATCAACTTACAAAAAATTAGTAAGAATGACGCAATTGTGAAAGTATAGGGCAATTCAGCCTTATAATCGGCCAATCCCCTCCTTTGAGTACGAGCCATTTGCACAGGGAAACAACAACAACAACAGCATTATCGCATCCTTCTGCTTGCCTGAATGAATTTATGTAGCGCTGACAGAATAGCCCTACGACCCGCACCCAAGTGACTGGCTCCAAACGATAAAAGGGTGAATGTAATAACTGCCCTATCCCAGCATACCAATCGGATCTCAATAATTATTCAGCGGGGTGAGACGAAACGGCGGCATCTGAGAAGGAAGTGGTCTATTGTTTCCGGTTCATTGCAAATGGCAAATAGGTTAGATGTTGAAAATCCTGGCTTCTGAAGATCAATTAACCGAGGAACTTTACAGTAAAAGCTTGTGAGGGTCATCTCACAGTGACGGGAAAGGCATTTTGTGGTGTTCCGTGTGAATCGCAAGTGCTGCAGTTCATCATATTTTAGGAGAGATGTTTCGTTGTTTTTTAAGACTAACAGGAGCTTAAATCGATCAGCAGTAATAAAAGGAAACTGTGGAGCTACTACTACCACCACCAAATACAAACACATCGAAGCGAGTGAGTCAGCAGTGTCATTTATTGAAGTTCCAGCATGCCCGGAGACCAACAGAAGCTGAATGTCTCTGGGCTACGCGGTACGATAAACCAAGATATCCTGATTGATTGATTGATTGATTTGTAAGGTTTAACGCCCTAAAACCACCATATTATTCTCAAAGATGCTGTAGTGGAAGGCTCCAGAATTTTCGACCAGCTGGGGTTCTTCAACCTGCACCCAAATCTGAGCACACGGGCCTACAACATTTCCGTTTCCATCGGAAATGCAGCCACCGCAGCCGGGATTTGAGCCCGCGACCTGTGAGTCAGCAGCCGAGTACCTTAGCCACTAGACCACGGTGGCGGGGCCCAAGATATTCTGAGAAGAGGAGACTGCTTTGCGGATGTTAAATGCGTATAAACAAACAAGAAATCCGAAATAATATTAGCTTTTCATTTTTGAGAACTTCTTTTTTGAAGAGCCAATAAAATTGCCAGTAATTCTGCGAGATAAACTGTCGCGAAGTCAAAGCGCGAAAGAGCGAATAAGCTGATGAGAAAAAAAAGCCTACTCCAGTTTTCTGAAGATTTTGCGTTGCATCTGTCGAAATTACCACGTAAGTAGATTGATTGATTTGTGGGGTTTAACGTCCCAAAACCACCATATGATTATGAGAGACGCCATAGTGGAGGACTCCGGAAATTTTGACCACATGGGGTTCTTCAACGTGCACCCACCACGTAAGTAACAAAATGACAGAGATGGTCCTGAAGAAAGCCCTACAGAACAAGCTTTTGTAGTAACTTAGCATTTTTTGGGGAAAAAAACATCGAAAAGCAAGTCAACTGGCATCGACTCTAGGGTTTGGAAGTTAAATTAAGGGAAACGTGAATATTCGATAACAGAGATTCGACGAAAATGACTTGGGGCCTTTGATAACAAAGCCACGGGCACCTAAAAAAAGAATCTGGATATTTGATAAAAACTGTCTGTGAAAGGGAGAGGGACGCATCGTAGAGTTTTAAAAATGTTTTTGTGGTAAGTTGTCGAAATCTTGCATCAAGTGAAATGATTCGAGCTTCCAAATAAATCACGCTAGTCGCAACACACTTAGGTAGCCCGTGACATAGCCCCAGAACTTCTCTTCCTAGCAATATAAGAAGTCTTACTTTGTATTCAGCTCTTCTGGAAAACAGAACGCAACCAAACTCCGAAATTTGGCGCATGTGAAGTTTGTATATCATACGTGAGGTATCCCAGCGCATCCCTGAATTCTTATTGAAAAACCGGCGTATATTCTAAGGCGCTTGCTGCTTTACGGGTGTGTGATTCTGTTCTTGTGGCCAATTGAAATAGTCCGCGTAAGCAATCCCTATCGGAAAAATTGCCATGGTGGATACTGGAAAACATGGTGGGCGTAGTGGAAATAATAGTGGACATGGTGGAAATAATAGTGGGCGTGGTGGAAATTATGATGGCTATGGTGGGACGTAGTGGAAAATATGGTGGTTATGCCGGGACATATTGGGTGGTATGGTGTACAGATAATGGGTAAAGTGGAAATGATGGTGGAAAGCAGAGGCTAGATAGTGGGCAATAATGGGACACTCTTCCCACCATTGCGATAATGCTGGGAAGCACTAAGCAGATGATGGTGCTGCTTGTTATGGTGGGCCACATGGTGTACCAAGCTGAGAAGCTCTGCCCACCATCGCGATAATGCTGGGAAGCAGTAAGCAGATGATGGGTGGGCTTATAATGGCGGGCAATTTATATAGTGTACCAAGCTGGGATCTGTACACTACATGTTCTACCACCATGATTTCCACCAAAGGTTAGGCATACTGACCGAGCCCGTACAATTGTGTTATCCGTGCTTCCGGGTTTCAGAATACACGATTACGACGATTAAGTATGACAATACAGCGCAGCCATATGGCATCAATTAACCTAAATGAAGCATTTTTCATTGTGTATGGTGTCCGCTCTAGAAGCAACAAACATCGATGGGACGCAATTAAAGCACTCCCAAAGAACGTAATTAAGTGTCTTCTCACCGACAGCCGCCGGTCGCACTCGCCGGCTCTTCTCTAGCTTTTGTACGAGAACTCAGACGTGGCAATTCGTGTGCTTGGTGAACCAATATGATAGCGTAATGTATCGGCACACTGCATTCGTTTTGGCCAAGCTGTTATGTAGTTGTTGCTTTAGCGAAAGAGCTACAGCATTGCGCTGGCGCGACCGCCCTCTACATTGCGCGAAAAGCATCCCAATACTCAATCAAATAATTTAGGCGGGCGTATCTATGGAATGAGCCTAGAAGCGTCATAAAGCGTGAGCAGATGTCGCCCTTTAGAACGAGCGCGAAACGGATATTAAACTTGGCAGACCCCGCCGGTAAACTGTTGCTGCTCCCCAGTTCACTTGGTTTTTTTCTCTTGAAGTTGTGAATTGTAAAAAAATAGCACTAGTGCCATAAACATAGTGGCAATCGTTACAGGCTGCAGTTGCTTGTGTTTAATAAATGTGCAATTTTTAGTAGCAGGTGTATATCTTGTCTATGTTGTGTACACGATAAACATAACCTAAGTTGAACCTTAAGTTTGTATGCCAACTAAGTATTTAACACACATTTAACGTCATGTTGGTGTGGCGCAGTGGTTACGTCTTCGAATGGGAATCCGCAGATTGCACTTTCGATCCTCTATGGCGCCTTGTTTTTTTTACGGTACAGGGTAATTTTTATACCGTTTTTATAGAATTCTTTTTATTTTTTGTGGCAGCTCGTCACGGTGATTCTGACGTCATTTCGCGCTCAAGTGTTGCCGACACTGCAGCACCCACCATACCCACCATGTGCCATGGTGGGCGTTTCCCACCATTCACTCACTACATTAATCCACTATAATGGTGGGTGGTGGTTTCCACCATGCCCACCATTCGTTTTTTCCGATAGGGATGCCTAGATGTTTTAAAGCCGTTACTTGTGAAATCAGATAATTTCGATAATGCAGCGAAAGAAATACGGGAACAGATAGAGGAAATACAAGTAGAGTGCATTTTTAGGCGGAGAAGACCATCTGCCAAGCCATACCTCAACCTCACTCAAGTACGCCTGTAAGATTTGATGCAGAGTATTGATGTTCGAGATGACGAGAAAAAAGCAATATCGGCGTAGACGTAAACAGGAACATTTTTGTGAACTGGAATTATAGATAATAAGATATTATTAGAGGGGGGACTGAACTGATCTTTGCGGAACACTGTTTACTTATATGAGACAGAAGTAATTCTTTCGTAGCAACAAAAGTATTGTTTCTCAAAGTGAAACTCCTGAACCCAAGATATCATGCAACTGGGCACAAAACAGTCCACTAATCTAGAAATCAATGTAGTGTGTTCAATATTTTCATAGGCTTTTTCAATATCTAATCTTACTACTGCAGAAAGCTCAGCAGATACTTTTGCAAGGCGAATTCGGCTTTCCAAATCAACATGGGTCGACCATATAGAGCACAACTGCTTGAATCCTACTTGACTTGGCGAAAAAATACCCTGACGAACGATGAGTTCACTGAGCCTGCTAAGAAGAATTTTTCCAATTATTATAACCAAGTTTTAAGTAAGTGAAATTGACCGAACGTTATCCTGGACGTCTCCGAGGCTTTAATTTTTTTGCAGCAAAACAAATTTAGCAATTTTCCATGCGCTTAGAGTTCATGTGAGCTTTATTGAGCAGTTATCAATATTCAAAAGCTCATCGGTATTTAAATAAACATCAATTCAATCATATAGTTTGTATCGTGATCCGGACCAGGAGGCGCTTTATTTACAGTTAAAATGGCACCTGCCAGTTCCGCCATAATGAATTCCCGAAAGTACGAGGTTGAGCTTTTGAATGTCACAGGTCTCAAGCACTACGAAGCAAAACGCGCTTCAAGTCTTTTCGCAAATGCCCTCTAACAAATCAGTCGCCTCTTTAGGAGACAGCACTACTGAATGCGAATACGCTGGTTCCTGTGACAATTATTTTCCGTAAAAATCTGTACAGAGCAGATCTTTTATCCGGTTCCGATAAATGCGAGTGATAATCAGATTTGTGTTTATCTTTAGCTGAAGTGACTGAACAGTTACACAGTGCGGTGTGTCCTTGTATTCAACCAAATTTTAGGAGTATGGTTGTGGTGCAAACGGTTTCCAAGCAGCTTTACGTCGCGTATACGTGAGCGTACAATCTTCATTTCACCAAGCCGAATTTGATGGTGTGCTGCCAGACTTAACAAAAAACTCTGCCGGCTGAACAAAGGCACTTAGACAAGCTACTACTGAAGCAGCCCTTTGCTGTCCGTCATGTCCTCACAGTGACAATAGCGTACAAATAAAACAGTTTGAGATTTTATACTTGATGAACCGTTGTTGCCCGATAATAGAGATGCGGTGGGGTAGCATTATCTCATAAGTGACCGGTACATAATCACTACTGGTCCCATTATCAAATGTTTCCCACGAGGAAACAATAAGCTGACCACACGAAAACGTTACGTCCATTGTCAATGAGCTTATCCCACATAGAAAGGTAATTTGAGCACGGTTATGACAACAAAAATATTATCCTGCAACCAGTTCTACAATCGTTTCAACAGAACCGAAAGTTGGGCTAGTTGGACATGCGTGGTATAACTGTCAGTTCAAGCGCACGAATAAACAGAAAGAAAGAGAGCACAAGTGCTTTCTGGCAACTAAACTGTTTATTAGAAAGGCAAGAATATATAAACAGGCATTCAAAAAACAACGTATGCGTGTGGAGGCAAAAGAAGTACACCCGTGGCACATCGAGAACACAGGGTAAAAGAAGAAATATTACCTCGGAACATAATCTAGAAAAGCAAACTCTTTATCGTGCAGCATAACAGAAGGCTGTAGGACGCATTGTTTCCCTCTTTTTCTTATGTGAAAAGCTTCGGTGAACTCACGAGTTAATTGATTGTGAGATCAAACAACCACTTCAGTATCCTGAAAAAGAGGGTAACAACCGCACTCTCTGCAACGAGCCGCGAGATGCGATGCACCCAAGGATTTCAAAGAAGAATCGTGCTCTCTAAGATGGACATTGACACACCTTCCCGACTGACCGATGTACAATTTACCACAGTTAAAAGGAGTCATGTAAACAACGCCCATTGTGCAGTCCACAAACTTTTTGCTGCGTTTCATTCGACATGGCGGAAACTCTCTGCTCATGCATGAACAAATAGACTGTAGCTTGCTTTTGGCTGAGAAATGTGCCTCGACTTTATATCTATTAGCGAAGTTGGTTAAGTTCATGCGATGTCTTATAAAGATAAGGAATCACTGCTATCCTTCTATCTTTTCTACTCTCATCACGACGCCCCGAGTGGTTTCCCTAATTTTTAAGTTTCTTAACCATGTTGTTACAAACAGACGTGATGACATCATTAAGATATCCTGCTTATACTAGTTTCTTTACTTGACTATCAAAGCTCATTTTCATTCTGTGCTGACAGGACTTTTTCAGAGCAAAACTCAAACTCGTGTTACCGATACTTGTCTTCACTAGCTTAGAGTGGCTCGACCTGTAATTGAGTATAGGCTTTACGGATCTAGGACAATAATACCAGCAAACATGCTGGGGCCCGAAGAACAAGTTAAGATCTACAAATCAGAGTTGCTCTAGACGCGGCGATTCAAAAGAAAAGTAGTTTCTTGCCTATTTCGCTGAAAATCTTGAAAATATTCCCAACATCTCGCATAAAGTCTCAGGACGTAGTGAACACAAGAAAATCATGAACGTATCGGAATACGTGAACCGGGAGTCCTGACAAATGATTTTGAAGTGCTACATCAATCTTTCCGAGAAAAATTTCGCTTAAAATTGGAGCTACTGAAGAGCCATGCATATCCCTGATCTCAGGACATAAATATTACTACCCCAAGCCACAAAAGGTGACTTCAAGTAGAAGGTAAGCAATTCTAGAAAACTAGATACAGAAGTTCCACACTTCAGGCTAAAACACAATTCATCATTATCCTAGTACAAGAAACTAGTACAAGCGGGGTATCCCAATGAATGGAAGATTGGCAAAATTGTGCCATTTCACAAGTCCGGTGACAAGCATTCCCCATTAAACTATAGACCCATCTCACTTACTAGCATTCCTTGCAAAATACTGGAGCACATTTTGTACTCTAACCTTGCAACCTTCCTTGAGTCTAACTCGTTTTTTGCGCGTCACCAACATGGCTTTAGAAAAACATTCTCGTGCGAAACCCAGCTTGTAGCCTTTACACACAAATTAAACGTTATTCTCGACCAAAATAGCTCTGCCGACTGCATATGCTTAGATTTCTCCAAAGCTTTTGATAAAGTCCGTCACAACTTGCTGTTGCACAAATTAAAAGAACTTAATATAGATCCCAGGCTTCTAACATGGCTCGAATGTTTTCTAAAAATTGTTCTCAATTTGTTTCAGTTAATAATGTAAGCTCTGAACCAAGTGCCGTTCATTCCGGCGTACCACAAGGCTCCGTACTAGGCCCACTGCTCTTCCTTATATACATTAATGATCTACCGTCCTGCATTACCTCCAATATTCATTTATTTGCGGATGACTGCGTAATCTTCCGAGAGATAACTTGTGATGGCGATATTACCTCTCTTCAACATGATCTTAACTCAATTTCTCTTTGGTGTAAAACATGGCTCATGGAATTAAACAATAAGAAATGCCAATTTTAACGTGTTTCGCGAGCGAACCATCAACTTCCAAACTATTACCTTGATAACACCCCTCTTCAATCCGTGACAAACTATAAATACCTTGGGGTGCATATAACAACTGATCTGACCTGGACTGTTCACTCTAATTACGTCATTAAAAATGCTAACCGAATGTTAAGTTACCTCCGCCGCAACTTTTAAACGGCCCCTTCTTTCTTGAAACTTCTTCTTTACACTACACCAATACGACGTAAACTTGAATATTCCGCTGCAGTATGGGATCCTAGTCATGCCAACCTAATACACTCTCTTGAAACGGTACAGAATAACTCAATTCGTTTTATACTTTCGAATTACAACAGGACAGCTAGCATAACAGCCATGAAATCTAGCCTCAACTTACCTTCACTTTCATCCCGTCGTAAAATGTTTCGTCTCCACTTGTTTCACAAGCTGTTTCATCACACATCGCTGCGGGACGGTCTTATCTTGCCTCCTAGTTATATCTCACGCCGGCTAGATCATTCCCATAAGGTCGGGTTGCCTTCTTGCAGGACTTGCGCCTTTTCTCAGTCTTTCATACCTCGCACCTCTGAGGACAGGAACCGGCTTCCCGCATCAGCGGCAACCATTGTGAATCACCTTCATTTCAAAAGTGTCTTAGCTAATTATGTGTAATTACAGCCAACAAAGTATTGTATTACCCGATGCTGTGTTGTTCCTGTACAGTATTTATTTTCTTGTCGTTTTTTCTGTCTTGATGTAATTCTCATCATTCCCGCGTTTTTGTTTGCTATAAAGCCTGTTAGCTAACCGGTATAATTAAGATGTTTTGCTCGATGTAAGATTCGCCGCTGCATTTGTAAAAATGTTTGTCTTTTTTTTCGCAACCACTCCCCTCTGTAATGCCATTTGGCCCTGAGGGTATTGCAAATAAATAATAAATAAATAAATGATGACATCACGTCCCTTTGTAACAATATGATTAAGAAACTTAAATTTGAAGGGAACCACTCGGGGCGTCGTGATGAAAGTAGAAAAGGTACGAGGATAGCAGTGATTCCTTACCTTCATAAGACATCGCATGAACTTTACCAACTCGCTAATAGATATAAAGTCAATGTGCTTTTCTCAGCCAAAAGCAAACTGCAGTCTATTTGTTCATGCATGCGCAGAGAGTTTCCGCAATGTCGAATGAAACACAGCAAAAAGTTCGTGGACTGCACAATAGGCGTTGTTTACATGACTCTTTTAGCTGTAGTAAAGTGTACATCGGTCAGTCGAGAAGGTGTGTCAAGGTTCGTCTCAGAGAGCGCGATTCTTCTTTGAAATTCTTGGGTGCATCGCATCTCGCTTCTCATTGCAGAGAGTGCGGTTTTTATCCTCTTTTTCGGGATACTGAAGTGGTTTTTTGATCTCATAATCAATTAACTCGTGAGTTCACCGAAGCTTTTCACATAAGAGAAAGAAGGAAACAATGCTTCAGCCAGCCTTCTGTTTTGCTGCATGATAAAGGGTTTGCGTTTCTATATTATGTTCCGAGGTAATCTTTCTTCTTTTACCCTGTCTTCTCGATGTGCCACGGGTGTACTTTTTTTGCCTCCACACGCATACGTTGTTTTTTGAATGCCTGTTTATGTATTCTTGCCTTTCTAATAAACAGTTTAGTTGCAAGAAAGCGCTGGTCCTCTCTTCCTTTCTCTTTATTCGTGTTCCTGAAGTGACCGTTACTACAATTGTTGGCCACAGCCATTCGTTTTAGACCTCTAAGAAGTGTCATGCGAGTTAAAATCCCCTCTCAATAAAAATGCTCTTGAAGTTGAATTCTTCATGACACAATCTTGGTTATCTGTGCTTCTTACCCCAATTGGAAAGTACCTATTGATCACTGTTCTCCTGTAGGGGTCACGTAATAAACATGCTATCCATAAAGGTTTGCAATCTGGACAAATGCGTTCAAAAGTTACAGTAACATGATGCATTTCGCAAGAGATTACGGCCAATAATCCACCTCATATTCTTCACCGATTCAGTCTAAAAGTTCAAAAATTATTCAGAGTAAATTTTTGGTTTACTGAATGCCAGGACTCTTGAAGTAAAGTTATATTAAAATGTGTTTAATTGCGAGAGGTACTGGGATCGGTACCCAGCACCTCCAGCAGATGTCACGGGGTCGTGACGTGGCCGAAGACAGGAGACTTCGTGTTGGGATTTAACTGTTTATTTGGGCGAACCTGTGCCCGGTAAACGGAAAGCCCAATTACAGCAGCAGTCTCGCACAGATATCAGTCTCGGACTGATAGCGGGGAACGGAGCGTCGGCCTTCGATCAACAACTGACAAGCGGCGAAGCGCGTCGGCATTTATACTCTTGCCGTCGAATGTTCTAGCGTTATCACTGGCGGGCGATGTAGGTTCCAGAACAATCTGTACTGTTCGCACAGTGGGCGTGATCTTATCAAAATGATCTACTACAGTCCGGAACCTTCTGGAAAACTGCAGGCGCGGTTCGCGCTGAGAATGGTGTGGCGTTTTGGGACGATAACAAAAACTTGGGAAATGGAACGTGGCAATATAAAGAAGATGTGTGCAAGTCGAAGATACGGAACGGCGATACCACTGGAGAACTTTCACAGGCGCTGTGGTGCACTTGATATAGTTGACTCAACCGCAGAACGCAAAACGTCCTGCTCGTTGTTGCAATTAGTAGTACCTTTTTTTAGGTTTTGACATTGGCGAATTGGTTGGAGGCAATGGAGCGCTGTGTCGCTTATGAATGATCTTACCAAGCCTCATGCCACAAAATGACCCACTGGGCCCCGCAGGGGTCAGCGACCAAGAGCTGATGAGCTTTTCTGGGGGAACATTTTCTTGGCACCGATTGCTTTGTTCATTGTCGAGGTGCCCATCTTCGCCCTGAACCATGAGAGTGTATGCAGGGAAGGAGATAGTAAGGCTGCTAACCTGGCAGCGAGCATCTGAAACCTTCAGCAAAGTTGTTGAAAAGCCGTTCTGTAATCATCGTCATAGCTTTATCTATCGCTGCCTACACTGTGGAAGTGACCGTCGTTTCGATGGACCCACACTAGCGTGACGCTGCAGTGGCGTGCCCCACATCGCGCTCTTCAATGAAGGATGTTGCCTCAGACCGAGAACAACGGCGTTTCTCCACAATATCCAGAATTTGTGTTTCGCGTTCACGAGCAGGGCAACTATTGTCCGTGGCTGTGTGTGCTCCATCACATATAAAACACCTGCAGTTATCTACCCGACATTCTCGTGCGGCATGTGACCCAACGCATTTTCGACATCTAAATCAGGACCTACCAGTATTACGCTATGTCCAAATCACCAGCAGTTACGGCACTGCAGTGGGCGAGGTGTCAATGGCTCTACACGAAAAAAGTAAGGCCAGGCCGGAGAGGCCACCCTTAGGAAAACTTCAGGACTAATGTTAGTAGGAACACCACGAACAATGCCCTTCACGCAAGCAAGATGAGGGAGGATAAAAGCGCGAAAGCCAATGAACGCATATCCAGTGGAGGCCAGCAAGTCTGTTAAGCATTGAATATTTGAAGACCTGCATAGTTTGGCAGTTTTGCCGAAGCACCTCACCTACGAGTTGTCCAGAAAATGCCCGGTAATGTTGAGAAGCTCTTTTTGAAACACCTCCGTTTTACTCAACCGAATCGCTCCACTATCAGTGGGTACAATCATGATAGGCAAACTGTTTACTCCGTTTTTGAGAAAATACTCCAGTGGTATCGATTCAGCAGGGTGATTGGCCGACCAGGGCGAGCCCTGGCCAGGACCGGAGACCGTCGTTGGTGGCCCCTGAAAAATCAGCAAAAAGAAATTCTTCAGCAGATAAAGGACCAAAGGCGATAAGTGTGGCCAATCCCCTCTCACAGAAAGTGAACCAACTGAAGCCAGTCGACCAAGCAGTGAAGAAGATTCTTGACCTATTGTGTTGCATACCCACTACAGCCATAATTCCTTATCGTCGTCAGCCACTGCATGAACAAGTGGCTCAAAATGCCTTGCAACTGTTTAGTGGGTACCACGCTTTTAAGAATGACGAAAAAAAGCATAGCGAATGCCAGCCTACTACCCCCAAAAATACTAATAATACCCTAGTGGGTATCAAGAACGTGTGCTTGCAGTAGTTGCCCAATGAATGTTTTCAGAAGGCTCGGAAAGGCCGTTTTCTAGCTTTCACTGTAACAGCGCTGCCCCTCCCGCGCAGGCCTGGCGTTTTTTTCCTCGTGCCCATTCTAAAACGTGCACACCACCCCTGGCTATCTCGTTGGTCTTCTTAGTCGACTGCGTCTGGCGCGCGGGTGTTCTTACCCGTACGTGGGGCAGATTGAATGTTTTTTTCCCTCTACTCTTTTCTTATCCTTCATCTTCTGTCTGTTTCATTCCCAATCCTCTCCTACCCTTTCTGTTCTGTCTCTTTTATTCCCATTCCCCATCCCCTGCGCGGTGTTGTGGAGGTGTTCTTCATAGAGAGGGACAGTAGCAACATCGCACATTTCTTCCCTTTTTATCCTTTAGGAACCTCTACGTCATCTCGGAAAGCAGGCACGCACTCCTGCTGCATTGCGAGCTCTTACAAAAGTTTAAGAATGTTGAAGAGCTGAAAACTGACCACGAAGTTTTACTGTTTCCAATGCAAGCAGTGCGAGGAGCAATGGCGTCAAGAGGGAGTTATGACTTTTCTTTCTCTCTTTCTTTTTTTTCTTTCTTTCTTTCTTTCTTTCTTTCTTCCTTTCTTAGTTTATCAGGAACAATAACAAAGTTGTCCAAGAAGACACGGCAGAAGGCAAACATTGCTTGACTGGGGCGTGCCACTCATACAGCAGCAGCAGCAACAACAACTGCAGAAGCAGAGAAAGACATTCACAAGTATAAAAGGGCACATAGAAATCAAATACTGCCCCTTAGGTCAATGCTACACAGTCATACAGCACTAAAGAAAGAAAAGAAAACTAAAGTACAATTTTACCGAACAATTGCGAGCACAACTCTCAAGCAGAAAAAGAAAATGTCATTATACTAATCGACAGAAAAATAAAGTTGAAAGTTGAAAGTTGAAAGTTGAAATTTTCTTATTTCACCACAACGATACACCGTGATTTACTCAAACAAGAAACAATTGTGGCATGGAAAGTAGGAAAAAAGCTGCGCTATAGCAGCTTGACTAGCCCCACCTCCCATTTGTACAAGGCAACAGAAACAATGGCACACCAAACTCCATACGGTGCTCACGTATGATTGAAAGAAAAAAGAAAAGAAAATAACATTCTAGTGGTTGTTTATGAAGTACAGAATAGATGCACACTTGGGTGTTTACAAACAAACAATTATTGGGAAAAAGGCAACCAAAATAAGACGCTATAACAGAAAAGGGTACACTTAAAATTTCATGCATTTAACAGTACTGGGTGCAATTTTTCTGGGTTTATAGCTCCTTATACAAACAGGTTTAATATATCACTACTTGAAAGGAGACGCAGTTGCTGTTCTGTGAGCTTGAACTTATTTAGTATATGGGGAACAGAGTGCCTTAGCATTTGGAGTCCGTAATTTGTTCGCGGTCGGGGGATGTGCCAGTGTTCAGAACTCCGCATCGGACGCAACAAAATTTTCGGCTGTAAATGTGCTAAGCCTCTCAGGTTTGTGCAATTCTTTCGAATTTCAGACCTCAAAGACAACAACAAGTTATGTTCATATGCAACACAAAATTTTAAAACTTTAAACTTGACAAATCAATGGGATGTGTGTTCTCTGTAACCTATATTTGCAACAGCCCGTAAAGCGCTTTTTTGAAGTGTATACAACTTTTGTTTTGATGTTTCAGTTCCAGAAGCCCATACCAACTGACAATAGCGTAGATGAGAACAAAAAAGCGTATTGAAGATAAGAAGTTTCTGGGGAGCGGTAGAAACGACTGACACCTTCTCAGCACGCCAAGGGCTTTTCTTAGCTTAATACACAATTGTTCAGTGTGAGAATTCCAGAACATATGTTGATAAAAGATGACGCCCAAAGTTTTGACAGTCTCTGAAAGTTCGACATTGAAATTATTTAGCATCAGTTTTTGTGTGTACGTACATGTCATTCCTTTCGCACGGAAAAGAACGGCCTTGGTTTTAAAGCTGTTGATCTGTAACGAATTTTGGCAGGACCATTTCGAAAAATTGACTAACGTTTTATTAGCTGCTTTTATCAAATCGTCTATATTTGTTCCCGTAAAGAATAAGCTTGTATCATCTGCATAAATAATGTAAGTTATTGAGTGATCCACATTTACAATATCATTGATATAAAGGTTAAATAGAAGAGGTCCTAATATGCTTCCCTGTGGTACACCGCGTTTGATTTTTTTGGGCATAGATGTTTGCCTATTTATAGACACACACTGGTACCGATCACTAAGGTAGCTTTCTATTAAATCGAGCGCGATGCCTCTAATCCCGTAATAAAACAATTTTTCTAACAAGGTTTGGAGATCAATTCTGTCGAACGCCTTCGAAAAGTCTATGAATACGCCTAATGTTAGCTTTCTTGCTTCAATGTTGCCCAGTATCAACTCTTTTTGATGCAACAGCGCTGTCTCCGTCGATACGCCAGACCTGAACCCATATTGTGCTGTTGTAATAACAGAATGCGAGTCAAAAAATTTATACATTCTAGTGAAAATGATTTTTTCTAGAGCCTTTGAAAATATAGGTAATACCGATATTGGCCGGTAATTACTCATTTCATTTTTGTCACCACCTTTATAAATCACTGCAACTTTGGCATTTTTCATCCGCTTAGGGAACATACCTGTGCTTAAAACAATATTATAAATATGCGTCAGGCAGGGTGATAATAAATCAATAACAAAGATAACCGGTTCCATTTTTATGCTGTCAATGTCCTCACTTTTGCTTTTTTTAAGTTTCATGAAAACGTTGTTTACCTCAGTTTGCTCCGTAGGGTCAATAAATATTGAGGGGGCTATAGGTGTTGGCATGCAACTTAATGCATTTCTGTCGTAAGTACTTTCTGACAAAGAAGTAAAGTACCCATTGAATTTATTGGCTAATGCTTTTCTTTTAAATATATGATTATCAATTGTAATTTCGTCGACACCGGGCGTCCTATTACTTGAAAATATAATTGTGTTTAGTTTTTTCCACATTTGCTTGACATCTACAATACCGTTAAAAATAGTATGGTAATAGTCGCGTTTGGCTTGCCTTAAAGTTTTTGAAAGACTGTTTCTGTAGGCCCTAAACGCTTTCAGCACATTCAAATCGCGATTTTTCAAGAACACCTGGTACAGTCTGTTTTTCGTACGTATCATTTTCAATATACTTAACGTTACCCAAGGCTTACGTGCGCGGTTTGGCTTAGTTATTTCTTTGTACGGAAAGTGTTTTTTATATACCCAAGAAAAAATTTCTATGAAATGGTCATATGCAGTATCAGCCATAGAGCACGCAAAAACGGCGTTCCAGCTTGTTCTGGCGAGTTCATCTCGGAACTGCGACAGTGTAACCGCGTTGATGTCTTGATATATTATATCTACAGTGAATTTTTTTGCCGTATTATACGTATCAGTTACTAAATAGATAGGCAGGTGGTCGCTAAGTGTCACATTAATGGTACCAGAAAATAGGTCATTAATTGCTAGGTTAGTAATAAAAAGGTCGATAAGAGTTTCACTAGTTGCAGTGATACGTGTGGGGGTGGTTATTACATTAAACAAAAAATGGGAATCGAGAATCGCAGATAATTTGCCCTGTTTAGCAGTAAAAAACTAGGAACAACTTGTAGGGCTCACAATTCACATGTGGGAAGAGAAAAAGAAAGAAATCACAACGATACGTAACACTCATACGCAACCATGGTAATTTTTATTTGATAGTTCTCTGAAAATATTAATTGATTTATTGTCTTTGTTGGGCTTGCTTACGAATTCCGGATTTGAGAAAATCTAGGTTTAGCCATTGAGAAGATTAGGAATTGGAACAGCAAGTCTTTGTTCCGCTTTTGTTCTACTATGTGGTATTGACACAAGACTATCTCTGAAATTGTAGCTTGTCGTTTTGACACTGTACTTACTCTGGAAGGAATGTTTGTCAGACCTTACTTGCCGCATAATTTCAAGAAATAGTTTTTATGTGTAGACTTTGGGCACCTTTAATGTTTCATTTTTTAGAATGATAAATTTGGGTGTTTATCATACGTCCTAGGTTCTCTACTGCGCTGTAGCATATGGTTTTAAAGTATTGGAAGTTATCTTAAATTATACAGTGTTGTAGTCGACAAAACTAGAAGACAGTACGTTAAACGGGAATATATAATTGCGTGTGTTAGCTATGCTGCTTCGCGCTTGTTGGTAGTAAAACATCAGCAGCCTGTTTATTGCACCTACAGTGCGGGCAATACTACGTTTGAGAGAGTCTATATGTGGCGACCAGGGCATTTTCTCATGAAACATAACTCCCAGGTATTTCGCTGTGCTTGACAGTTGAATATTTACTTTTTGAAAATATAGCTGAGGATGACAAGCCGTGTTTGTTCCTTTTGATTTAAAAAGCAAGTGTTTTGTTTTACTTACGTTTAATTAAAGTTAATTTACATCAAGCCACATATCTAATCTTCGCAGCCAGGTGCTGGCTTGTTCAAAAATGTTGTGCGATTGCCTTCCTGAGAAGAACAAGTTAGTGTCATCGGCATATAGCACAAAGTTAAAGTAGCCCTATACCTATACAATATAAATTAAAAATAATAAAAAGAGAACAGCTCCTAAAAGAAGATTGGGGTACGCTGTACTTAATTGTCTGAATTTCGGAGGTAGTGCCACTGATCAGCGCGTATTGTTTTCGCGCCATTAGGTAGCTTTTTGTTAAGGATAAAGCGACACCCACAAATACCATAGTGAGTTAGTTTTTCGAAAAGAACGTTGTGTTGCACGCAATGAAAAGCTTTTTCTAAAATAAAGAAATAGACCAAAAGTTAGCATTCGGTTTTCAATGCTGTCAAGATTGTGTTCTTTTATTTCAAGTAAAGCCTTTTCTGAAGATTTATAGTTACAAAAACTGTATTGTTCTTGTGTACTTATGTTCTTTGGGTCTAAAAAGTCATTGGGCTTTTTGTTTATTTTATGTTCGGCAATTTTCGCGAGAACTGATAGTACGGATATTGGTCTGTTGCTATTCATATTGTGGGCATTTAGTATACCCATCCTCTTCACCTGTACCTTATCATGATTATCATGTGTTGCTCATGCATCCTCATCGTTGTCGCGTAGCATCAACATCTTCGTTCGTTCATCGTAGCTGTCGGCTGCCGGTTCTTCGGGCCTAATAAAGGTCTTCCAAACCAAGACTTCGTACGTGGCGGAGGGTGCCGTTAGATCCCCCGTCGTCCTCTTGACCACTCTACCCCCTGCAGCTACGTTCAGGTCGCTGCTTGCGCCAGGTGTCTGGAATTATGTCGCACCAAGATCAGATCAGTACTGCAGCAGTTCTCACTCCGCCACCACGTGCCGCGCCTTCTCACGTCATTAACAGCCTTCAGCGTGAGTCCCATCCTTTCGCTGGTATGCACGGCGAAGATGTGAAGAAATGGCTGGACAATTTCGAACGTGTCGGCGCTGCTAACTGGTGGGATAACACCTACAAACTCGCTCACGTCTCATTCTACTTCACCGTTGTCGCGAAGACGTGTTACCTCAACCACTTCATCGACATCCACGACTGGTCAGCCTTCGAAAATCACCTTCGCCATGTCTTCGGCAAACCGGCTGTTCGTTCGGCTCTCGCAAAGCAAGCTCTCGCGACTCGGAAACAACACATCGGGGAGTCGTATACATCCTACATCGAGGATGTTTTTTCACTTTGCCACCGGCTTGAGACACCTATGGCAGAGTCAGACAAGGTACGCCAGCTTCTTAAAGGAATTGCACCCGCCGCATTCAATGCCCTTGCAATCCAGAATCCGGCTATCGTCGCTGATGTTGCGACAACCTGTCAGCGCCTCGAGGAACATGAGTCTATGCACCTACAACCGGACAGTGACGCGTCCCGTTTTACGGCGGATCCAAATCCACGAGACACAATAAGGGTGATTATACGCAAATAATTAGAATCAATGGGATTCACACTACCTTCAGTGTGTCCCATTCATTCTTCTTCAACGTCATTGCGGGATGTCATTAGGGAGGAGCTACCTTCGTGATTCACTTGGCCCACCTGCCGCCCATTGTCGCTCGTACTCTCCCATCGTTCTCGCATGCCGCCGCCACGCCATCGTGCACCATCAGCTTCATCGTCAGGGTACGACATACGCGAACGGGACTATACCGCAGGAGCCTTGTACCAGGGTCGTCGTTATTTGTCACCGCAACGTCGGTCTCCATCTCCGTCAGCTTCGGGTGAACTGCGCAGTGTCATCGATCGACCCGACGCCGTTCACCGTCGCCCTACCGTCGCTTCTCTTATCTTCTTCAGCCTGCTTCCCTCGCTTTCTGATCGTCTTTCGGAAATCTAGGCGATGCAGTTTTTGGAGGACAAACTGCATTCCGACGCACGACTCCGATTCCTCAAGCGCGCCCCTACAATGTGATTTCAATCACAGTTGAGGGAGTGGTCGTTGATGCTTTGGTGGACACTGGGGCTGTGTTTTCTAATATTTATGCTGATTTGTGTGCTCGTCTTCGAAAAGTCGCGATGCCTTATGATGGACCAACATTGGTTGCAGCCCAGGAAACAATGATTCGCCCTTCCGCTCTCTGTACTGCCCGTGTGCTAATCGACGAAATCCTTCACCGTATAGAATTCACTGTGCTATGCCTATGCTCCCACAAACTCATTTTAGGCTGGTACTTTCTGTCCTTTGCTTACGCGGATATTTGTTGTGCACAACGTGTCGTTCATCTTACTGACATAGACCACTTCTTCAGCGACGAAACCTACAGGCCATTTCAACTCATCAAGGCTTTAGACATCGAACTACCACCACAAGAATATCAATATTTCTCAGTTTTGTCCAACGACGTCTACTCTGGTGACATTTTGGTCACTCCGTCGATCCGTTGCCTTACCAAACACATAGCTCTCGCATCAAGTGTGGCTTGCTTCAACAATAAATACGCTATCTTCGCTGCTACGAACACTACACCAGATGAAATTTTACTACCACGGGGCACTTCTGAAGTCTGCGTTGCCAATCTGGAACCTGTGTACGTCGTGCATCTTACCCCTGTCTCCTGTAAAAGCTATCCTCCAGATCATGCTTCTTCATCGGCCATTACAGCAGCCTTAAACAAAGACTTGACAGACTCACTGAAGCAGCAGCTGCTTGATTTGTTGGAAAGCATTCAAACTCTTTTGAAGTTTATTCATCCACCCTGGACCACACTACCGCTGCAGCACATCATATTCAGGCCGACGAAACATCCATTGTGCACCGCCGTCCATACCGCGTCTCTCTAGCCGAAAGAAAAATCATTGAGGAAAACGTAGGTGGTGTGCTGCAGCAAAAGATAATCCAACGCTGAACCAGTCCTTGGTCGTCTCACATCGTTTTGGTGCGTAAAAAAGACGGTTGCGTACGATTTTACGTCGATTACCGAGCACTCAATAAGATCACTATAAAGGACGTATACCCCATGTAACGCATCGACGACGCCCTCGATTCCTTACAAGGTGCTCAATTCTTTTCGAGCCTCGATTTTGTTCCGGCTATGGGAAAATTTCTTTGCACGATTATGATAAAGAAAAAACTGCGTTTGTAACCGCGGACGGCCTTTACGAATTCAATGTTATGCCGTTCGGTCTATGCAATGCACCCGCAACTTTTGAGTGCATGATTGACACCATGCTGCACGGCTTGAAATGGAAGACTTGCCTGTGTTACCTCGATGACATTGTTGTTTTTTCATTGACGTTTCCTCAACATCTGCAACGCTTTGACGAGGTCCTGACTTGCCTTGTGTGTGCTGGTCTTCAAATTAACACTAAAAAGTGCCAATTCGCCGGCAGATCTATGAAGGTCCTTGGTCATGTCGTGAGCAAGGATGGAATTCGTCCAGACCCTGATAAAACTGCTGCGGTGCTTTGCTTCCCTCGCCCTGACAAACCGAAAGATTTACCAAGTTTCCTTGGTCTCGCCTCTTACTTTCGGCGATTCATACCAAACTTTGCCTCCATAGCCGGACCACTCCGTAAGCTACTTGCTTCCGGTATGCCCTTTCAATGGTCTCAGAAATGTAAATCGGCTTTCGCCATATTGAAGAGTGCCCTCATGACTGACCCTGTACTTTCAAATTTTTACGATGGTGCACCGACCTTCCTGCAAACAGACGCTAGGAGCCGCGGTTTAGGAGTCGTGCTCCTGCAACGCGACAACTCTTCGCGAGAGTGAGTTGTTGCATTCGCCAGCCGCGTCCTCTCTGCAGCCGAGAGGAACTACATGATCACCGAGCAGGAATATTTTGGCATTGTTTGGTCAGTGCAGAAATTTTGTCTTTATCTGCACGTCTGTCATTTCACCATTGTGACCAACCACCACGCTATATGTTGGCTTTCGACACTCAAGAACTTGTCGAGACGCCTAGGCCGCAGAATTCTACGCCTCCAAGAGTATGATTTTGACATCGTATACAAGTGTGGCAGAAAGCATAGTGACGCCGATGCTCTTTCTCGCTGCCCACCATCAGGGGCCTCACTCGGCGTTTCCGCAATCACTTTGCCCAACACAACCGGTACTTCTTTTTCGCAAATAATTGTTTGTACTTCTACCCTGTAACGGCCCACCCTGGGCTAACAGTATAAATAAATGAAATGAAATGAAATGAAACCTCAGAGTCCACGTCTACGGCGGTTTTTTCTCTCGCCTGTATGGACCAGCTGCCTTCGGCCGACCCCAACGATTTTCCTTCTCGACAGCTGACTGACCCATATTGTCGGCGTATTATAGGCTACCTCAATGGCAGTTAACGTCCACCTAATGCGAGGCTCCGTCACCAACTCTCGCAATTTAAGCTTTACAACTCGATGCTCTACCGCAAAATTTACTATCCTAACGGTCAGCGCTAGGTTCCCGTTCTACCCCGATCGCTTTGGTCCGACGTCCTCAGAGTGCTTCATGACCATCCGACTGCTGGTCACCTTGATTACCATAAAACCTACGATTGCCTCCGAAGCCAGTTTTACTGGCTAGGCATTACCACCCCTGTAGCTCGGTATGTCGGGTCCTGCACTGCCTGCCAATGTAGAAAGCTACCAACATCTGCTCCAGCCGGTACACTACAGCCTCTCCCGTGCCCAGCCACACCACTCGTAGTTGTAGGCGTCGATCATTATGGCCCCCTTTCAGTCAGTGCTGCTGTTAACGGGTGGATAGTAACAGCCGTTGACCATTTGACGCGCTACGCTGAGACGGCATCCGTCACTACTGGTTACTTCTGAAATTGCCAATATCATCCTCCGAGCACTTATAATGCGTCATGGTGCTCCACGTGTATTGCTCAGTGACCGTGGAAGGGCCTTTCTTTCACAACTATTGAACGAACTTCTTCACACCTCCAGCACAACTCACAAGACTGCCTCTAGTTATCACCCCCAGACTAACGGCCTCCCTGAGTGATACCACCGCACTCTTGCTGACATGATGGCCACCTATATTCAACCAGACCACAAGAACAGGGACGTAGCTCTACCATTCGTAACTTTCGCCTATGATACGGCCATTCAGCGGACAACCGGCTGCTCACCATTTTACCTAGTTTACGAACGCTCCCCTACTTCTTTCCTGGACGTCTCTTGCTTTACCTGCCACGTGAATTCATCTCCATCTTCCTCAGAGGAATACATTTTATGACTCGCACAGTGTCGCCAACGTGCTCGTATAAGCACTGAAGCCCGACAGCAAGAGAGAAAGCTAGTTTTTGATTAATTGCATCGTGCTGTATCCTTTCAACCTGGAGACGAAGTGCTCCTTTTGACGCCTATTCGCACACCTGGTTTGTGTGACAAATTTCAATCACTGTTTATCGGGCCGTACACAGTTCTTGAAGGATTTCACAAGTGAATTATCACGTGACGCTCCTTGTAGGCCCAGCAGATGGCCGTTATCGAACTGCTGAGGTCGTCCATGTCTCCCGTATGTAGCCCTTCATGCGACGTTATTTGTCCCCTGGACTTGCCGCGGCCAGGCCGGCCGCTTTCACGTGAGGGGGAATTAGTGTGGGTATATAGTATACCCATCCTCTTCACCTGTACATTATCATCATTATCATGTGTTGCTCATGCAACCTCATCGTTCTCGCGTAGCATCATCTTCTTTGTTCGTTCATCGTAGCTGTCGGCTGCCGGTTCCTCGGGCCTAATAAAGGTCTTCCAAACTGAGACTCCATATTATCACTAAGTGGTCCACCTAAGTTAGTCGGTACTTCCATGGTCTTGTCAGTTTGAGGAATCTTCGTCGTGCAGAGTATTGCAAAACTGTGATGGCCAGACTCCTTTTAAAAAGAAGTGCATTTATAAACAGTACATTTCAAGATTGGGCACTGGCTTTCTGAGACAACTATTCGTAATGCGACAGCAGCGGAGCTTGCTAGCCTAACAAACGACATATAAAGTACCGTACCGTGAGCCATGCAAGTGTTTTATTCAGCTAATGGTTTTAGAATTCTCATCGCCACTCAGTGTAAACAGATTTATCTGCGTGTTCGCGCTGAACATTTATATATACAGGTCTACAATTAACACCCGCCGATAAGTTAGCAGGCTAATGTGTTGCGATGCTAGCAT
Source organism: Rhipicephalus annulatus (assembly GCA_013436015.1). NCBI lineage: Eukaryota > Metazoa > Arthropoda > Arachnida > Ixodida > Ixodidae > Rhipicephalus > Rhipicephalus annulatus. Next base: position 198,717 of record WOVY01011490.1, on the reverse strand, counting down.
CGAAGTCATGATTTTGATTCCGGCATACGCCAGCTGCATTTGCATGCGAACGAAAGCCGTAACATTGTGTCTACATTTAGGTGTAAGAATGACAGAGAGGGCGTGTTAGTCTTGCATATTTCGGTGGTTTGGGCTGGTGGACGCTGAATGCAAACAGAAGTGGAACTCGGTGTGTGCACACCCTCTGTCCTGTGCGCTCATCGCGCCTTACAATTCAAATAAATTGAGGTGCACGTTAAAAAACCCAGAGGGCCGAAATCATTTTCGAATATGGCACCAAGGTGTGCGTCCTAATGAAGTCATGGTTTTGGCACGTAAATTAATATATCGTTGTATTCGCCTGAGCCACAAACAATATGCACCTGCCGCTATGAAAACGAGCTGAGAAAAGAACCAAGGCAGCCATAAAATTTCTTTCGGAAGTTTCGCAAAATTAGACGTGGTTATCAGCGGCAAATCTCAGCGTAACCAAAAACATTCTCGATTCTAGTGGGATTCAATATGTTTTTGAAGTGATGTGATGTATTGTATGATAGGAGGAACACGAAGCGAGCTGTAAAAACAAGTAAATCGAACTTCGAATCAGTGAACAAGCTGCGTGATCAGACGTGAATATTATCCGACATGAAACGTGTACTGTAAGAGTCATGCGATCGATACCTTGCGAAATATTGGAACGCACAATATTCTCTAACCTTGTTACGTTTCTGGAAGAAAAAAACTTTTTCTCTAGGTGTCAACACGGCTTTCGCAAACTCCTTTCCTGTAAGACTCAGCTGGTAATTTTTACTAATGACTTGGATGTGTATCTTGATAACGGCTTTTTTACAGACTGTATTTTTTTTACTTCTCAAAAGCATTTGTCAGGGTTAAACATGTATTCATTCTACACAAACTACGTGCACTGAACATTTACCCGGGAGTATTTGGATGGATAGAAAGTTTTCTTTCTTCCCGTTCTCGATTTGTAGTTGCGAATGATTTCACATCTGATTCGGCTCCTGTCGAATCAGTTGTTCCTCAAGGGTTCGTCCTCGTTCCGCTTTTTTTAGTATACATTAATGATGAACCTGACATTTCCTTAAAAATTTGTTTGTTCGCGGATGACTGCATTGTATATCGTAAAATTACAGATGCGTCTGACATAGCGACTCTTCAATCCGACTTGATAAACATAAATAAGTGGTGCCTCACATGGTGCATGGAAGTCGACATTAACAAATGTAAATCAATGCGCCTTTCCCATTCTAACACAGTCTGCCCTGCCTATGCACTAAATAACTGCCCCTTCAATCTGTTAGCACCTACCTTTATTTTGGTGTTCATATTACCAACGACCTCTCTTGGAAGCAGCATATACAATACATAACATGAAAACCTAACCGCTCATTAGGATATTTGAAAACAAACTTTTTGTTTGACCTGTACAATTGAAACGACTGCTATATATAAGTTACGTCCGCCCGAAACTGGAATAGGCCTCATCCAACTGGGATCCACATCAACTCACACTAATTAACGAAATAGAATCGGTACAAAATCACGCTGTTCGTTTCATCGTAAGTAATTATCACCGCTCTTTTAGTGTTTCATTAATGAAGAGTACACTCCATATTCCATTACTCTCTATTCGCAGAAAGAACTCGCGAATCTCATTTTTTCATCAAATCTATCACCACAATCCTTTCCTTCGCTCACTTTAGAATCACCCGGCATCGTACCATTCTGCTCGCCATGATCACGTGTACAAGGTCAGCGTACCTCGTCACAAAACCTTGGCACGTTCACAATCATTCCTCTCTAAGATGTCAATAGATTGGAATAACATACCAGCATCATTAGTAAGCATCACCAACCCCACTTGATTTAAGAATGCATTAATAAACTCAGAATCGTGAACTTACGAATCGGCGTAAGTGTTATTAACTGGTTAGTGTATTATTTGTGGTTCTAGTTCAGTTGTCTTTCAATAACGTGTACTCCTTGCATGCAAACCTTCATCACTATATTTTGCTTCATGTTGGATGTGTTTACATAGTCCTGTAGTTCCGCCCCTACCCTCTATAATTGACAAATGTACCCTGGGGGTTTTACAAATAAATGAATAAATAAAATACTTTTTCTGTGTTTGCGCATTATTATGCTTTCGAAGAAGCTGGAAAAAATCCGAAGCGGGATGCAACTTACGAAACGATGTTGGTAACATCATCGGCAAAAGTGAAACTCTTATGAACCTGAACACTGTGCATTGCCATGTTGCCAGCAACTCATCAGGGCAGACGTAAGTTTAGGCTCTTCCCACTAACCTCCTAGAAAATTCAAAGCCGGTTGACGAGCTTCGCATCCAAGAATTCAAAATTCGCACGCTACAAATGCCGGGGAAAGCGTGGTGGTGGCTTGCCGTGAGCTCTGAGAAGACACGACATCCGCAACAATTGCGCATTTTATCGGTAACATACATACGGAAATTGTGCCATCAAAATTGACCCTTTTCAAAAGAGGCCCAGCAACATTTTTTCAGCATGGTCAGAAAACGTTGCCGATTGATAGTAGAGGCTCCCGACAACCCACGAGCCAAATAATATAGCGCAGCACACGGCTTAGAATTCCAAGTAATTCAACGAAATTCACTAAAAATGCTTTTTTCTTCTCTCTACAAATGACAGAAGACACTCAAAAATCACTCACAGCAAGCCCATCTATCAGCTATTGGCTGATTTGAGCATGGCGTGCCAAGTCATTACCGAGATCGCCGCGGGAGGCCACGACTTGTCCAAGCGTATGCGCACAATCACTCTGAACGAACCACGCAATCGTAGAAAAAAAAGAGAAAGTGCACAGGACGAAGAGGTGCGCTTGACGTATTTTCTTTGCCCCTGCCACCGCTCCGTGCATAGCTTCTAGCGGTTTCATCGGGACGATAGAAGAGAGAATGCAATGGCACCATGCGACAAATTTTCGTAACTCCACTTGCAATGGGTAGATTTTTATAATTTTTGCGCCGTTGAATTCGTAAGGTAATAAGCTCTTCCAGTGAATTCATTCCTTGAATTCTTGAGAAAGTGTTTCAAGTTTTAGAGTGGCCTTGAGGACAGACAAGCGAATGATGGTGATTATGATAATGCAGGAATGAGAACGATGTAAGTAACAAACTCCCACAATATATATAGTCACGTGCTATGAAAGGTCTTTTACTTGGAACAACTGAGCCGGCGGGGAGACGAACAAAAAATTGGCAAGATGGCTGACTCAATAACAATCACAACTATCCAGAGCGCGCGCTGCCCCAGAACATCTTTCACTCTAGCGGGCAGCCATGGCTCGTGCTCACCGTACCTAGTGGGCAAGTGGCATTATTCCCCCTCTGAAAAAAAATTGGGGATTGGAGCATCGGAGCGATGAAGCGATGCCCAATTTTTTTTATCGGGCATCGCATTTTTTTGGGCATCACTCCGATGCGTCAGAGCATCGGAGCGATGCCCAATTCCGGTATTGGGCATCGGAGCGATGCCCAATACCGGAAGCAAGTAGCTTACGGAGTGGTCCGGCTATAGAGGCAAAGTTTGGTATGAATCGCCGAAAGTAAGAGGGAAGACCAAGGAAACTTGGTAAATCTTTCGGTTTGTCAGGGCGAGGGCAGCGAAGCATCGCAGCAGTTTTATCAGGGCCTGGACGAATTCCGTCCTTGCTCACGACATGACCAAAAACCTTGATAGATCTGCCGGCGAATTGGCACTTTTTAGTGTTAATTTGAAGACCAGCGCACACAAGGCAAGTTACGACCTCGTCAAAGCGTTGCAGATGTTGAGGAAACGTCGATGAAAAGACAACACTGTCATCAAGGTAACACAGGCAAGTCTTCTATTTCAAGCCACGCAGCATGGTGTCAATCATGCGCTCAAAAGTTGCGGGTGCATTGCATAGACCGAACGGCATAACATTGAATTCGTAAAGGCCATCCGCGGTTACAAACGCAGTTTTTTCTTTATCATCTTCGTGCATAGAAATTTTCCCATTGCCGAAACGAAATCAAGGCTCGAAAAGAATTAAGCACCTTGTAAGGAATCGAGGGCGTCGTCGATGCGTGACTTGGGGTATAAGTTCTTTATAGTGATCTTATTGAGTGCTCGGTAATCGACGTAAAATCGTACGACACCGTCTTTTTTACGCACCAAAACGATGTGAGACGACGAAGGACTGGTTGATGGTTGGATTATCTTTTGCTGCAGCATATCGTCTCCGTTTTCCTCAATGATTTTTCTTTCGGTTAGAGAGACGCGGTATGGACGGCGGTGCAGAATGGATGTTTCGTCGGTCTGAATATGATGTGCTGTAGCGGTAGTGTGGTCCAGGGTGGATGAATAAACGTCAAAAGAGTTTGCATGCTTTTCCAACAAATCAAGCAGCTGCTGCTTCGTGAGTCTGTCAAGTCTTTGTTTAAGGCTGCTGTAATGGCCGTTGAAGAAGCATGATCTGGAGGATAGCTTTTAGAGGAGACAGGGGTAAGATGCACGACGTACACAGGTTCCAGATCGGCAACGCAGACTTCAGAAGTGTCCCGTGGTAGTAAAGTTTCATCTGGTGTAGTGTTCGTAGCAGCGAAGATAGCGTATTCATTGTTGAAGCAAGCCACACCTGATGCGAGAGCTATGTGTTTGGTAAGGCAACGGATCGACGGAGTGACCAAAATGTCACCAGAGTAGACGTCGTTGGACAAAACTGAGAAATATTGATATTCTGGTGGTGGTAGTTCGATGTCTACAGCCTTGATGAGTCGAAATGGCCTGTAGGTTTCGTCGCTGAAGAAGTGGTCTATGTCAGTAAGATGAAAGACACGTTGTGCACAACAAATATCCGCGTAAGCAAAGGTCAGAAAGTCCCAGCCTATAATGACTTTGTGGAAGCATGGGTATAGCACAGCAAATTCTATATGGTGAAGGATTTCGTCGATTAACACATGGGCAGTACAGAGGCCGGAAGGGCGAATCATTGTTTTCTGGGCTGCAACCAGTGTTGGTCCATCATAAGGCATCGTGGTTTTTCGAAGACGGGCACACAAATCAGCATAAATAATAGAAAACGCCTCCCCAGTGTCCACCAAAGCATCAACGTCCACTCTCTCAACTGTGATTGAAATCATATTTTAGGGGCGCGCTTGAGGAATCGGAGTACTGCGTCGGAATGCAGTTTGTCCTCCAAAAACTGTATCGTCTAGTTTTCCGGACGACGATCAGAAGCGAGGGAAGCAGGCTGAAGAAGAGAAGAGGAGCGACGGTAGGGCGACGGTGAACGGTGTCGGGTTGATAGATGACACTGCGCAGTTCTCCCAATGCTGGCGAAGATGGAGACCGACGCGGCCGTGACAAATAACGGTGACCCAGGTACAAGGCTCCTGCGGTATAGTCCCGTTCACGTATGTCGTACACTGACGATGCAGCTGATGGTGCACGATGGCGCGGCGGGGGCATGCGAGAACGATGGGAGAGTACGAGCGACAATGGGCGGCAGGTGGGCCATGTGGGTCACGAAGGTAAGCTCCTCCCTGATCACATCCCGCAATGACGTTGAAGAAGAATGAATGGGACACACTGAAGGTAGTGTGAATCCCATTGATTCTAATTATTTGCGTATATTCACCCTTACTGTGTCTCGTGGATTTGGATCCGCCGTAATACGGGACGCGTCACTGTCCGGTTGTAGGCGCATAGACTCATGTTCCTCGAGGCGCTGACAGGTTGTCGCAACATCAGCAACGGTAGCCGGATTCTGGATTGCAAGGGCATTGAATGCGACGGGTGCAATTCCCTTAAGAAGCTGGCGTACCTTGTCTGACTCTGTCATAGGTGTCTCAAGCCGGCGGCAAAGTGAAAAAAAACATCCTCGATGTAGGATGTATACGGCTCACCAATGTGTTGTTTCCGAGTCGCGAGAGCTTTGTTTGCGAGAGCCGAAAGAACAGCCGGTTTGCCGAAGACACGGCGAAGGTGATTTTTGAAGTCTGACCAGTCGTGGATGTCGATGAAGTGTTTGAGGTACCACGTATTCGCGACACCCGGTAGAATGAGACGTGAGCGAGTTTGTAGGTGTTATCCCACCAGTTAGCAGCGCCGACACGTTCGAAATTGTCCAGCCATTTCTCCACATCTTCGCCGCGCATACCAGCGAAAGGATGGGACTCACGCTGAAGGCTGTTAATGATGTGGGAAGGCGCGGCACGTGGTGGCGGAGTGGGAACTGCTGCAGCACTGATCTCATCTTGGTGCGACATATTTCCAGACACCTGACGTAAGCAGCGACCTGAACGTAGCTGCAGGGGGTAGAGTAGTCAAGAGGACGATGGGGGATCTAACGGCACCCTTCGCCACGTACGATGTCTTGGTTTGGAAGACATTTATTAGCCCCGAAGAACTGGCAGCCAACAGCTACGATGAACGAACCAAGATGATGATGCTACATGACAACGATGAGGATGCATGAGCAACACATGATAATGATGATAAGGTACAGGTGAAGAGGATGGGTATACTAAATGCCAACAATATGAATAGCTGCAGACCAATATCCGTACTATCAGTTCTCGCGAAAATTGCCGAACGTAAAATAAACAAAAAGCCCACTTACTTTTTAGACCCAAAGAACACAAGTACACAAGAACAATACGGTTTTTGTAACTATAAATCTTCAGAAAAGGCTTTACTTGAAATGAAAGAACACATTCTTGACAGCATTGAAAACCGAATGCTAACTTTTGGTCTATTTCTTGATTTTAGAAAAAGCTTTTGATTGCGTGCAACACAACGTTGTTTTCAAAAAAATAACTCACTAAGGTATTCGTTGGTGTCGCTTTATCCTTAACAAAAAGCTACCTAACGGCGCGAAAACAATACGCGCTGATCAGTGGCACTACCTCCGAAATTCAGACAATTAAGTACAGCGTACCCCAATCTTGTTTTAGGAGCTGTTCTCTTTTTATTATATTTACTTTATATTGTACAGGTATAGGGCTACTTTAACTTTGTGCTATATGCCGATGACAGTAACTTGTTCTTCTCAGGAAGGCAATTGCACAACATTTTTGAACAAGCCAGCACCTGGCTGCGAAGATTAGATATGTGGCTTGATGTAAATAAACTTCAAATAAACGTAAGTAAAACAAAACACTTGCTTTTTAATTCAAAAAGAACGCACACGGCTTGTCATCCTCAGCTACATTTTCAAAAAGTAAATATTCAACTGTCAAGCACAGCGAAATACCTGGGAGTTATGTTTCATGAGAAAATGCCCTGGTCGCCACATATAGACTCTCTCAAACGTAGTATTGCCCGCACTGTACGTGCAATAAACAGGCTGCGATGTTTTACTACCAACAAGCGCGAAGCAGCATAGCTACAACGCAATTATATATTCCCGTTTAACGTACTGTCTTCTAGTTTTGTCGACTACAACACAGTATAATTTAAGATAACTTCAAATACTTTAAAACCATATGGTACGCGCAGTAGAGAACTGAGGACGTATAATAAACACCCAAATATATCATTCTAAAAAATGAAACATTAAACGTGCCCAAAGTCTACACATAAAAACTATTTCTTGAAATTGTGCGGCAAGTTAGTTCTGACAAACATTCCTTCCAGAGTAAGTACAGTGTCAAAACGACAAGCTACAATTTCAGAAATAGTCTTGTGTCAATACCACAAAGTAGAACAAAAACGGAACAAAGACTTGCTGTTCCAATTCCTAATCTTCTCAATGACTAAACCTAGATTTCCTTAAATCCGGAGTTCGTAAGGAAGCCCAACAAAGACAATAAATCAATTAATATTTTCAGAGAACTATCAATCAAAAGAATATCATGGTTTCGTATGATTGTTATGAATCGTTGTGATTTCTTTCTTTTTCTCTTCCTACATGTGGATGAGGAGCCCTACAAGTTGTTCCTAGTTTTTTATTTTTTCTGTCGATTAGTATAATGAGGTTTTCTTTTTCTGTTCGAGAGTTGTGCGCGCATTTTTTTTGCTGAAATTGTACTGATCTTTTCTTCTCTTTTTTAGTGCTATATGACTGTGTAGCATTGCCTTGAGGGGCAGTATTTGATTTTTATGTGCCCTTTTATACTACTACTACTACTACTACTACTACTACTACTACTACTACTACTACTACTACTACTACTACTACTACTACTAATACTACTACTACTACTACTGCTACTGCTGCTGCTGCTGCTGCTGCTGCTGCTGCTGCTGCTGCTGCTGCTGCGCGCTGCTTGCCGCCGCTGCTGCCGCCGCCGCTGCCGCAGCCGCTGCCGCCGCCGCGGCCGCCGCCGCCGCCGCCGCCGCCGCCGCTGCCGCCGCCGCGCCGCCGCCGCTGCCGCCGCCTGCCGCTGCCGGCCGCCGCTGCCGCCGCGCTGCCGCCGCCGCCGCTGCCGCCGCCGCGGCCGCCGCCGCTGCCTGCCGCCGCCGCCGCCGCCGCCGCCGCCGCCGCCGCCGCCGCCGGCCGCCGCCTCCGCCGCCGCCGCTGCCGCCGCCGCTGCCGCCGCCGCTGCCGCCGCCGCTGCCGCCGCCGCTGCGCTGCCACTGTATGAGTGGCACGCCCCAGTCAAGCAATGTTTGCCTTTTGCAAACATTGCTTTGACACTTTGTTATTGTACCTGATAAACTAAGAAAGGAAGAAAGAAAGGAAGAAAAAAGAAGGACAGAAAGAAAGAAAAAAGAAAGAAAAAAAAGAAAGAAAGGAAATCCATAACGCCCTCTTGACGCCATTGCTCCTCGCACTGCTTGCATTGGAAATGGTAAAACTTCATGGTCAGTTTTCAGCTCTTCAACATTCTTAATCTTTTGTAAGAGCTCGCAATGCAGCAGGAGTGCGTGTCTGCTTTCCGAGATGACGTAGAGGTTCCTAAAGGATAAAAAGGGAAGAAATGTGCGATGTTGCTACTGTCCCTCTCTATGGAGAACACCTCCACAACACCGCGCAGGGGATGGGGAATGGGAATAAAAACGACAGAAGAGAAAGGGTAGGAGAGGATTGAGAATGAAACAGACAGAAGATGAAGGATAAGAAAAGAGTAGAGGGAAAAAACATGCAATCTGCCCCACGTACGGGTAAGAACACCCGCGCGCCAGACGCAGTCGACAGAGAAGACCAACGAGACAGCCAGGGGTGATGTGCACGTTTTAGCGCGGGCACGAGGAAAAAAAAACGCCAGCCCTGCGTGGGAAGGGCAGCGCTGTTACAGTGAAAACTAGAAGAGCGGCCTCTCCGGGCCTTCTGAATATATTCATTGGGCAACTACTGCAAGCACGCGTTCTTGATAACCACTAGGGTATTATTATTATTTTTAGGGGTAGTAGGCTGGCATTCGCTATGCTTTTTTTCGTCATTCTTAGAAGAGTGGTACCCACTAAACAGTTGCAAGGCATTTTAAGCCAATCGTTCATGCAGTGGCTGACGACGATAAGGAATTACGGCTGAAGTGGGTATGCGACACAATGGGTCGAGAATCTTCTTCACTGCTTGGTCGACTGGCTTCAGTTGGTTCACTTCCTGTGAGAGGGGATTGGCCACACTTATCGCCTTTGGTCCTTTATCTGCTGAAGAATTTCTTCTTGCAGATTTTTCAGGGGCCACCGACGACGGTCTCCGGTCCTGGCCAGTGCTCGCCCTGGTCAGCCAGTCACCCTGCTGAATCGGTACCACTGGAGTGTTTCCTCAAAAACGGCGTAAACAGTTTGCCTATCATGCTTGTACCCACTGATAGTGAAGCAATTCGGTTGAGTGAAACGGGGGTGTTTCAAGAAGAGCTTCTCAACATAACCGGGCATTTTCTGGACAACTCGGAGGTGAGGTGCTTCGGCAAGACTGGCATACTATACAGGTCTTCAAATATTCAATGCTTAACAGACTTGCTGGCCTCCACTAGATTTGCGGTCATTGGTGTTCGCGCTTTTATCCTTCTTCATCTAGCTTGCGTGAAGGGCATTATTCGTGGTGTTCCTACTTACAATAGTCCTGAAGTCTTACTAAAGGTGGCCTCTCCGGTTTGGCCTTTTTTATTCCGTGTAGAGGAAATGACACCTCGCCCACTTCAGTGCCGTAACTGCTGGTGATTTGGACATAGGGTAATGCTGGTAGGTCCTGATTGAGATGTCCAAAATGCGTTGGGTCACATGCCGCACGAGAATGTCGGGTAGATAACTGCAGGTGTTTTCTATGTGATGGAGCACACACAGCCACGGGTAATAGCTGCCCTGCTCATGAACGCGAAACACAAATTCTGGATATTGTGGAGAAACGCCGTAGTTCTCTGTCTGAGGCAACATCCTTGATTGAAGAGCGCGATGTGGGGTACGCCGCTGCAGCGTCACGCTAGTGTGGGTCCATCGAAACGACGGTCACTTCCACAGTGTAGGCAGCGATAGATAAAGCTATGACAATGATTATAGAACGGCTTTTCAACAACTTTGCTGAAGGTTTGAGATGCTCCCTGCCATGTTAAACAGCCTTATTATCTCCTTCCCTGCATACACTGTCACGGTCCAGGGCGAAGATGGCCACCTCGACAGTGAACAAAGCAATCGGTGCCAAGAAAATGTTCCCCCAGAAAAGCTTATCAGCTCTTGGTCGCTGACCCTGCGGGGCCCAGTAGGTCACTTTGTGGCATGAGGCTTGGTAACATCATTCATAAGCGACACAGTGCTCCATTGCCTCCAACCAATTCGCCAATTTAAAAACATAAGAAAAAGGTACTACTAATGGCAACAACGAGCAGGACGTTTTGCGTTCTGCGGTTGAGTCAACTATATGAAGTGCCCCACAGCGCCTGTATAAGTTCTCCAGTGGAATCGCCGTTCCGTATCTTCGACTTAAACACATCTTCTTTATATCATACAGCAATTAAACACATTTTAATATAACTTTACTTCAAGAGTCCTGGCATTCAGTAAACCAAAAATTGACTCTGAATAATTTTTGAACTTTTAGACTGGATCGGTGAAGAATATAAGGTATATTATTGGCCGTAATCTCTTGCGAAATGCATCATGTTACTGTAACTTTTGAACGCATTTTTCCAGATTGCAAACCTTTATGAATAGCATGTTTGTTACGTGACTCCTACAGGAGAACAGTGATCAATACGTACTTTTCAATTGATGTAATTAGCACAGATCACCTAGATTGTGCCAACAAGAATTCAACTTCAAGATTAATTTTATTCAAAGAGATTTTAAATCGCATGACACTTTTTAGGGGTTTAAAACGAATGGCTGTGGCAAACGATTATAGTAACTGCCAGTTCATGAGCACGAATAAAGAGAAAGGAAGAGAGAACCAGCGCTTTCTCGCAACTAAACTGTTTATTAGAAAGGCAAGAATATATAAACAGCCATTCAAAAAACAACGTATGCGTGGTGCAGGCAAAAAAGTACACCTGTGGCACATCGAGAACACAGGGTAAAAGAAGAAATATTACCTCGAAACATAATATAGAAAAGCAAACTCTTTATCGTGCAGCGAAACAGAAGGCTGGCTGACGCATTGTTTCCCTCTTTTTCTTATGTGAAAAGCTTCGGTGAACTCATGAGTCAATTGAATGTGAGATCGAAAAACCACTTCAGTATCCTGAAAAAGAGGATAAAAACCGCACTTTCTGCAATGAGCCGCGAGATGCGATGCACCCAAAGATTTCAAAGAAGAATCGTGCTCTCTGAGACGAACATTGACATACCTTCCCGACTGACCGATGTACACTTTACCACAGCTAAAAGGAGTCATGTAAACAACGCCTATTATGCAGTCCACGAACGTTTTGCTGTGTTTCATTCGACATTGCGGAAACTCTCTGCGCATGCATGAACAAATAGACTGCAGTTTGCTTTTGACTGAGAAAAGCACATTGACTTTGTATCTATTAGCGAGTTGGTTAGGTTCATGCTATGTCTTATGAAGGTAAGGAATCAGTGCTATCCTCGTACCTTTTCTACTCTCATCACGACGCCCCGAGTGGTTCCCTTCAAATTTAAGTTTCTTAATCATGTTGTTACAAACGGACGCGATGACATCATTGGGATACCCTGCTTGTACTAGTTTCTTGTACTAGGATAATGATGAATTGTGTTTTAGCCTGAAGTGTGGAACTTCTGTATCTAGTTTTCTAGAATTACTTACCTTCTACCTGAAGTCAACTTTTGTGGCTTGGGGTAGTAATATTTATGTCCAGAGATCAGGGATATGCATGGCTCTTCAGTAGCTCCGATTTTAAGCGAAATTTTTCTCGGAAAGTTTGATGTACCACTTCAAAATCATTTGTCAGGACTCCCGGTTCACGTATTCAGATATGTCAATAATTTTCTTGTGTTCACTACGTCTTCAGATTTTATGCGAGATGTTGTGAATATTTTCAAGATTTTCAGAGAAACAGGCAAGAATTTATACTTTTCTTTTGAATCGCCGCGTCTCGAGCAACTTCCATTTCTAGATCTTCACTTGGTATTCGAGCTCAGCATGTTTGCTGGTATTATTGTCCTAGATCCGTAAAGCCTATACTCAAATACAGGTCGCGCCACTCTGAGCTAGTGAAGACAAGTATCGGTAACACGAGTTTGGGTTTTGCTCTGAAAAAGTCCTGTCAACACAGAATGAAAATGAGCTTTGTTAGTCAAGTAAAAAACTAGTATAAGCAGGGTATCCTAATGATGTCATCACGTATGTTTGTAACAACATGGTTAAGAAACTTAAATTTGAAGGAAACCACTCGGGGCGTCGTGATGAGAGTAGAAAATGTAGGAGGATAGCAGTGATTCCTTACCTTCATAAGACATCGCATGAACTTAACCAACTCGCTAATAGATATAAAGTCAATGCGCTTTTCTCAGCCAAAAGCAAACTGCAGCCTCTTTGTTCATGCATGCGCAGAGAGTTTCCGCCATGTCGAATGAAACACAGCAAAAGGTTCGTGGACTGCACCATGGGCGTTGTTTACATGACTCATTTTAGCTGTGGTAAAGTGTACATCGGTTAGTCGGGAAGGTGTGTCAATGTTCATCTCAGAGAGCACGATTCTTCTTTAAAATCCTTGGGTGCATCGCATCTCGCGGCTCATTTCAAAGAGTGCGGTTGTCATCCTCTTTTTCAGGATACTGAAGTGGTTGTTCAATCTCACAATCAATTAACTCGTGAGTTCACCGAAGCTTTTCACATAAGAAAAAGAGGGAAACAATGCATCCTACAGCCTTCTGTTGTCTGCACGATAAAGAGTTTGCTTTTCTAGATTATGTTCCGAGGTAATAATATCTCTTCTTTTACCCTGTGTTCTCGATGTGCCACGGGTGAACTATTGTTTTTCGCCTGCACACGCATACGTTGTGTTTTGAATGTCTGTTTATATATTCTTGCCTTTCTAATAAACAGTTTAGCTGCCAGAAAGCACTTGTCCTCTCTTCCTTTCTGTTTATTCGTGCGCTTGAACTGACAGTTATACCACGCATGTCCAACTAGCCCAACTTTCGGTTCTGTTGAAACGATTGTAGAATTGGTTGCAGGATATTATTTTCGTTGTCATAACCGTGCTCAAATTACCTTTCTATGCCGGATAAGCTCATTGACATTAGACGTAACGTTTTCGTGTGGTCAGCTTACTATTTCCTCGTGGGAAACATTTGATAATGGGACCAGTAGTGATCATGTACCGGCCACTTATGGGATAATGCTACCCCACCGCATCTCTAGTATCGGGCAACAACGGTTTATCAAGTATAAAATCTCAAACTGTTTTATTTGTACGCTATTGTCACTGTGAGGACATGACGGACAGCAAAAGGCTGCTTCAGTAGTAGCTTGTCTAAGTGTCTTTGTTCAGCCGGCAGAGTTTTTTGTTAAGTCTGGCAGCACACCATTAAATTCGGCTTGGTGAAATGAAGATTGTACGCTCACGTATACGCGACGTAAAGCTGCTTGGAAACCGTTTGCACCACAACCATACTCCTGAAATTTGGTTGAATACAAGGACACGCGGCACTGTGTAGCTGTTCAGTCACTTCAGCTAAAGATAAACACAAATCTGATTTTCGCTCGCGTTTATCGGAACCGGATGAAAGATCTGCTCTGTACAGATTTTTACGGAAAAAAATCGTCACAGGAACCAGCGTATTCGCATTCAGTAGTGCTGTCTCCTAAAGAGGCGACTGATTTGTTAGAGGGCATTTGCGAAAAGACTTGAAGCTCGTTTTGCTTCGTAGTGCTTGAGACCTGTGACATTCGAAAGTTCAACCTTGGAATTTCGGGAAGTCATTATGGTGGAACTGGCAGGTGCCATTCTAACTGTATATGAAGCGGCTCCCGGTCCAGATCACAATACAAACTATATGATTGAATTGATGTTTATTTAAATACCGATGAGCTTTTGAATATTGTTAACTGCTCATTAAAGCTCACATGAACTCTAAGCGCATGGAAACTTGCTAAATTTGTTTTGCTGCGAAAAAATTAAAGCATCGGTTACGTCCTGGATAACGTTCGGTCAATTTCACTTACTTCAAACTTGGTTATAATAATTGGAAAAATTCTTCTTAGCAGGCTCAGTGAACTCATCGTTCGTCAGGGTGTTTTTTCGCCAAGTAAAGTAGGATTCAGGCAGTGGTGCTCTATATGGTCGACCCATGTTGATTTGGAAAGCTGAATGTTCCTTGCAAAAGTATCTGGTGAGCTTTCTGCATTAGTCAGATTAGATATTACAAAAGCCTATGATATTATTGAAAACACTACATTGATTTCTAGATTAGTGGACTGTTTTGTGCCCAGTTGCATGATATCTTGGGTTCAGGAGTTTCACTTTGAGAAACAATACTTTTGTTGCCACGAAAGAATTACTTCTGTCTCATATAAGCAAACAGTGTTCCGCAAAGATCAGTTCATTCGCCCCTTTTATTAATATCTTACTATCTATAATAACAGTTCTTAAAAATGTTCCTGTTTACGTCTGCGCCAATATTGCTTTTTTCTCGTCATCTCGAACATCAATACTTTGCATCAAATCTTACAGGCGTACTTGAGTGAGGTTGAGGTATGGCTTGGCGGATAGTCTTCTCCGCTTAAAAATGCGCTCTACTTGTATTTCCTCTATCTGTTCCCGTATTTCTTCCGCTGCGTTCTCAAAATTATCTGATTTCACAAGTAACCGCTTTAAAATATCTAGGCATTGCTTACGTGGACTATTTCAATTGGCCACAAGAATAGAATCACACACCCGTAAAGCAGAAAGCGCCTTAGAATATACGTTGGTTTTCCAATAAGAATTCAGGGATGCGCAGGGATACCTCACGTATGATACACAAACTTCACATGCGCCAAATTTCGCAGTTTGGTTGCGTTCTGTTTTCCAGAAGGGCTGAGTACAAAGTGAGACTTCTTATATTGCTAGGAAGACAAGTTCTGCGGCTGTGTCACGGGCTACCTAAGTGTGTTGCGAATAGCGGGATTTATCTGGAAGCTCGAATCATTTCACTTGATGCAAGATTTCGACAACTTACCACAAAAACGTTTTTAAAACTCTACGATGCGTCCCTCTTCCTTTCACAGACAGTTTTCATCAAATATCCAGATTCTTTTCTTAGGGGCCAGTGGCTTTGTTATCAAAGTCCCCAAGTCATTTTCGTCGAGTCTCTGTTATCGAATCTTCACGTTTCCCTTCATTCAACTTCCAAACCCTAGAGTCGATGCCAGTTGACTTGATTTTCCATGTCATTTTTCCCAAAAAATGCTAAGTTACTACAAAAGCTTGTTCTGTAGGGCTTTCTTCAGGACCATCTCAGTCATTTTGCTACTTATGTGGTAATTTCAACAGATGCAACGCAAAATCTTCAGAAAGCTGGAGTAGGCTTTTTTTTTCTCATCGGCTTATTCGCTCTTTCGCGATTTGACTTCGCGACAATTTATCTCGCAGAATTCCTGGCAATTTTATTGGCTCTTCAAAAAAGTAGTTCTCAAAAATGAAAAGCTAATATTATTTCGGATTCCTTGTTTGTTCATACTGCATTTAACGTCCGCAAAGCAGTCTCCTCTTCTCAGGATAGCTTGGGTCGCGCCGCGGTGGTCTAGTGGCTAACGTACTCGGCTGCTGACCCGCAGTTCGTGGGTTCAAATCCCAACTGCGGTGGCTGCATTTCCAATGGAAACGGAAATACTGTAGGCCCATGTGCTCAGATTTGGGTGCAGGTTGAAGAACCCCAGTTGGTCGAAAATTCCGGAGCCTTCCACTACGGCGTCTATGAGAATAATATGGTGGTTTTTGGAAGTTAAACCTTACAAATTAATCAATCAATCAGGATATCTTGGTTTATCGTACCGCGTAGCCCAGAGACATTCAGCTTCTGTTGGTCTCCGGGCATGCTGGAACTGCAATAAATGACACTGCTGACTCACTCGCTTCGATGTGTTTATATTTAGTTGTGGTAGTAGTAGCTCCACAGTTTCCTTTTATTACTGCTGATCGATTTAAACACCTGTTAGTCTTAAAAAAACGAAACATCTCTGCTACAATATGATGAAATGAGACACTTGCGATTCACACGGAACACCGCTTAATGCCTTTTCCGTCAATGTGAGGTGACCCTCACAAGCTTTTGCCGTAAAGTTCCTCGGTGAATTGATCTTCAGAAAGCAGGATTTTCAATAACTATCCTATGTGCCATTTGCAATGAACCGGAAACAATAGACCCTTTCCTTCTCGGATGCCGCCGTTTCGTCTCACTCCACCAAATAATTCTTGAGATCTGATTGGTATGCTGGGATAGGCAGTTATTACATTCACCCTTTTATCGTTTGTAGCCAGTCACTTGGGTGCGGGCCGCAGGGCTATTCTCTCAGCGCTACATAAATTCATTCAGGCAACCAGAAGGATGCGATGTTGTTGTTGTTGTTGTTGTTGTTGTTTTACTGTGCAAATGGATCGTACTCAAAAGAGGGGATTGACCGATTATAAGGTTGAATTGCCCTATACTTTCAGCATTGCGTCATTCCAACAAATTTTTGTAACTTAATTTTGTTTTGAAATGCCGATATCAAGTTTGCACAAAAAATGAAGCAAAATAGGATGTGCTGCTAGTGGTACCGCCACATGAATCTTAGGCCCGTATTCACAAACGCTCCTCCACTCGACCCTTCACTCGAAACGCTCCTTAGGTGCCGTTTTCCCATTCACAAACCACCCTTCACTTGAAACGCTTCCTTCACTTGAAAAAATCTTGAGCGTTTCCTCGAGATTGTCAAGGAAGCGATCGAGCTACCTTGAATCGTCCCTCGAGTGAAATATTTGCGCCAGCATCGCGTCCATGGCGGAGTCCGTCTCACTTTGACGGCGTTTCTCGATCAAGTAGGCTGCCACCGCCGCGTTCTTTCGACAATGACGGTGCGCGTTTACTACGGAGCTGTCTTCAAACGGTTCAGCAACGGCTACTGTGGCGCCGGGACAAGCGGGCGTGGTATCAAAAGGAGCACTTACCAGTGCCGTGATGTGTTGCGTTCCGTGCATGAGCCAGTGGATTACCTGCCTTCGGGTGGGCGTATACTCTTCGTGTGAGTGCTCCATGACTTACGGCGGATTCCAGCGCTTTGAAGCGTTTTTATGAAGCTTGCACACCGCATCAGTTCAAACGTGGTGCGAAAGCTTGACAAGCAAGCAGCATAGCAAACTTTTGATGCGCTGGGTTCACCGTACTTTAGAGTGGCTTCTTCTCCGGTAAACCTTTGCTGCCCTAGCCGAAATTTACGACGAAGCACACCTCCGCTAGACGACCATCTGTACCAATGAGAAGGTAAGTTCTCCTGTGTTTTTTTATTTTTTTCCTGCTTTGGTCAGATTACTATTAAAGACAGTTTAAGAAAAGCACAACACAATACATTGGGCGCAATGAGTGTGCTGCTGTAGCTACTACGCGTGAAACATAGCTTCTTTATACAGTGTCTATGCAGCTCACAATACCAATGAACAACCAAGTACACATTTAGGGGATCAAGCAGATGATCATGCTCTGTGAAACCTGCATGTACGCAAAAGTGCGTCGAGTGTCGTATGAAAACGCAAACATATGAAATATAAGTACAGCAGATACATAATGAGATTGTTTTTTTTAATTTAACACCATTCCTACCCCCCGAAGTAGAATTGCTGGCTCTGGCACTGATTCGTGCAATTAGATAATGAAATTATATACCCATATGCCTGGTCAGCTGCCCAAGTGCCTGAGCCAAACATGTGTCAAAATAGTCAAAGCTCAATAATTCAACCATGTCTGTTCTTGAACGCGAGACATACTAATGAATGTGTGCACAGCTAGAATTTAAAAAATGCGGCTTTTTTATCCAAGCCATTACGTTTTTCTAATATTATTTCTTGCCTCTTTTGTGCAGGAGACCAGCTGCCGACAGAAGAACATAGAGAAAAGGCCTCCTAGAATCCTGCCGTATTATGAATGCATTGCAGAGTTTGCACGACTTTATACAAAAGCACAAAAACAGCAGTGAATGCGTGCAGCTACACTGCATTAGGCGCGCTACGGTGTCTACTTCTTTAATCTTATTTATGATGTCCTCCGAGCTCGTACTTTATCTCTACAGTGTGTAGGTTGCATACGTTTGATTGATGAACACTTTGCATTTGCATTCTTATGTTTGCCACGTTGCTCCTCATCAGCCACATGTAATAAAGGTCCATTTGCCATTCACAACTTCTGTTCTGTTCATTTATCAATACATAATTATCGTCGTGTTTGTCTTTTCATGATGAGACAGGACTGCAAAAACCACTTCTCCGAATCTACAGTAAAGCAGTTCTCATAAAATTAAACTTGTTTTATATAAAGCAGCACCACTCCTCTTCCACGGAACTGAGATGGCGTGGTTCTAACTGGTAGACTTGCTAATGATGCAGCAATAGCGGATATTTTATTTGCAGGGTTCTGGCCAGATGTATCCGCGATGACTGCAATACTCTTGAGCATTGTTCACCGCTTTGTTGCACTGGTCTTCAATAAATCAGCAGAATCGTATTAGCTGCTCTTGACGACACTTTCTCGAAGGTTGAGAGAACCACAGGATAGTTTTTAAAACAGAACAGCGCCAAAGTCAGACGCGGCTTCAATTTTATGATTTCCGAAAAAATAAAACATCCCCAATAATTTATGTTGTGCCGGGGCTTTGGAATGCAGCACAGACACTACGATCCTTTTCAACAGGTATTTCCAGTAGTTATAGCTTCTGAGCATGCAGATGAAGGAGACGAGATAAAAATTTAAGACGTTGCCGCTGTGTGAACTTGAAGACGGAAGCTACACAAACCTAAAGGTTACTTCTATGCGAATCTGTCAAACTAGACGCATCCACAAATGCAGGGCAAATAGAAAAACAATGCAAAAACATAAACTTATTCCTTGAAAGTTTAAAATGTTAAAGTTGACACATACACACACACACACCAGTCCCTGTTAGCCGACTATATATGTTGCTAAATGAAGAAAACAACTTTAAAATGTATTTTTCGCCAATAGTAAAAGAAAGGCACACGATCGTTTTTCTTAACTTGCGTAGCAGTCTAATTCGAACGCTCAGCCACGAGTATAACATGCCTAGTTTTTAACACTACCCTGGTATAACCTTGAATATCTGTTGCGAGCAATGTCTTTCAAATCTCCTATTATACGCAGAGGAACAACTACGAAAGCGCCACGATGAAATTCGCAGTAAATGAGAAAAATAAACATTGCACAGGCCCCTGAAATTAGGAACTGTGCACGTACTCTCGTAGCGAGAACGAATTTACGTACGAGTAATCCTTATACATAATGCGGTGGTGAATGCTAAAAGCACGCCAACATACTGTGATATATAGTAAAAAATACTCATTCCACCGCGTTATACATTCGGTGGCTACATTAGTGATCAGAAGGCTCTCAGTAAAGCGAAAGTAAACAAAGCAACAAACCATCTATTGCGCTTCCTGTTATCACTCACGTAGTTCGTCAGTCACCCCGGCGAAAGTAGGCTTTGAAACGACACACACGCAAACACTACCATAAATATAAACTGCAATTAATAGACGCATACAAGACAAAATAAACTAAGCAGGTAGACACGTTCAGCAGCAGACGAAATGCCATCAGCTGTTCGTTCAGCTGCCTGGGTTCAACTGTTGCCAGACGTGAAGGAGGGTTTCGCTAACTCTATCAGCACAAGGCTTAGGGAAACAACACTACCACTCTAAATGCACGTATTCTGCTGTAATGTCAATTTAGAAAAAAGAATAACTAGAAAAGGCGTTCTCCTAATGTACATAAATAGGCAATTCTTAACCACAATTGCGAATACTCTCGTTATCAGGCGCTTTTCTCGGCGCATGCAGTTCACTCAAGTGAAGGGAGCATTTCCAAGGCCTCCCTTGGCGAAGGAAGTGTGGAGGAGCGTTCATGAAACGCAGCGGCCCCTTGAGTGGAGGACCACGCTCAACCTTGACGTCGTCAAGTCGAGGGGAGCCCTTGAGTGAAGGAGCGTTTGTGAATACGGGCCTTATTCTTTGTCCCCCTTCTTCTTTTTCGCTAATTTTTTATATATTTTGGTTTATCGAAGTTTTTTGCATTTCTCACCTTTGAAAGAAACGTTATTATTGTTCTTCATCAGATTTTTTCTTTCTTTCGATAAGCATTAAATAAAAAATTACATTTTAAGATACAGTATGGCCAATCCCCTTTGTGGGTATGAGCCAATATCTTCTAAGTGACAAGGCAAGACAAACACAGGTCTGCTCAGGCACCTTCGCCACTGTGCGCATTCTGTGATGAACTGGGAACAATAGATCATTTCTTTTTTACCTGCAGGCGGCTTAACACATTACTCAAAACCCTATTAGAAATACCTTTACGTCGTATTGGTATGGACTTATCTCTGCCTGTCATTTTGTCTTTTAGAGCTTCCATTTCTGGTTTCTCTAATGCGACAGTGTGCGTGGCCGTCCGGAACTATATTAATGAAACAAATAGGTTGACTAATTAACCAGTTTCATTATCTTAACAAGTCCACATAATTATATACGTATAAAATCAGATTATTGCTCTATTCTATGAATAAATTCGTTTATGTAAATATTTGTATGCATTACATTAAGCACCACACTTTTCTAGGCTATCGGTAATCTTTCTGTTAAACCTCCATCATTCCAAATCTGAACAGTAAATTTTGAAACCACTCGATTCTTGGCCAATCCCCCACAGTGGGTACGCGCCACTAACAATAGGAGAACAACAACAACAACAACAAGTTAATAGGGGAACAAACTCACGATGTAAGTCCGGTTGGCCCCGTTGGTAGCGCTGCTTCAGAGGGCTAATGCGTAGGCTTGATGGTGTCGTAGGCGAGCAGAGCCGCCGCACACAAACCGTGCGTGGACGAATCTCCTGGGAGAGTACCAGGAATCGCACGAAGTGCTGCAGCAATCTGGCTAGCCGAAGAAAGAGCTAGCGCTCTTTCTGTCCTTGTCTCTTTGGTAGTTACGTCGTAACTACTCGTAGTCTTCCGATGCGCAAATATGTATTCCCAATCACCAACTAGCCGAAACATCTGTCTCATCAAGTCCTTCTGGTCGACGGCTAAAACAGGCTGAGTCGAAGGAGATGAGGTTGTGGAAACGGCAGGTGCACTCGCAGAAGGGCGAGGGGCAGGAGTCGACGTCGATCGGCCACCACCGGCGATAGCATTGCAAAAGGAACGACTCTTCAAGATGACCGCGCTTGTCGCTGGTGTTGACTGCGACGCTGGCTTTCTCCAACGCTTGGCAATGCATCACGTGCCATCCGAGGATGCAATGATGACGGGAGCTTTGAGTTGAACCTGTTAGGAAGGGCAGCGCGGCTCGTGTGATGAGTGGTTCCGCCGCAGTTAATGCAGCGTGGAGACGTCATGGAGCACGTGGCCTTCCGGTGGAGCGGTGGTGCCCTCAAATGTGAGCGTGAGTCTTTCGGCGCATACAGGAGACGACAGGGACAGCGGAGACAAGATTGGTCATGATGCCGCCCATGTCGAGGTTTGCGTCGACGCCGCAGATGGTTCTGACGCTGTTGTTATCCACGAGGTTTCCCTCTGACGTGGATCTCGCAGAGCCGGCTGACCTGGATATCGGGGCAAGGTCCTTGAATGACTGAATGTCCACTCCGACGACGTTGCATCTAAATTCACGTGCACGCGCTGAATGGACGGGAAGCCTGACAGACCGGCCGCGATGGCATCGCGGGTTGCTGACAAAAGGTTGGCCCTTTTTCCAACAGGGAGAAACAAGGTGGTGCCGCCGCGTTCTTCCGTAGCTGCAGGAAGGACCGGGGTCTATGGCACGGGCATCGCTGGTGAGTCAGAGCCCCGGCTGAGGCGTGGTGACGCCGCACTTTCTTACTGCTGCAGAGGGGGACGGGGGCTTTGATATAGGCACCGCTGTTGTGTCCGCATCCGCTTGGAAAACGAGTGGGGTGAAGGCGTAGAAGTGGAAGCTGGGGCCTCCGACTTCTTGCCACTTCGTGTCGGGTGTTGAATGTTGACGAGGCTGTTGTGCGGTGTTTCCAGGAAGAACTGGCGACGGACGATTTTTTCGCCTCGGTGTTGTTGCGAGAGGTTCGTCCCTTGCTGGAAGCCATGGTCGTGGCAGGGGAGGAGGATGGACCGGCTGTAGCCTTCCTTTCGCTCGGGGCCTCGGAGCAGGTGGCAGCGACATGACTGCCGTTGTGCTGAGGTGTCCTCTCGGAGCGTTCAGGCTACGGCTGGGCCTGCTGCTGTTGGCTGGACGCCGATGTCGAGCTTGCTGGGGCGGCTTGCTGTTGAATTGCCTTTAGTTGCCTATTGGTGGCATGTGTAGCTCCTGAAAGGACTGCTCGCAAAAAAGCGCGGAGCGGCAATATATGGGAGTGAAAGAACGCGTCAATCTTGCTTAAAATCTCGCTCGTACTTTCTTTTTCTTTTTTGTTTTTCTCCAGCATGACTAGGGAGTGGTGCGCATAGCGTGCAAAATGCGAGGTAAAAGCCTCAATAAACAAGATTTTTGTGCGCGCAGTAGGAAAACCAAGCAAGCGCGGCACGTTCGAGTGACCGAAGTTTTTCCCTCTCTGCGCTAAGACGTAAGGAAAAATGGAGGAAAAGAATGGCAGGGAGAGAAACCAGCCTATAGGCAGCCGGTCTGCTACCCTGCGCACTGGAGGGGCATGGGAGATGAAAGGTAGATAACAGAGAGGGAAGAGAGATAAACACTGCACATTCGTCAAAGCACACAAGGGTAGTAAACGGCACGGCGGCAACTTGAGCCTGTCTTTCCTATAGAAAAATGGCAAGCGCTGGGTTTCCAAGAAAGGAAGCGCGAGCAAATCAGATGACTATTATTGTTGCGTGGCAGAACCACTCCCCAAACATTCCATTTCTTTAGTAGTGAAGCATTTTTGAACTCAGTACGCAGGGACAGATTTTAGATATCATGTTCAGCTCTTAATTCCTAACCACATGCACACAATTTCCTAGCGAAAGCGACAAGTTGCAGCGACAAACTTGTTCCTTGGCGCCGTCGTGTTGACGGCGGCAACTGCATGTCGGCGACAAATGGTCATTGTTGCTAGAATTGAAAACTGTCGCCTGCATACACTCTAAAATTGTTTATGCCCATAAGGGTGTATTTTTCGTCCTATGGGCAACACCCTTTTAGGGTGTCTAGGAACACCCTAAACAATAAGGTGTTTAGAAACATCCTGAAACCTTAGGGTGTAAAGGAACGTTACACCCTACTTTTATAGGTGTTTATGAACACCCCTAAACTATAAGTGTTGAATGAGGCTACACCCATGCGAGTGGGGTGTAACACTAAAAACCCCCTTGAAACGACGGCAGCTATATGGATAAGCATACTTGAATAAATGAAGCGGAATTAATGGGACAACAAAAGCAGAGACACAGGAGGTGATGCTTAGTCTTGTGTGTTGAGGAGAGCTTTTCACAGCACTTTATTCCATCAAATATGCTTCACCAACTGGCCCAAGCCTCAATTGTTCTCAGGGAGAAGCATTTATGAACACACACACACACACACACACACACACGCACACACACACACGCACGCACGCACACACACACACGCACGCACACACACACACACACACACCACACACACACACACACACACACAAGCACCAAACCCCAGTAGTGCAAGCAATAACCTGTAGCATAAGGTTCAACCGAACATAACGCCAAAGCAAAAACAATTAGGCCCATATGTTCACATCTGCCTTTATTATAGAAAAACTGCAGCTCTAAAAACATGACTCTGATGGAGATTGTGACATAAAAAATTGACCCCGTATCTGCATGTTAATGTGCAAATGTCGTCGAAAGACGAGAGTTATGCGTGTGGAGAGAGTGAACAAAACATTCATTTGATGTTTTGAGCAAGAAAATCGGTGAATGGTATTCTGGAGGCGCTGTGTCAGAGTGCCTCGACCGTGCAGCGGAGGCGAACGAGTGCATCAAGTCACGCCAAACCCGAGGCATGAGTGTCATCTGGAAGTTTACTTAAAAAACGAAGCGCGTGGCTCTGAGACGGGTGCGCGCACCCGTCTCAGAGGAGATAAGGTGTAAAACGCAAGGTGACGGGTAGGTGCCACCACCGTCTCGTCTTAGCAAAGCGTTGAAAACACTCGCCTTTTCTACCAAGCGTTGCATGCTCAGCGTGGTGTGCTAAGCGCTGCTGTCCTTAACATTACTTATGTATGCCTTTTCTACTAAAAGACGCACAAGCAGAACATATACGCGTTTCTATGGTGTCATAGACGTGCGCAATAGTTGCTTTTTAATTGAGAATTGCACAAGTATTACCGCTGAATCTTGAGCAACATTTGTGGGCACTGCGAATGGGGTCGGCCGCTTCAAGTACCCGGTGCCGTTAAGAGTGGACAAGCAGACGAAAATACAGACAGACAGACAGACCAAAATTTTCGCGTCGAAGGTGCCCAAGAAAGACTTTCGTCTTTAAAATACTTGGCCCGCCACAGTCTGACAAGGAATCGTCAATGCGGGCAGCGAATAGACGTCTTTTTTAATCACGCTGTTAAGTTTTCTGTAGTCTACGCAGAATTGCAGTGATCCATCTTTTTATTTCTTTACGAGAACTACCGGAGATGACCGGGCGCTCTTGGAAGGCTGGATAACGTCATTTTGCAGCATCTTTTCAACTTGAGCATTTATCACGTCACGTTCCTTTGCCGAAACGCTGTAATGATGTTGTTTTTTGGGCGAGGCGTCATTATACGTAATTATTTGGTGTTTGGGTATTGGTGTCTGACGAACCTTCGAGCTGGATGCGAAGCACTCTTTAAATTGATATAGCAGTTCACGTAGCTCAGTCTGTTGTTCTGAGTGGGTCGAATTGGCATCAACTTTCGCAATTAACGAAGTCACGTCGCTTGGTGTCCATCGAAGCCCGTCATCAGCTGATCTACATGCGAAACATTCAGCAGTGTTTGCGACAGGGTATTCGAAAGCGATGGAGGTGTGACTAAAAGGTTACCGGTACTTGTTACTGCAATTAGTCACAAGTAGGGCAGAATGTCCGTAATGAATCGGGGGAGGCTGCCTGCAGCGCAGACACCTAGCGCGAACAAAAGCGCCAAGGTGCCTTCGGCGACAACTTCACCATCGCAAAACTTGTCGGACAACTCATCAACTAGACGCTGGAACGCGGAGGCCAAGTGGTAGTGTCGGCATAAACGCGAAACGTGCTGTTACGGGACCAGGTCTTATACACTGGACATCTACGTACATGGATAACATGTCATGACGGGTTTGTAGGGTCGTTCTGTCAAGCCGTTGGTCTGCGGATGACATGCCTTGGTCTTGCGATGGCTTGTGTAGCTGGTCTTGAATACGTCATGAAGGTTGGGCCGTGAACGCTGTTCCTTTGTCTGTGATTACGCACGACGGGGTGCCATGTCGAAGAACGATCTCGTCCATAAAATACTGGACAACGCAGGAAATCGTAGCGCGTTGAAGAGCCTTTCTTTTGGCGTACTTCGTCAAATAGTCTGTTGCTACAACGATTCACTTGTGGCCGGCAGATTACAGCGGAAAAGGTCCCAGTAAATCAAGTAAATTCATTCCTATTTGATCAAATGGCACCCTAGGTGGTTCGATTGGAGAGGCCCCGCGGGCTTCAGTGGCGATGGTTTGCTGCGTTATCAATATATATATATATATATATATATATATTTAATATATATATATATATATATATATATATATATATATATATATATATATATATGTTGTGTGTGTGTGTGTGTGACGTATGAAGTGATGGTTGGTAAAAGCTGAGAAGGAAGAAGTGCAGAATAGAATAAACATGGCGTATGAGCCAGGCCACGTCACCCGTTCATCGTAGCGTCACATATATATATATATATAAATATATATATATATATATATATATATATATATATATATATATATATATATATATATATATATATATATATATGTGTGTGTGTGTGTGTGTGTGTGTGTGTGTAATGAGATCTAACAGACAGTAATGCCAAGGAATGTAAAGGGGAAGTTATAAGAACTTCCCCTGTACATTCCTTGGCATTACTGTCTGTTAGATCTCATTATTATTGTGTCAAAGCACGGCAAAACGAGCCTTTAGGTATAAATACACTTCTTTCCCTTATTCATTAACTAGGGTCTCGTATTGGCAGACTTGGCGTCATTAGGGACTATTATTCAGCTGCCCACTCGTAATAAGTTCACGTGCTACGTGACGCCAAACATGCGCATATAAGAGTGTTTCACACTCGTCGCTTGCCTTAAGGATGGCGCTGACTGAAACTCCTACTTCTAAATTCGCATATAAACCCCCAAAAACATTGGACGGAGGGAAGGCCGCTGTGGTAGCTCAGTACTTAGAGTATTGAACGCGTTATTTGAAGGTCGTAGGTTCGATTCCTGCTCACGGCTGGTTATTTTTTTTTCACCCACTTTTTTTCTTCTTATTTACATTCCATTGGTTCTAATAACTTACCCTGTACAGTCTTTGGCATTACTGTCTGTTAGATCTAAATAATATTGTGTTAAAGCACAGGAAAAACGAGTTCTTAGGTATGCACTTAGGTATATAATCGATTTCGCTGATGCGGGCTTGTTAGTTTGCGTCACTTGCATTCATAATCGCAATGCAACTTGAGAAAAACCACACGAGGACACAGAAAAAAGAGTAGCGCCCATCCTCTATGTGTGTTTCTTCTGTGTCTCTGTCTGGTTCTTTCTTGTGCTACTAATATGAATGCAAGTGTCTTTTTTTTCACTGCTTTTCCAAGCAGGCGCGTGGCTCTGTGGTAAAATGTTTGCTTGCCACGTACACGACCCAGGTAAAAACATCACTCAGATTTGCATCTTTCTCTATTTTTCGGTGAAGCCCAATATGATGATTTCTTATTCACAACCAACGACGCCAACGCCGGTATTTGAGACAGCCAAACTCCTTAATGCTGTGGCGTTAAAACACTGTGTTGATGTTGGTTGTTCGTTTGCTCTGATGCTTTCACACATACTTATAGAAGTGTGTGATGCCTGCTACAACGTGTTTCGACCTAATTACGTACATTGTTATTGTTTGCTCGCTGCGTTGTTGCCCATTGCTCTCTCCGTCATTCTAAATTTAAGCTGAACCCTCTTTATAAATCTTTAGGTCTTTGCTCCGTAGGTATAAGTACCGGCAAGATGCAGCTGTTACATACCTTCCTCTTGAGGGATAGTTGCAATCCACCTGCCATGATTTTAGAGTTATTGCCAAATGTGTGACCACTGCATTTGACATGCGGTGGTTACACCTTCTCAAAATATTTCATAGTACTGAGCCCCTGTCCGAATCCACCTTGTGCATTCTTCACGTTGAGCTCATCACTAATTTGGTTTCATGCTTCAAGAGAGAGAGAGAGAGAAAGGAAAGGTCGGGAGGTTAACCAGATATTGGCATCTGGTTTGTTACCCAGCGCTGGGGGCGGGTAAGTAGAGGCAAGAAAGAGGGGGTAGATAGAGAAAAAAACGCACGCGAACTCATAAGAAAACGAAAACACACACAGGAAGGGCGGGCGTCCTGGCTACAACCGTTCAGTAAGGCCGGTCGATCGCAAAAAAATGTAGCGCTTTCAGGGACTTCTTCTGTGAAGTTGCATCTTGTTGATATTCTATAATTCCTTGCTCCGACAGAGGTTGATTATCTAATTTGCTTAGTTCCTTGCGAAGGCATAGTCGTTGTTTACTATACGCTAGGCAGTCACAAAGAATATGTTGAGTCGTTTCATCTTTGCCACAGTGGCCACAGGCTGCTGTGTAGGCCATCCCAATGCGGAAAGCGTAGACGTTGGTAAACGCAACGCCCAACCACAGCCTACATAACAGGGTCTGGTCGGCTCGGCAAAGCCTCGACGGGACTTGAAGACTTAGCGTAGGGTCAAGCGAGTACAGTCGGGCATGCTTGAAGTGTGGCTGGTTTCCATTGTGATGTTGTTTGCTGGCGAGCAAGCCTGCGGAGCATTCGTGCAGCATCTGTCCTAGAAAGTGGTAGTCGTAGTTTATGATCTTTGTGGGCTGAGCGGGCAGCTTGATCGGCTCGTTTATTGCCGATGATTCCGCAGTGACTGGGCAACCACTGAAATGTAATTTGGTGCCCTTTCTCAGTCAAATGGTGTATAACCTCTGCTATCTCTAGTACCAGTTGCTCGTGTGGTCCACGGCGTAAGGCTGATAGTAGAGACTGCAGTGCCGCCTTCGAGTCGCAGAAAATAGTCCACTTGCGTGTAGGTTGATCAACTACAAATTGCAACGCGGCACGAAGTGCTGCCAATTCTGCTGCCGTTGATGTTGTTTCGTGAGATGTCTTGAATTTAATTGTCGTGGCCAACCTTGGTATCACTACTGCTCCTGTAGAGCTGTCCGGCTGAACCGATCCGTCAATGTATATATGTGTGGAGTCTTGGTATTTCTCATAAAAGAGAAGTAGTGTGAGCTGTTTAAGAGCCAGTGACGACAAAGTGGCCTTTTTCTGGACGCCAGGTATGTTAATATTAATCATTGGTTAAGCGAGGCACCATGGCGGAGTTATAAGTCTAGCGGCAGGAGAGAACGAAGTTGGGATCGGCTCACCATGTGCGGTCACTGTTTTTATGCTTCAAAATGAATTACACGCATAGGCACGCTCAGGTTTTTTTTCTTCGAGGAGGGGGGGAGCAGACATTTATTCCAGTGTCCTTCCATCATTAAATCAAAGCATGGGGCAGTCCATAAGCACACCCTCTCCCCGTTTCTCCGTTTAGATGACTAGGGGGGTATGACTACAAGATGCAAATGTGCCACGCCTCTTTTTTACTCAAAACTTAGTTATTGTGCATTAGTCCGGCGAACGACAACTGCGAAAAATTGTGACAAACAAATTAAACTGCAAAATGTAATAAGAAGTTTTTGACAACTATCATGTTAGGCCGCGAGCTTTACCCACACGCAATCTTTTTAATAAACATTCATTGTTGAAAGCAAATCAAATTTACTATATAGATTACTGTTGCTCATGAAAAAGCTGAGACTCCATATTGGTAGTACACCTATTTCATCTACACGGTATTAGTTACGCCATTAAACGACCATTGCACCACTCACGCGAACAAGCTACAGACGCCAGGACGTATACAATATCAAATACCACGGCTAATAAACGTTGTGAGGAATGACATAGACTTTTAAGCACCCCTTTTCAAGCAATATGTGAAAAACTTTCTGTTACATTCCTCGATAACCTATCAATGACAATTTTATACTGTGTTTGTGCATGTCTTTTTAACTGTTTTAATTAATACATCTTCTAACTTCATTATTTAGTGCATTAGGCTACATATGCTTTAAATTTCGAATTTTGTGTTTTTTTCATGAAGCGTTTGCATGATATGTTTGTTTCATGAAACGTTTGTAAACGTTTTTGTTGCTTGAGGTATTTTGTATGTTGTGAAACTGTATTTGCTGTGTTTGCATTCAGTGATGTTCATGCTGATGCTTTAATGTTTTACATGCATCAAAATCATTCGTATGCATGCCGAATGCCCAAAGGAGTAAGAGCCCTTGTCAGGCCACATGGCCTTTAGCTCTTGCTCCTCTTTCTGTGAAACGAAAGCAATATAATTGAAATAAAGAAAAAAGAAATAGGTCTGCTTACACGACTCGACCTGGTCGTCGTGCCGGGATTGCGATAGCGGCATCTCCACCTCATCTTCTCCCAGGCGAGGCATGTCGGGCAGGCCATGGTGGCGCGCTTGGCCGGACTTGTTGAGTTGACCGCGCACTTTCACTGAGTGCAGCGGCAAGTCTGTGTAGGAGGCCAGAACACCTGCGGAGAACGAAATTTCTGCCTTCACCTTGTAGCAGTGAAACTGCACGGGGTTTCGACGAAATAAATGCTCCCTGCAAGAGTACAGCGCCACTTTTGCGCACCCTCCGGATATCGTGGCTCTGCAGGAGACCCACTGCACACCTACCCTCTCGGGCTTCCATACATACACAGATCAACAAACACCATCACTTGTCGCAATACACATATCCAAACACTTGACAACTACAGAACACACACTATCATCATCTATTCCACATGTGCTTGTTGAAATTATTCCTCAGAAACGCGGTCAGCTGAGCTTGTTTATACTCAACATCCACAGCTCCCCTAAATCTAGGTTGGATGACTTGGGGTGCCTATAGTGGAAATGTGCAAGCTAGGGAAACAAGTTGTGGATTTTAATGCCCCACAGACGTCATAGGGTTACCTATTGGCCACGCGTAAAGGTACCAAGTTGGAACGCCTCATCTGCAATCACAGATTCACACTGCTCACAGATCCACAAGACCCAACCAGAATTGGAACCAGTGCAAGCAGAGATATGTGCCATGACCTAACCTTTGTAAGGGGACTAAGCAATTATAACTGGTCAAATCTACATGAAACATTAGGTAGTGATCATTGCATAATTTGCACTACACTGCACATCTCCAACCTTCGTGCCACAGAGCGGAAGGTCCGTCTCACTAATAGGGATACATTACGAAAACAACGCAGCTCAGGCTGACAACAATAGGGCACCTTTAAATGAATGGCGACAGTGCCTGTAAGCTGACCTTGATAAAGCAACCAAGAGGATAAAGCACTACAACCGCAATTCCAGATGTCGACAGGCACCTTCTACACTTGTGCGAACCACGCAGAAGACTCATAAAACGCTGGCGTAAGCAGAGCCACAATCGCAAGCTTAAACTCCGCATCCCTCAACTCACGTTGCAAGCCGAACAATACGCCACAGAGCTCACGAGGAGCGATTGGCGCAAATTTTTAAGTCACGATATGAAGCGCTAAGCACTGCGCGCCCCTGGGTCATACTAAGAGCCCTTGTTGACCCGAGAAGTACCATGTCCTACACGAGCAGCACCATCCAAACACTACTTCACAGGCAGGATGGGAACGACAACAGCATTCTACAGACGCTTCAAGAAAAGCCTGCATCGCTGCATGCCCTCAGCCAAAATATAAAAACTACCCATATACAGAGTCAACACCGCAAGATGCTGATATCACTGTGCACAAAGTTTGAGCTGCCCTTCTTAATATCAAGCGCTACACAGCATCAGGGAAAGACAACATCCAATACTCTCTCATACGAAACCTCAACGATGAGGATCTAGAACAGCTCACAGATTTTTAGAACACTCACTGGAAATTCGGTACGTTACCCCAGGATGAAGACATGCCAAAATAATTCTGATTTCTAAGTCTGGCAAACCCCTAGAGCTTCGACACCTGCGATCAATTTCGTTGACGTCTTGCCTCGGTAAAGTAATGGAGCTCATCGTCCTCCAAAGACTGCAACCATATATTGAGGCTCAAGCATTTTTTCCGGACACACTGTTTGGGTACCGGGTCCATCTTTCCACGCAAGACATACTTCTCCAACTGAAAGAGGAAGTAATGAACAGGCTCAGCTCTACGCAAACTAAAGCTCTGCTTGCCTTGGACATCCGCGGTGCGTTTTACAATGTCTCGCATGACCTGACATACTGGAGAATCTCGCGCGCGTCGACACGTTGCGGATGACGAGTTTACGACTATGTGAAAGCATTCCTAACAAACAGGACGGCGACCATAGGATTAGGCTCTTTTCGCAGTGACACCATCAAGCTCGTGAGGAAAGGCGCGCCACAAGAATCAGTGTTGTCTCCGACACTCTTCAACATCGCCATGGCTAAGTTACCGCCTCTACTTGCCACCTTCCAAGTCTGCGGCATGCTTTATACGCAGACAACGTCACTATATCGGTGGCCAAAGGCTGAGATGGACAAATACAAGATGGTCTCCAAGAAGCAGTAAATACAGTTCAAGCATACGCACGAGCAGGTGGTCTAACGTGCTCTGCAAATAAGTCGGAACTTCTACTCATTCGCCGTTCTCAGCGAAAGCCCGACAACAACCCGCAAATCAGTCACCTTAGAGCACCATGTGATTCCCTGCGTACAGAAATTCTGCGTCCTTAGCCTTCATATACAAGCTGATCTCAAGCCAACGCACACCATGAAAACATTAGAATCGCAAGTTTCACAAATCACGCATATGATCCGCCGCATCACACAACCGAAGGCATGGACTTCAGGAGCAAGACATTCTACGTATAGTTAATGCCTGCGTAGTAAGTCGCATCACCTACCACGTCCTTTATCAAATCCTAACGCTTGCACAAGAGAGAAGATTGGACATTCTCCTCCGTAGAACCGTCAAAGCGGCACTTGGACTACCTACGTACGCATCCACCAACCATCTCCTAGCTATGCGTGTACACAACAACCTGAGGGAATTACCCGAAAAACAACGTACTAAGCAGCTACGAAGACTCCGCAGCACCCAAGCGTGGGAGCGGCTACTCGTTAGCCTAGGGTACCCTTCGAATCGATGTGGATACAGCACATCAGGGAAACAGCTACCCACTGACTTCCAATGCAAGAATTACAGTCGCTCCACTTCCACGCAATATGCACCCTGAGCGCAACGCTCAGCGCCGGCGGGCAGGGGTGAAAACCCTCACGCGCCTCTTCAGTCTTCTCCAAACACTCTCTTATACTGCGACGCCGCTAGACACTACTCCCACAGTTTTACAGTTGGAGTAGTGGTGAACAATGATCACGACGTAGTACCCTCAATCAGCGTACCTATAAAGAACATATCCGAGGGCGAAGAGTGTGCTGTTGCGCTAGTGATTTCCCACGCAGCCATAAACCTTCGTCACACAGATGTTATTCTAATCTTTACAGACTCAATGGATACCTGCCATGCCTTGACACGGGGTATTGTCTCAAAGCACATACACCGAATTTTGAACACCACATTCTACACGCCAAACAAGTTCCGACTTGCCTGGAACCCTGGGCACGCCTCTCTCCCCGGTCATGACGGCGCTCATGCAGCTACCCGATCACTCACTAACAGGGATCCGGAGGAAGAGCTGTCCAACCCAGATGAGGAGGACACAAACGCGGAACTTCTAGGATATCAAGCAGCTCTCGATTACTATAGACGAGAACGCATTCGGTATTCTCCACCACACCACACGCTCACACAAGAAGATGCAACTGCGGTGCGTCAATTGCAGGCGAACACATTTCCGAACCTCTCTTTCCTCCACGTCCTCCATCCCACTTCTTACCCTGACCAATGCCCCGGCTGTGGAGCAGTACCGACGTTATTTCACGTAACGCTGGAATGTCGGCGTCCACCTGCCAGGCGCTCTGCCAACTCCTCTTCTATTCCTACTCCTCAAGACTGGGAGGCCATGCTGCGTGATGAAAGCCCGAATGGCTAGCGGGCGCTGGTTCGGTGGGCACGAGACGCAGCAGCGGCTGTTGGAGCTGTGGACTGAGAGCCCCACCCGACATTTTTCTATGATTGAAATATAAAGTGTCGCTCTCTCTCTGTTCGTTCATCGAAACCAACACAACTACTACCGAATAGAACTAGTGACTTTCATGACGAAGTTATGGAAGGGTCGAACAAATCATTTAAAACACTTCTTATTTCACACAATATGTAGTTTGAGAAAAGTACATTGTATATTGTCAAATACTTCGACTTGATTCTAGATAAAGTTGTGTAAGCAGAACGCTTTGTATGTATTATATATTGAATATTTATAAGTGTTCCTGTGCACATGACGTTTCGTTTCATACTATGGCATTTTGTAACTTTGCGTGTGTATATATGTTTCTTTTCTTTTCTTTTGTTACTGTTTATGTTCATTTGGTACGTGCAGTATAGTTTTGTATTGATTTGTGTGCTACGTATACGGCCTGTGTACCGAGCTGTCACACGAGCAGAAGCCTTTGTCATGCCACACGGCCGTTAGCTTCTGCTTCCTTTTTGTTTTAAACCGGAGAAAGAAGTTGAATTCAATTTAAGTGGCAACGCACAGGCCGAAAACTTTTAAACCTATTGGCAGCCGAGTCAATGTAGCTGAGCTAAACTCGCGCACGTGGCTTCTGTTCGCCACGTGTCACGTTCTGACGCCGGCAATTTTTCGATGGCATTGAAGCAATGCTCGCGCTTCACATTACTAGCATTGCTTTATTTATTTTGTCACTTTCTTTCTACTTTTTATGAAGGTGCGAGCAAAACTCGCTTGTTCCGGTCATGCCTAGAAGCCTTGATTTGATGCTTACGTTCTTGGTACGTATAATGAAACATAATGCGCCACTGCGTTGAAACTGTGAAATACATATTTACAGTTGGTCACGCATGAGCTTCGTCTTCTTTTCCGCTTTTTTTACCATTTAGAGATATGAAATTTTTTTTACACTTTTCATCGCGATTGAGCCAGTTAGAGCTGAATTTTTTTTTGGTGCGTTGGGCTCATTCGTTAAATGTGTGAGGAATCCAGGTGTGACAAAAAAACACACAAGTCGTGCTTTATGGGTGATGCGTAAGCATAAAGGACTTCAAATGGCAATCCAAAACCAAATATGAAGAGCGGAGGGCAGGTGGCGCGGGGTGTGAAAGAATAAGTAGGAACGCGTGATGACGCAACGTGTGGAAAAAATGACTCGTGACGTGAAGATGAGCAAGCCACGAGGCCTTATGGAGCATGTTTACATTTAAGC
The DNA here is from genome assembly GCA_013436015.1 of Rhipicephalus annulatus. Lineage (NCBI taxonomy): Eukaryota > Metazoa > Arthropoda > Arachnida > Ixodida > Ixodidae > Rhipicephalus > Rhipicephalus annulatus. Next base: position 163,485 of record WOVY01011490.1, on the reverse strand, counting down.
AGCATTGCATTGAAAGGTAGCAAAATTGTCACGAATAATTTTGTCCCTATTTAAAATATTTATTTTACATATTCTCCACCTTTTCCTTTTTTTCTTTTTTCTCCTGTTTATTATTTTATTGAATTCATTAAAACTTGTTTCACAAAATCTACTGCCACACGCCAGGTGGCCCATCCGCCGTGGTCGGTTGTGCCATTCTTTAGGGAATCATCACCTTCATCATCATCGAGACGTCGAGCGTCAGCCAGGATTCCTGTTGCGGGTGTGGGAACAGGTCGATTGAGTGTGTCCAGGGTCAGGCCCGGTGGCCTACTTCGAGGTTCAAGGACCTGACCTGCGGCGCGGCTCCGGTCTTAGTGCAGCGGCCGGAAGCTGGTTTGTAGACGAGGCCTGCCTGGTGCTGCCTTCATTGCTGATCATGGTGCTGCCTTTGGCTGGTCATGGTGCTTGAAGGTTGCGGCCCGCCGTTCTGTGTAGCTGCCTAGTGTCCACAACAGTGCTGCACACGGTTGCACATCCGTGTGTGGAGACCACCCCTCACCGAGCGACCGTGCACCCTCCGTGCCGCTTCTGCCCTGCCGCACGACGACCGACACGCCACAACGGGAGGACAGTGCTCCGAACCGTGAGGCGGTGTTTTTTTTTCGCTTACCAGTTTGGAACTCTACGCGATCGACAGGTTGAAGCAGTAACTAAGACCAACTCTGGACAGTTTACGACTGCCTGCTGCGCATGCTTACCATTACCCTGTGCAGTCGCAATCTTTTTGAAAGTGAACACAGGAGCGCGTGGCTTGCGGCACTACTAGCGCCGTTTGGTGACACGTAACAGTATATGTGCGCATGCTTGAGGAGGGTAGCTTCCCTTCGCGCGCATCACGTCAGCGCTGTGCTTGTGTGTCGTCTGCTAACTGGTTTTCGGCATCCTTGGTGATCGTATTAATATGGATATTAAAGCTTAGATACTTTCAGTTCAATCGGCGCATTTATTATGGCTGCCGTGTCACTTGGTTTTTGTTTTTTTTCGTGCGTTCTTGTAAGCGTACAACGAAGAGGCAAAGGAACACAACTACCCGAACGATCATTTGGTGTACATTTCACGAAAGCTGAATTAGTTTAAGGAAGTTGTATCAGTAGTCTGGTGTAGGTTACCTTGATGTTACATAAGTAGTTTGTCATGTTCCCCTTTGAAAAGTAAAAGCACTGCTGCCATTCCGGAAGTTTGTGAGGAGTACAGCGCTGGCACAAAGTAACGAAGCGCCGAAGATTCTGCCATCGTTACCGCTCCTTCAGTTTCCCCGCGACCACCGCATTAACAGATTGCTGCACGATAGCCTATTTTATGTATATTGCCATATGTTTTCACCAATGCTCAAGCTTGCCAGAAAAGGAATTTCTGTAGCGCGAGGCAAAAAACGAACACAGGAAAGAATAGACTGAGAAGATAGAGCGCTACTATCAACAACATGTTTATTTTCGTCCTCCAAGCTGCTTTTAAGCCATAATTGTCATGCAACCAAGCAGATAAGCACGTGTAATTCAGATACATGCACGACAATGCCATCTACTTACAAGAAAAAACGATAAATAGGACAACAAGAACCTCACAGATAAAATCACGTATCACTGCGTACGCAGGAACGCCAGTTCCTTGGGTGACAAGGCCATTGAAGTCATGATTGCGTACGCAGTGATACGGGATTTTATCTGTGAGATTTTTTGTTGTCCTATTCATCGTTTTTTCTTGTAGGTAGATGGTATCGTCGTGCATGTATCTGAATTACACGTGCTTATCTGCTTGGTCGCCTGACGATTATGACTTAATAGCAGCTTGGAGGTCGAAAATAAACATGTTGATAGTAGCTCTCTGTCTTCTCAGTCTATTCTTTCCTGTGTTCGTTTTTTCGCCTCGCGCTAAATAAATTTCTTTCAAAAGTTTCACCAACAAGCCCACATCGCCCCTCTTGCCAGAAAAGCATCGCGACCAGGCGATTTTTCGTGTGCTCGTTCATAATAAGTTTTGCAGTGTGCCACGGTGCCAGGTCATGCTGGAACACGATATATGCGTCGAGGAAAGCGCCCAACGACAAAGCAAAGATGATCTTGAAAACATAACGTTTATTTGAGAGTTAGGGCGACCATAAATAGAAGGTCAAGAGTCTTGCCGTGCTGAAGCACTCGGCTTTTCTACTGCAGTGCGCGTGCAGCAGACGACACGCGCTAGCTTGTCGCGCCGGCATTATTATCGCAGCCCGGCCGCAAAGCGCATGAGCGATGTTTCTGGGTGCCACCGTTTAGCAGCGCTGGGAGCTCCAAATGCCACGTGCTCCGGTGTTCACTTTCAAAAAGATTGCAACTGTTGCCGGTATATCGCTTTCCTTAAGAGTTAATGGAGAATACCTTAGTAACCTGCGCTTCGCCGATGACATTGCATTGCTGAGTAACTCAGGGGACGAATCGCAACTCTTGATTACGGAGTTAGACAAGGAGAGCAGAAAGATGGGTCTTAAAATAATCTGCAGAAAACGAAAGTAATGTACAACAACCTTGGAAAGGAGCAGCGTTTCGAGATAGGTACTAGTGCACTTGAAGTTGTAAAAGACTATGTCTACTTAGGGCAGGTAATAACAGCAGAGCCTAACCACGAGATTGAAGTAACTAGAAGAATAAGAATGGGGTGGAGTACATTCGGCAAGCACTCTCAAATTATGACAGGTAGAGTACCACTATCCCTCAAGAGGAAGATATATAACAGCTGTATCTTGCCGGTACTTAGCTACGGAGCAGAAACCTGGAGACTTACAAAGAGGGTTCAGCTTAAATTGAGGACGACGCAGCGAGCAATGGAAAGAAAAGTTGTAGGTGTAACCTTAAGAGGCAAGAAGAGAGCAGAGTGGATTAGGGGACAAACCGGCGTTAAGGATATCTTAGTTGAAATAAAGAAGAGGAAATGGACATGGGCTGGGCATGTAGCGCGTAGACAGGATAACCGCTGGTCATTAAGGGTAACTAACTGGATTCCTAGAGAAGGGAAGCGGGTTAGGGGGAGACGGAAGGTTAGGTGGGCAGACGAGATTAAGAAGTTTGCGGGTATAAATTGTCAGCAGGAAGCACAGGACCGGGTTAACTGGCGGAGCATGGGAGAGGCCTTTGTCCTGCAGTGGACGTAGTCAGGCTGATGATGACGATGATGATGATGATGATGATGATGACACACTGACAAGGAAGGGTACAACAGAAGCGCCGGTGTTGTACCCTTCTTTCTTTGTCCATGTGTCAGTGTGCACTAAAAAGAAATTACGATGCACTCATTCACACAAGCTCGTCTTTCAATACTACTTAAGTGAGGAATCCCTTAAGCTCCACCTTTTAGAGTTGAACGAGATAGCGATATCTTGTCCCCAGTGCGTACTGAGTTGAAAGTGGCTTATGTCTGCGAAGCTTTCGCATACGGCTGTATTCTTCGTAATAGTTAGCATGCTTTATCTCTTCCGTTACCACGCCTATTCGAATCGATCAGCAGTGATCAATGCTTTGGATGGTTGAATTGAGCGTTTTAAATTTGGTACACAGCCCCGCCGCAGTGGTCTAGTGGCTAAGGTACTCGGCTGCGGACCCTCAGGTCACGGGATCAAATCCCGGCTGCGGCAGCTGCATTTCCAATGGTGGCAGAAATTTTGTAGGCCCGTGTGCTAAGATTTGGCTGCACTTTAAGGAACCCCAGGTGATCAAAATTTTCAGTGCCCTTCACTACGGCTTTTCTCATAATCATATGCTTAATTTGGGACCTTAAACTCTGCATATCAATCATCAGTCATTAAATTTGTTTCTCAGGCACCTAGCGCTTCCTAGTGGCTAGTCCAGCCACTCAAATTTCAGAATAGGTTTTTGGGCAACCTAGTAATTTTTGACAGACTTTTGTGCAAACCAGTGCGCGTGTATTGCTCGAAAACTGCACTAGGCTGGCGAACTTGACAAGATTGAAATCCCCTCATGGTATACTGCAGTAAGATGAATGTTGTGTAATGAAAATAACCTTTGCAACCAAATGTTGACTAGAAGTGCCGATTCCACAATTTGATTTTGTTTATCAATAATAATTGCCATAAGTTTATGCCAGCTAGCAATTTATTAAACAGCTGTTGCTAGGAGACAGGGAAAATCTATTGTACAAAATCTATTTCCTATGGTCCGCCGCATGTTTAAAGTGTCGAGATGGCCTTCTCAGCCAGTTTCTGGTATCTTTGGTTTGTTTGCGTAGTTATATCAGACGCAGGGTCGCATATAGTGTCAATAGTCGCTCCTGTAGTCGCTCCTGTAGTCGTCACGCGCGCATTGTTGTGCACGAGTGCTGTAAAAAAAGTTACTGTTTTGCGGAAAGGCGAAGCAATGAATGCGGTAGCAACGAATCGAAATATCACGCGCGGAACAGAAAGCAGATTGAAACATGCCCAGCGTTCCCCATGCACAAATGACGCACAAAACATGCTCACAGGTATAGATGCACGTGATCAAGCGTCTAATTTCTCACTTTGCTGTGTCTGAAAAGCGCGCGGTTTTCCCAAACGGAGGCTGCAATGATTGCAGGGACTTTTGTGCACCCGGTAGCTACAGCAGAATCGGTTCTGGTAATGTCCGAGGCCAGCCGAAGCGTACGACCTTCCCCTCCTCGCCGCCGCGAGATAAGGGCGCGTGAGGGAGTGTCGCTCCACTTCTCTAAGCCGGGCAAAGTACGCGTAGGAGATTAGAGGGGGCACCGCCGCGCGATGTGGCGACGCACGCCCATTGCGCCATCTTGCTGGTAATTCTGAAAACACAATTCTCCCCCTCCCCGAGGCGCTCTTGGGCAGCGGTAAGTGGCAGATATAAGTAGCTTGCCGTTTTAACAATGTATCATGTGCACCGGAGTGGCTCAGTGGTTATCGCCTTGCCTTAAAGACGCAGAGGTCCCACGTCTGATTCCTCGCGGCAGAGTGTTTTTATGGATTTTTTTCTTTCTTGCGTTTTAATACTTATAGATACGTATACATATACGGTGCATGGCATCGACGCCGACGTCGACGCTGACGCCAGCGGCAAAATTCAGCCGAGTGTGTCCATATAATTGCTATCGCAATAAAACACATGCACGGCTCGGAAACGTCTTGCAACCCCACCCGAATCGAGTGAGGACGAGCTTAGAGTTCGAGTATGACAGCATCACCGCTTCAAATTTCATGGAGAATATGCTTTGGGTCAGTCTGAGGCATCCACAACCATTCATGGGTTTGTTTGGTTTATGGCTTGAAGTTTCCTACTCCGCACCAAGGTCGTAGCTGCCTACCTTTGTGGACAATGTTAGAGCTACTATGCGGTTACGTGCGAGGTCCACACTTCGCTGGGGCACGGTACGTGTGCTGGCGCCCGCTACAAAGCTTCTCCTAACCACAGGAAGGCTCTCAAAGCGTATCTTGGCCCTAACTACGGAGCAGCGCGAAATGGTCTAGAAATGCACGCACTAGTGTTGTTTAAGGGACGGAGCTTCTAAAGGCGTGGGTGTGTCCATTCCTTGTATAAATATATACGTGACCGCCTATAGTTCCACCTTTGCAAACTGCCCACCCAATCGTCCTTGCAAACATCTAACTATGCCTCATCACCAACACACCACTTCACCGATTATAAAGCCGTTTTATTGAAAGAAGAACGGAAGCGACGTGTAGCTATCACTTACGAATAATAAAATTTATTGTATAAATACATACAGTGTATGTCACGTCTTTGATGATATAGTGGGTGATATTCGTGGATGGTTTGTGGTTTAGCGATAAAACCCTCCAGCGCTTTCCCCCACTCGTCACCGTTCACTCCATCGATATGCTGTGATTGTTTTGTATTACAGTATGAAAAATGCTAAGACATATATTTGGATGCATATAAAGAAAAGGCAACTTCAGCGGAGTAAGGTGGCTCATAGAAAGTGGTGACGCTAGACTAAATAGCGTACAGCATTACAAAAAGTATTCACAGTATGGGCATCCATATATATTAGAACACCTGCAGGCTATTATCCCCAGAAAACCAACATTCACTGAGAGATGTGTAGGACTTCAATTGATCCTGACGAAAAACAAGCCGATGCTTCACCGCGTGGCTTCAGCAATGAAGCAACACCTTGGTTTAAATTTTCTTCGTCTATGTAAATAGACACAATTTCTACAAAATATATTGGAGCGAAAGCTGTTAATTGATCCAAACTCGGGGCACGCGCGGCGCCATAGTAGTCCGCTCCCACCGCCGCCGGTGTCCGTAACCACAATCGCGAAATAAAAAAAAACTAGAATAAAGGCCATGGGGAGGCTCAATTCCGGGTCCACTGCGTGCCAGCCCATTATTCTACTACGCACCCATACCGATGTTTGAGACTTGTTGGCAAACTTGCCTTAGGCAGGCTTGATTTGATGATTATGATTTGATTAATTTATTTGAATAATATGAGAGACGCCATAGTGGAAGGCTCCGGAAATTTCGACCACCTGGGGTTCTTTAACGTGCACCTAAATCTCAGCACACCGACCTACAAAATTTCCGCCTCAATCTACCAATGCTCCACTACATGGCCTTAATGGAAAAGGCGCTATAACGTGTGTTGATTTTGTAGTGGGGGGCCCGCTTTAACCCATGAAGTCATAATAATTTCATGTTGTGACACCCAATCACAATAAACTCTTGCACCGCGCATTATTACTGCGATATCACGTGTCGCATATTAAAGCATGTATACAGGACGCGTGTCGCATAGTAAGGCATGCAAGTTACTTTCACTGTAACTGCATTTTCAAGCAGAAGCGTGGCTCTGTGATAGAACACTTGCTTGTCACACATACGACGAGGGTTCTTTACTTACTTGAACCCATGATGCCTGAATGTATAAGTTACTGAATATTTCTCGATTTTGTGCTTCTGCACAAAATGATAATTTCGTTCACAACCAACGACGCGGATACCGACGCCAGCATTTCTGTGAAATGGGCTATTTAATGCTATAGAATTATTAATGGTTGGCGGCGAGATATGGTGCTCGAAAGCTTGTCTACTTGAAAAGCTGGAAATTGTTAGTAACACAAGAAAGAAAGAAGCATAGTGACTAACTAACAAAAATTCACTAATGTTCTTCACTAAATAACTATCAGCACAATTTTGATTCGCAAACTTCAGCCGTGGATATGGCAAGGCGGATCCACTTGGAAAGAATTCCTATGAGGCCACCAGTTGCGGGATAATTGTTTTCAACTGTGCGAAAAAGGAAGTGTCATTCAATTTTTTTCTTTAACCAAACGGCATTTTGTGTAATGAAGTGCAAAATTAGGTGACGACATGATCCAACACGGCGTCATACAAACCTCGAGCAGTCGATGGGCCTCATCTGTCAGAATTGGGAAAAAAAAGAAGGAAAACAACGGCTTGATTACACAGTATTTTAGTGAATTACGGCTTGCGAAACAATATCACACGTATAGGGACATCTATCCATAGATTCATAAAAACAATACCGCGACCACATGCGAGAGTCATAGTTTATTTTTATTCGTTGGACCTGCGCTCCGACTATACTGGCAGCCTGGATGACTGAGCTTGATGACTCTACGCCAGCCTTCATTATACCCGATGAATTATAACAGTAAGATCTAAAAGACAATCATACTAAGAAAGTACAGTTGATTTTATTAGAATTGCATTGCAGAAGTGACGAAAGAAAATAGGACGTAAAGATAACTTGCTGTAGGTAGAGACCGATTCCGCGACCTTGTAATAACGTGTCTTTTGCTCTACCTATTTCAGAGCTACCACGGCAGGTATCCCTCTGCTTACTTTTTGGGGCATATATATTCATTAAACGTGGGAGCATCAGTCAACGCCAGCCACTGGTAGTGCCAGCCCACGCCGCTCTTTCCACGTGCGAGCTGACAGCTGAGTCGCTCGACCAACTCGACCAGCTGGTCACGCAGCCATAAAATGAAGTTATCAAGATTTTATGGTCCAAACTCGCGTCGAAGACGTGACTTCATTGTAAAAAACTGCAGTTTAAGCATATTTCCTTCACGCAGAAATATGAAACCTAGCCTGACTAGACCTATATTCGAAATTTACTAGCTTTGATGTGCCTGAAGACCAACCACAACATATCCTAGACTGCCAAGATCTCGCCCATTTTAAAGGGTATCACCAAATATATGTTCTACCTGCTCGTCTCGGCCAATGTAGCAGCCATCGACAACGTAATAAGGAGTGTCACCGGCCGGAGCAAGCGAAGACTTGGCGCATTCCGTACCAGTTCTATTGCTTCCCCAACACCTCTGCCACGTCGTCTGGCGAAGGAACCCTTTGTCAACCTTCCACACCTGAAGATCTGACACGCATAGTCCAGTGCAAACTCGAGGCCGTGTGCCCGGCTGAAAACAAAGCAGCTTTGAACGAGACACCGGTTACCACTGTCTGCTCGATCCAGGTTGTCGTCCGCCAGGAGTTCGCTAACGTGCGTCTATTTTTCACTGCTTCCACCATGAAAAATAATGATACCTCCATAGCTTCTGTAGAGACAACACGCCGCCGTCAATACCCTTATCGTTCCAGGAACCCGTCCAAATAGCGAACAACGAATCTCTTCCCACTGGGATGGTGCAGGTCATATATATAGTTCTCTGCAAATACTCTAGAGAAGCTCTGGTGCCAGTGTCTATGGGAGCAGCAACGCATAGCGTTTCAGCAAGCATCCGAATGGTGCGTAGCACACAAAAGCATCGAATCTTAGTACTTTCGGTCCACACCTGAAGATCTGACACGCATAGTCTAGCGCAAACTCGAAACCATGTGCCCCGCTGAAAACAAAGCAGCTTTGAACGAGACAGCGGTTAACACTGTCTGCTTGATCCAGGTTGTCGACCGCCGGGAGTTCGCTAACGTGCTTCTATTTTTCACTGCTTCTACCAAGAACAATTATGATGCCTTCATAGCTTCTGTAGAGACAAAACGCTGCCGTCATTACCCTCATCATTCCAGGAACCCGTCCGAATAGCGAACAACGAATTTCTTCCCACTGTGATGGTGCAGGTCATATATGTAGTTCTCTGTGTATACTCCAGAGAAACTCTGGCTCCAGTGTCTATGAGAGCTGCAACGCATGGCGTTTCAGCAAGCATCGGAATGGTGGGTAGCACACAAAAGTATCGAATATTAGTACTTTCGGCTCCGTTTGGCTTCGCGTGGCTTGGAGCCGCTTTGTCCAAAGCCACATTCAGCAGATGTTTAGTATTTACACTTTAACCTTTCAGTCCTAAACGAACTTTACAATGGTCCGTTTTTTTATTCGAAATGAAACCAACACACAACAATAAACAAACTCCCAAGTGCATTTTAAGCCCGTAAGCACAAATACTAGGCCACACTTCGTGTGCTACCCATTATTCCCGTGGTCGCTTAGCGATCGATTGCAGCGCCAGAGTCTCCTTCAGTTAACGTTAGGAAAATCTATGGCGCAGGCCACATAGCTCACTACTGTTGCAGCCAGTGGCCCTGTGCACTTTCTAGGAAGTATTCCGCTTACAATGGTCCCTCACGCACAGTGAAGCTTCTCCCCGCTCTAAGTCTTCCGCATTCACCGCTTCTGAGGATTAGGGCCACACGTTCCCATCATCACTACCTCCAAACCGTTAATCTCCTAAACCTGCACGTCATTGTTCGCGGTCATTTAACCGCTGCATGCACTCGGAAAACAAGGCTGCGCAGCTTCTGGAGCTGCTCGGTCCCCCATCTTGCCGAGTGGGGCGTTGATTGAGGCCCAACTCCTGTTGAAGGCATGTGCGCTGCGCAAGTTATCGCTGAAGCTGGTCATCGGTCCTTGCCCCCAAGACCTTATACCTGGACTGGATTTTCTAACCACCAGCTCAGCCCTTACTTTTATTCAGCTGCTGGGCGTCACCCTGAACTGCGAAAATACAACGACCCAGCGTGCTAACTAACATTCGTGTCGAATAAATTGCAGTGGCTTTATTATCTTGCCTGAAAACTGTTCCGTACGTCGACATGCTATGCTCACCATCTGTGCCGGGCGGCAAATATTATACTGCGCCTCTTCCCAACTTGCTGCTCACGCATTGTTTCGTTTGCTGATACAATTCTGAGCATCGCGGCCAGTAGAACCCATTGGCAAATGCTTCCACAAGACAAATTAGCTCACCTTTGTTCACTACTGGATTGAAAGTTTGAAGTTTATGCTCTGGATGCCGTTGTTCTTATGTAGCACATGCCGCTAAAAATGAATTGTTGCCGCTGCCAATTTTTAAACATCACCACTGCGGACCTTTTACCTGGACATGTTGAAAATCTCCAGCGTGTTCTCAGTACCAACAGTGCTTTTATAGATTTCGATGATTTACCTTTTTGGCAGACGCCCATTGTCCAGCGTATCATACGCACAGGATATTCCAACCCTGTTCACCACTGCCGCTGCAGAGTGTCAGCGTCTGAACGGCGCGTCATCCAAAAAGAAGAAAACAAAATGCTGGCAAAGGACGTTACAGCGCCGTCGTCCAATCCTTGGGTGTCTCTGGTAGTGTTTGTTAAAAAGAAGAATGGATCGCGGCACTTTAATGTTGACGTTCGTCAACTCTACGACATACAAAAAGGATGCCAACCCTATACAGCGAATTTATGACGCTCTTGATTGTCTGCATAGTGCGCATACTTCTGTTCAAACGACTATAATTCTGGTTATTCGAGGATTGTTGTGAATCTACAAACATACCAAGGGAAGAAAACCTTCGTAACACCTGATGGCCTGTGCCAGTTTAAGGTCATGCTTTTCGCTCAGTTATGGAGTAGTTCTGTTCAGCAGTAGTAAGAGCACGACTAGCATACGCTATAACACTTTCCCGTGAATAACACCCGACCCACATTCTAACGAATGATAGTCTCCCGAAAAGATTTAAGTAGTGCACGTGTCTATATAGACTACTTGAAGACGTTATTGTGTCCCCCGTCCCCCCGCTCGAAACTCACCTGGAAAGACACACCATTTTTCGAAGCATTTCACCTCGCCGGGCCTCAGAAGAATTACTCCAAATGCCGGTTCTGCCACCACCTCTATACGATCCTTGAGCATAGTGTCAGCGTTCTTACTTTCGGCGGTTTGTCAGACTTAACAGAAGTTTCTAGACCTCTCAACTACCAGCTCCTACCAGAAAAGCCTTTTGACCAGATACCCTCCTAAGAAGCAACTTTCTTCAAGCTCATCCCTCTGCTCGCGTCTACAGTTGCTCTGCTGGCAATCAATGGCAACCTTCTCTTGAAGGTCTCCCTGAGGGCGAAAGCTACTGATTACATAGGTGGTGCTGTTGGCCGTGTAGATTTCTAAGAATAATTACGACGTAATCATCATTGGTGCAACTGTGTTTTGCTGTCGATCACACAAGTTTTTGGGCGTCATAATAGACAGGAATCTATCACTGAACCATCTCATCTCGTAGATCAAAAAGGGTAAATTGCCATCTGCACTCTTTTGAAGTTCTTTGGGAATTGTCCCCCGGTGCTGTGCTACAACTATGCGGGTTACCTTTTCTCGGCTTCCTGTGATTGTTTATCTGCATTTCCCAACGCAAGCAAGCGAACCTCATGAACTTTTCGAAGTTTTCAGGCCCAGGCACTCCGGATTTGTCTAAACATGCCTCTTTGTGCATCGGCGGTGGCTTATATAGCAACTGCCAGTGATCACCTCATCATTGCGCATATTGACGCTGAAAAAAAACTCAAGACACAAACTGTCACACACATTTCTTTCTTGCACTTATGTTTCATTCGATTTTCGTCCGCAAAGCCTGTCTGGAATGCTCAGCGCAAACTGCACCTCATTGTCCTAGAAGGTTCACGATTATAGTAGATCGTTTTGTCAAGATTACGCCCGCTTCGCAGATATAACAGATTATCATGGAACTTAAGTGGCCGCTAGCGATAACGCTATAATGTTCCGACTCCACGTGTGTAAATGCTTGTCAATTGACCGCCGGCCGATAATCTATTCGCCGCTGTCAGTTATCGTGTGTTGCTGTAATATAACGTTCAGTTTCCTGGCCATAAGTTCGGCTGAATAAAGAGTTTCATCTGAACATCGAGTGTGTTTCTTCATCCACGTCATGGCTCCGTGACATCAGGAACTTCCCGGTCTATGTACAGAACGCCTCCCACCAGCCGTGAGACGAGCCCACATCATCACAGAGACATCGGCGCCAACGCTGAGCAGCCAGCCAGCCGCCAGCCGCAAGGGCTCTCGCCAGAGTTCAAGCCTCTACCTGACCCAACCCAGAAAACAAAATCCCTGGGCTCGACCACTGTGACGATGACAGCCCCTGTGCCACCTGCACCTATCCTGCTCCAGCAGCTCAAGCCACGCGTTTTCCGGGAATAATCGCTTGAAGACCCAGAAAGCTGGCTGTACACACAGAGTCGCCGAACAGCTGACACCCCGACAAAAAACTGCGCCACGTCTCCTTTTACCTAGAAAATGCAACAAAGACGTGGTTAACCGGGAACCCATGCTATGAACCTGGGATGTCTTTCGGATGACGTTTCTGAGCACTTTCCCGAGCGTCGTTCATGAGGTACGTACTGATACTTCTTTGAACACACATGTTCAACTTCCCAACAAAAACGTTCACATCTTCTTTAAAGAGAAGACCTCCCTATCGGAAAAAATGCCATGGTGGATACTGGAAAACATGGTGGGCGTAGTGGAAATAATAGTGGGCATGGTGGAAATAATAGTGGGCATGGTGGAAATTATGATGGCTATGGTGGGACGTAGTGGAAAATATGGTGGTTATGGCGGGACATACTGGGTGGTATGGTGTACAGATGACGGGTAAAGTGGAAATGATGGTGGAAAGCAGAGGCTAGATAGTGGGCAATAGTGGGACACTCTGCCCACCATTGCGATAATGCTGGGAAGCCCTAAGCATATGGTGGGTGGTGCTTATTATGGTGGGCTACATGGTGTACCAAGCTGAGAAACTCTTCCCACCATTGCGATAATGCCGGGAAGCACTGAGCAGATGATGGGTGCTGCTTGTTATGGTGGGCCACATGGTGTACTAAGCTGAGAAGCTCTGCCCACCATCGCGATAATGCTGGGAAGCAGTAAGCAGATGATGGGTGGGCTTATAATGGCGGGCAATTTATATAGTGTACCAAGCTGGGATCTGTACACTACATGTTCTACCACCATGATTTTCACCAAAGGTTTGGCCTACTGACCGAGCCCGTACAATTGTGTTATCCGTGCTTCCGGGTTTCAGAATACACGATTACGACGATTAAGTATGACAATACAGCGCAGCCATATGGCATCAATTAACCTAAAGGAAGCATTTTTCATTGTGTATGGTGTCCGCTCAAGAAGCAACAAACATCGATGTAACGCGATTAAAGCACTCCCAGAAAACGTAATTAAGTGTATTCTCACCGACAGCCGCCGGTCGCACTCGCCGGCACTTCTCTAGCTTTTGTACGAGAAATCAGACGTGGCAATTCGTGTGCTTGGGGAACCAATATGATAGCGTAATGTTTCCGACACACTGCATTCGTTTTGGCCAAGCCGTTATGTAGTTGTTGCTGTTGCGAAAGAGCTACAGCATTGCGCTGGCGCGACCGCCCTCTACATTGCGCGAAAAGCATCCCAATACTCAATCAAATAAATCAAGTGGACGTATCTATGTAATGAGCCTAGAAGCGTCATAAAGCGTGAGCAGATGTCGCCCTTTAGATCGAGCGCGAAACGGATATAAACTTGGCGGACCTTGTTGGTAAACTGTTGCTGCTCCCCAGTCCACTTGGTTTTTTTTTTCTCTTGAAGTTGCGAATTGTAAAAAAATAGCACTAGTGCCATTAACATAGTAGCAATCGTTACAGGCCGCAGTTGCTTGTGTTTAATAAATGTGCAATTTTTAGTAGCAGGTGTAGATCTTGTCTATGTTGTGTACACGACAAACATAACTTAAGTTGAACCTTAAGTTTGTATGGTAACTAAGTATTTAACACACAGTCGACGTCATGTTGGTGTGGCGCAGTGGTTAGCGTCTTCGAATGGGAATCCGCAGGTTGCACGTTCGATCCTCCGTGGCGCCTTGTTTTTTTTTACGGGACGGGTGTTTTTTATACCGTTTTTATAGAATTCTTTTTTTATTTTTTGGGGCAGCTCGTCACGGTGATTCTGACGTCATTTCGCGCTCAAGTGTTGCCAGCACTGCAGCACCCACCATACCCACCATGCGCCATGGTGGGCGTTTCCCACCATTCACCCACTACATTAATCCACTATAATGGTGGGTGGTGGTTTCCACCATGTCCACCATTCGTTTTTTTTCCGATAGGGCTGGCTGTTCCGTCATGCCAATCCCAGAATGACTGAGGAGAAGGAAGCCAGCTTCCTTATGAGGGGTGTCACGCAAGAACTCTTCGCCGGAATGATCAGGAACCCACTAACGATGGTCGCTGAATCCGCCTAAGAAGCATCTACAATTGAGAAAACGCTCGAGAAGTGGACACAACAATAAAACCGCAGCTTTTTGGCTGCAAGCTACGCTGACATCCGAGCGCAGTGAACCATTGACCTGAGTGAGATGATCTGAGTGATCGTACAAGAAGAGCTGCCAAAATTGCTACCTTCAAAGCAACCTCAAGTGGACTCAATCACGGACGTCGTACACTAGGAGATCCAACAATCGCTGGGCATTTCTCAGCATCCACAGCCGCATGTGCACGCCATGAACTATGCTGCAGCAGCCCGCTGTCAGGCCCCTCCTCCACACCCACGCCAAGATGCCACATCACTTCAGTATCGCCACGAGATTATATCGACACCATCACTGTCGTCGTACCACTCGCCAGCAGGCCAGCGACAAACGCCGAGGAAGACCGGCCTTTGGCGCACTCCCTACCATCGCCCACTATGTAACCACTGCGAGGAAGCTGGCTGCACTTACCACCGCTGCCAGTACCGACAAATGAGGCTACGCGATTTTGACCTAAACACGCCTTGTCCACAGCACGATAAATGACCTCAAGATATCACCGACAACCTCGCAGGACGACAGTGAGCAACACGACGACCTTACCATTTCCCGTCGTCAGGCCGCTAAATGTCAGCGACACGTCGGCAGTACACCGGCTCTACTTGAGGCCATTCCCCAAGCCCAAACTCGAAAAACCAAGGGCAGCAAACAATAGACATGTGGGTGGTGTACGACAAACTGCCGAAGATCCTCCGCCGACGGCGACGACACCGTGACAAAACTTCAAAAACCTGCCGTCACCTCAACGTAGTCCCGACGTCGAAACTTCGATTATTGGATATGTGGGATTTGACGTCCCAAACCACCATATATTAATGAGAGACACCATTTTTAGGGAATTGATTGGTATGTGGGATTTGAAGTCCCAAAACCACGATAAGGTTTTGAAAGGCACCGTAGTGGAGGGCTTTATAAATTTCACCACCTGGGGTTGTTTAACGTGCACCCAAATCTGAGCACACGGGTCTACTGCATTTCCGCCTCCATCGAAAGACGTATTGAAGGGCTCCAGAAATTCCAACCACCTGGGGTTCTTCAACGTGCGCCCCAATCTGAGCACACGGGCCTACAGCATTTTCGCCTTCATCAAAAATGGAGTCGCCGCAGCCGCGATTCGATCCCGTGAACTGTGGGTCTGCAGCCGAGTAACTTAGCAACGAGACCACCGCGGCGCGGCGACGTCAAAACTTCGCGGCTAGAAGAAGAAGACCTGATTACACAAGGTCAAAAGCGTGGTACGAACCGTCGTAACCGTGATTCGACGCCACAACCCTACTGCAACGCACGAGGACGAACTAGCGACCTAGACTTCCTATTCGACGGCCATGACGTCACTGTTCTCTTTGACACTGAAGCCGATTATTCCGTCGTCAGTGGGCCTTTCGCGACGAAGTTGAAGAAAGAGAAGACTGCAGGGCAGGCCCCAAATTCGGACAGCTGGAGGTCATTTATTAAGCTTGTTAAATATTGTGTGAATGACAAAGATAGTCGCTATCATCATTAGGGGCTTAGAGCAGCACTCGGAATAAAGAAGAGGTCGATCGGGTGGGCTTCGGCATGGGCATGGCGGCTCGTTTTGTTCTCAACATTTTGGGGCCGCAACCTAGGAGGAAGGACCCTCGGAGGTGAGACGGAGTGGACTTCACGAATTTCAACCACAATCGTAGCCTTGAGGACTTCTGTGAAGCCACCCTGGCTATAGCTGATGCGCGAAGCCTAATTACCGCCGAGATTTCGGAGCGCGACTCCGGTTTCAAGTGAGATCACTAGGAGTACCAATGGACTGACTTGAGTACAGGCATCATCTGGAGATTGGCAAGACGGGAGCCCTCACGTCTACTTCGGCTCCGTTTTGACTCGCCCTTCACGACGATGGCCCGGCATGCGAAAGATCGCGAAGAGAGACAGCCCGACAAGTGACAGATATTCGTTGTGCGAACCTTCTGCGATGGATGCCGTGACGACTACAATTTCGCCTCGTGGCACGGCCGGCCAGTGAATTCTCACGTTTCAGACACTGGACTGGATCATAGAGGCCCTCTACGGAAGGCGGAGTCAAACACGCAAGGCCGTCACGCAGGTCATCGCAGACGTCGAACGTCTTCGGCAATCGGATTTCCCACCAGTCTGTGAGTTACGACGTATTTACCAAGTTTTGATTGAGCAATTTGAGGAACTCAGAAAAATTGACCAGGAAATAGAGGATGCAGTTGACATCAATGATTTGGAAGCTGAGATGGAGGAGGTGGAAGTTTATGAGCGTCAGATCATTCTAGTGAAAGTCAGAAGAGAATATAAAATCGCTGACGTAATAAAGGTACGGCAGGCTCGTTTGGAGACAACAAGTCTACAGATTAAAATAGAAGCAAAAAAAGGCACTCTCTGCGTCTGCGTCACCACCATCCAGCCAAGTGCTATTAGACAGCAATCGTGTAGCACAGATGCCAGTCGAGTCATCCTCAGGACATATTGTTGAGCGTGGTGCAAGCCAATCGATCAGGACCTCCATTGAGGTAACGACCATTGAAGGAGCCTGCGGAGAACAACCGCTACGTACGAGGACCCAGCGCACGCCTGCAGAGCTGTCGTCATTGTGCTATACCCCTGAACCTGTTGTCAAGACATCCAGAACAACTCCGGTGTTTGAGGTGGAAGGCATTGCCATGATTGAAAATCGGCAAGACTTTGTAGACCCAAAGGGCCCCCCACTAGATGTTGAGAATACGTCCAAGCCTTGGCTTGGACGTATCCTCAACAGGCTTGGTGTATTCCTAATGATCCATAACAGTATCAGTAGCGTTCGTATTCATGGTGTTAGCTACTTGTGTGAATCTGTGTGGTGTAAGGTTATGCTGAGTGAAGGCTCAACTGTGGCTGTTGGTTCCGTCTACAGGCCCCTAGTAATACAGCACCCGAGCCTTTATTTACTTTAAGCAATATTTTGTCAACCCTCAATATGACATACATAATGGCTGCCGGTGATTTAGTCTACCCGATGCTGCATGGTCCTGATTTAAACCGATAATTCACCGTGAGTCACTGCTACATAGAGCTATTCAAGAAACCATGAATGTCCGTCAGTTATATCAGCTTGTGACAGTACTAGTGCAGACGTTTTAGACCTGTTTTTTTGTAATGATTTAACGCTGGCTTTCTCAATCGTTACAGTACCAGGTATTAGTGATCACGAAGTTGTCCTTGTGAAAATGTGCTTATCTGTTGCTCAACAACGAGCTTCAGGGCCCAGAATGGTGTTTTTATATGAAAAAGGAGACTACGCTTCATTTTCAACAAAACTAGATGCTTATTTACCTGAGTTACAAGAACTATACTCGTGTTCTGACGAGAATTGCTTGTGGATAGAGCTAAAAATAAAACTGTTATCACTAATTCAAACTTTTGTACCATCGTGAGTCATATCAGCCAAAAAACAAAATAATAAACCATAGCTAAATAAGAAACTCCGAGTGCTCATAAACAAAAGAGATCGTCTCTATCACAAATATTTTCACACGTCAGACTTTGAAACATACAAACAGATGAAACTACTTGGTAAGAAGATAACCAAAGATCTGAGGAAAGCAGAGAGAACGTACTTGAGTGATCTGAGTATTAAGGTGAAAACTAACCCGAAACTCGTCTGGTATTACGTTAAAAGAAAGACAAAGGTTCCTGGTGGTATTCGTGATATAAACGATGGTACTAAATACTTGTCGGACAGTACAAGTAATGCTGAATGCTTTAACCGGTACTTTCAGTGTGTGTTTTCGGTTTCGTCAGCGGTTTAAACTACAATGTGCAACACAGTAACGTTATCGGAAATGGCGGAGTTTGAAGTTTCAGAACAAGGTGTTGCATCTCATTTAAAAAAACCTTTGTGCGAACTCGGCATCTGGGCCAGATCAAATCTCGAACTTCATTTTAAAGCACTGTGCTTTTTCATTAAGCCCATTTCTTACAGCTGTGTTTTGGAATTCTTTATCGCAGAGTACATTACCTGATGACTGGAAACGAGCAAATGGGATTCCAATTTTCAAGAGTGGTGACAAGTCAAGTACTTGCAGCCATTGACCCATTTCGTTAACGTGTGTGTACTGTAAGACACTTGAGCATATTATATACTAGAACTTGGCAAAGCATCTTCAGACTAACAATTTTTTCTGTCCAACACAGCACGGTTTCCGGAAAGGCTTTTCCTGCGATACGCAACTCGTAGAATTTACACATGACATCGCCGCAGCGTTAAATTCTGGTAGCCAAATTGATTGCATTTTTTAGACTTTAGCAAGGCTTTTGACACTGTTACACACTCGCTCCTTTTACTGAAAAAAACGTGTCTCAATATATCTGCTAACACACTAGCATGGCTACAAGCTTATCTCTCATGCAGGAAACAATGCACCATCATCGATGGCGCGTCGTCGTCACATGTAGACATCATTTCAGGAGTGTCACAAGGCTCCGTCCAGGGGCCGCTTCTTTTTTTGATTTATGTCAATGATCTTCCTGAATGCGTGGACAGTCAAGTGAGGTTGTACGCAGATGACTGCTGCATATATCGGGAAATTAAGTGCACTCAAGATTCCGAACAACTGCAGAAAGACCTTGACTCAGTATTAACATGGTGCAGTACGTGCAAAATGCAGCTTGACGTGTCAAAATGCTATGTCGTTAGGTTTACCAAGAAGAAACAGCCTTTTATCACAAATTACTTCATGGAAAGATTACCATTATCCGTGGTAAACGAATACAAGTATCTTGGCGTTGTCATCAACAGCACAATATCGTGGAATGATCATATTCGCATGGTATCAGTTAAAGCCTGTCGCGTGCTGAACTTCCTACGCCACAATTTCAGAACCGCCCCCTGTGTTCTTAAACAAGTGCTTTGCGTTTCAAATGTACGCCCGATTTTAGAATATGCTTGCACTGCCTGGGACCCGGCCACAAATTTAAATATTGATGCATTTAAGCGCATTCAGAAACGTGCCGCCCGGTTTGTGACGGGTGATTACGACTTCACCAGGAGGTCAAGCGAAATTGTTAGTTCACTTGGTTGGCCGTTACTCTCCTCGAAGCGTAAATATATCAGACTGTGTCTTTTCTACAACCTGATAAACGACAAAACTTGGATCGATAAAAACAAATACATCAGAACACCAACATACATCTCATCACGACGGGACCATCCTTTGAAAGTGTGTGAACATATGTGCCGAACGTCAACGTATGCAAATACTTTTTTTCTCAAAACTATTCACGAATGAAACAGACTTTCAAAAAACATTGTGACCGCCCCTTCCACAGCGTTTTCTTCCCTTTTAAAGGAGTTTGTGGTCACACAATTTTACTGCATGCTGTGATTTAGGTAATATTGATTTGTTTTTATTTTTTGAGTGCCGTGCGATTCAACTTGTGCGCACTGATTTAAATGTACTTTGAATTTGTAAACCCCCCTACAACAATGGCCTCAGAGGTCGCTGTAGGTATACGTATAAATAAATAAATAAATAAATAAATAAAGGGTGGCAGATTTAGACGCTGTTAAGTCCTCATCGCCTTGAGTACAAGTGCCCTTATTGTAGACATAGTCCTCGAAGGAACTGTTGCGCCCCTTGCGTTCCTTCTGTAGTTCGCGGTCGAAACGTTCTTGAGCGCGCTTTCGCAGTTGAACAGCACGTAATTTCTTGCACGCCACTCTCCTTGCTTCCGGTAGCGACTGAGCATCGCGGTGATTGATTTGCGGCTGTCGCACACCTTCACGTACTTGAGACCGACCATTATAAAGCACATAGTAATCCTGGCATGCTTGACAGCGGTTTACTGAACGTGACAAATGTCGAAGACGCGACCATGACCAGTCTGCAACAAGTGGCGCAAAGTCGGCGTTACCACCGTGGCGCTGTTGATGACAAAAACTTGTGCATTCATGACGACTGTCGACTCGCTGGCCTGGCATCTCAGCTTGTTCCATGGTTCTGCCGCTGGTCACGGCAACTTATTTCTCTGCTCGAATGCAAATTGGAAGTGGTGCTTCTCAAAGGTTCGAAAATGCATCCCATCGATTCCGATAGCATCGAAAGGTGACAGTGACGATATGTCGATGTTCTTATCCGAACCGTGTCTCACGGCAAACAGCGCGACTCACGGCTCCGCATCTTGCAAGTTCCTGCCGCCAGCAACCGCGTAGTCAGGCTGATGGCACTTCTTTCCTGAGATCGAGACACCTTGCTCCCATACAGATATATCGTGGTGCTTGTTTGCAGTTCGTGATCATCGCTCCTGATGGCACCAAAACACCGCATTGAAGATATGTCTGTGAGCGTTGCAGATGGACTGCGGCTGAAGACGAACAGTGTGCTAGACGGGTGCTGGATGCTGTCAGACAACACGGGTCCCTGTACCATCCTGCCAAACAATGTCTCTATTGCTGTTAGCTTTTCAGTTACGCGGTCGATTTTGCCGGTAGTGACTTTCCAATAGAAGTCAGATCCTATGATGACACTGATCTTGTCCGGTTGCCATGTATTCGGTGGAAAGTGCTCAGCTACGTTGTACTCCCGTTCGAGAAGTAGGTTCAAAATGTTCGAGTCGAGTGGTGGGCTTGTGACAGAGCAAATTTCAGGAATTGTCAACGCTTCTAAGCTGATCGTTGAATCGTCGAACTGGCTTCGAAGCCGCACGTTCACACCCTCGGTGCAGATTTGTCTTCGTGACTTGGAGTCTCCAAAAGTGACAAAAAAGAACTCTTCTTTTCTCACGACAGAGCACTTAAGCATCCTTGCCAGGCCTGCACAAATGTAGGTGCGCTGACACGAGTCGGTGGTCAACAGACTCTGTCCAAATTTGATCTGTCTGTAGCAACACGTGAGTGGACTCAACGTGACTCTGGGTGGTAGTGACCATTCGCATGGTTACTGGGAGTGGTTGGGAAAATGCTGGGGATCCTGCGTTGGGGTGCGGATCTTCGGCTGGGCGTTATAACTCGCAGAGGATGGTCAGGTGGTGTCGCTGGCAGGTACCACACTCAACATTGAATGACTTCCTGCACATTCTAGCGATGTGGTTTCGTGTTCTGCAGCGGAAGCAGGAATTGGTCTGCTGTAGCCTTGCCCGCTTTTCCTCAGCCGATAGGTTGTCATTGCAAGCAGCAATCATGCGATCTTTGCTGTGGCAGAGTGGACACGCTAGTCTAACAAGCAAGGTAGATCCCGTTACGGTGGACGCTGGCGGTATAATTTCTGTGCCATACGTTTTTTCAGATATTTGGGTTGCGGCTTCGACTTGCGACACACGACGAGACTGTATTCGACCCTTTTCCTGGATTTCCACTTGAATGCGGAGAAACGTTAGCAAATCCTTGGTTAGCCGCGTTCGGTCTTCAGGCGTTTCGTTGATGCTGGAGGCGCAGTTTGATTCTTTGGACTTCTGTCTGTACATAATGGCGAAATCCTCCGGCAGACATTGAATTAGGACATCATTTAAGATTACAGTGTACTGGTTGGGCGCAACTCCTAGGCCTTCCAAGGCACTAACGTGAAACTGCACACTATTGTGCAGCAGACGAAGCCTTCGAACGTCTGACGAGCTTTTCACAGAGCTTAGCGCAAACAGATTATCAACATGCTCATTCACAAGGAGATCTGTGAGGTTCTTGGTTGCAACTTCGTAATTTTGCTCTACTAGACGAATGCCTTCGAGAGTTCGATTCGCGTTCCTAGTCCAGTAGTTGAGGAGGTACTTAAGTTTTTCAATGCGTGGCATCTCGGTATTCTTGTGGATGGTAACGTCGAAATGGTCCCAAAAAGACTGTCATCCACGGAGACTAGCATGGAAAGTCGGTATCTGTAGCTTTGGTAGTTGACTGAACGCTGACGGTGCTCTCTCACATGGCCTGCTGCGTCGGCAGAGTTCGGAGATGCGAGGTAACTGGGTGTGGGCTCAGTTGCTTGAGCCTGCGTTCTGGCTGTCCTCTTACGTTCTTGAAGCCAGAACGTGGTGCGCGACACCACGTAAAAATTTTCTTGTTGTATTCTTGTGCCGTTAGTACTTCGTGGTCGAGGATTTCTTCATCTATGGTGACAAGGATGATATCATCGAGCTTCGACAGTGCTGCTTTTTTGAATTTCAGGAAATTCATTTGGCCGGTAATCTGGGAGGCATCAGGATCCGGTTGCGGCAGCAGGTCTGATAACAGTGCTAGGGCTCGGGTGACACCAGCACTGATCGAGCCGCGCTTCTTCCGAAAATGGTCAGTGGCCGCCATGGTCGTGACGTTCAGAGAAGTCTCCGAAGGAGCGGATCCCGGGTTTCGGCACCAAATGTAACAATATAACTGGCGTTAGACGGAGACGACCCGTTTATTCAACATGGAGCCCAAGCTGTCCATCTCTAGCACGTGCCTACCTTCACTTCGTCCTCTTCGATTTTCTGGCCTGCTCTAAGAGAATATTCTGCAACAAAGTTGACTGGAGTCTGCACAGCAAGAGCCACTATCAATAACCAGACTTATCCAGCGAGCTTTGTTCCAGGAATTTCAACAATATTGCTCCGGGAATAGGATACTCGGTATGGACTTCGCAAGTCATCACGGCAGTGCCATCGACCAGAGGTCTCAGTCAACAACATCAACCTCAGAAAACACGTTGCCGACCCCAACAACACTAAGGAATCATTCACTGAATGTGCTGGAAGATGATGTAACCATTCCGCTTTGCCCAAGCGACATGTTTTCAGTCGGAACCGAAGCACCCATTGACTTTGAAGGCGTCATCGAGGGCAACAAGCACCTGTTGCTTAGCCGTCAGCTTTCCGTAGCAAGAGACATCAACGCGCTGAGTCATGTGAAAGTGAAGTTTATGGTGACGAACTTAAGATAATACAGCCACCTCAGCAATGGTATGACGATCGCCTTCGCGGAAGAATTTGTTGGTGCCAGCGATTTTTTTGCCCTCTCTGACGCTTCCAAACCTGCCTCGACTAGTCGACGTTCCGACCCGATTTCGACATCAATCCGAGCCTTCCGAAGCATAAGCAATAACAACTCAAGGTCCTGCTTCTGAAATAGGACTGCTTTTCGTCGTCTTCAAAACTTTGCCAGGCCCCAATCGCAAAACATTTCATCATAACAAAGAAAGATGCCTGACCATTACAGCAGAGCCCCTACATTGTTTCGACGCGAGAATGCGAGGCCTTAAAGAAACAAACTGACGGAATGCTACGCGGCACATAACCCCGCCGTCGAAGAGTGCCAGGGTGTCTCCCATGGTGTTGGCGAAAACGAAGGACCTAACCCTACGTTTCTGCGTCAACTATCGTCACCTGAACAAAGTGACGGAGAAAGCCGTGTTTCCCCTCAAACGGATAGATTGCACTCTGGATTGACTCCACAACGCTAACTACTTTTTGTCGATGGACCTGAAGACTGGCTATTGGCAAATTGAAGTCGACTAGAGACCGAGGGAATATTGCGCTTATAACAGACAATTACCTCTTCGAGTTCAAGGTCATGCTCTTTCGGTCTTTTCTCGGCATCTGCGACTTTTCAACAAGATAAGGATACAGTATTTTCAGGATTGAAGTGGCAGACTTTTATCGTTTACTTGGACGTTGTCGTCATGTTTTTCTCGAGCTTCTACGAGCATCTTCGGCGCCTTGAAGCTGTACTTCAAGCCATCAAAACGTCCGGACACACCCTGAAGCCACAAAAGTGCAGATTGACGTACGAGGACCTCTCGTTTCTAGAAGACGTGGGTAGCACTTATGGAGTCCGTCCTTATCCACGAAAGAGAGCCACCATCGACGACTTCCCGCCGCCCACCGACAAGAAGGCCGTCCGCCAGTTTCTCGGCCTGTGTGCGTATTACAGGCGTTTCATCGAAAACTTCGACCACATCGAAGATCCGCTCACTCACCTTACCAGAAACAACGTTGAGGAAATAAAACGACGCCTGCAGACGCCTCCATTACACGCACATTTCGACAAGTTTACTGAGAGAAAACTACACACCGATGCAAGAAGTGTAGCAGTCGACGCCGTTATTGTGCAGAGAACTGATGGACTGGTAAGAGTAATCAGTTATGCTAGCTGGTCGCTCTCGGATACGGGCTACATCAAAGTTTCACCCTAAACTTTACGGCAGGTCTTTCAAAGTTGTGAGCGACCACTACGCCTTGCGTTGGCTAGCTAACTTCAATGAACCTTCGGGTCGCCTCGCACGCTGGAGCCTGCGACTTCAGGAATTCAATGTTACCGTCTTTTACAAATGTAGAACAAAACCCTCTGACGCCGACTGCCTGTATCGTTCACCCGTCTAACCACCTCCGCAGGACGGCCCGATTGATGACTGCTTCTTGGGCAACATAAGTGCTGACGACTACGCCGAGCGACAACGAGCTGACTCGGAACCAAGAGCATTTGGAATTTCTCGAGGGTAACACCACTGTTCCGACGACTTTTTAGAGAGGACTGGCGTCCTCCTTCTTGCAAAACGTAGTTCTAAGTAACTTCTAGTGGTCCCCTCAGCAGTGAGACCAGACGTTTTCCAGTCTCTGCACGACAACCTGACGGCTGGACACCTCGGCGTTTCCCGTGCGCTCGCAAGAATACAGGAAAAGCACTATTGACCACGATTTGCCGCCGATGTCACTCGTTACGTAGGACATGTCGAGGCTGTCAACGACGAAACACACCGCCGACAAGACCAGAAGATTTCCTTCAGCCGATCGACACACCTCAACGACTGCTCCAGCAGACTGGTATGAATTTTCTTGGACCGTATCTTACGTCTACTTGCGGGAATAAATGGGTCGTCGCCAACGACTACATCGCCCACTACGTCGAAACAAGCACCCTACCTAGAGGCAATACCACCGATGTAGTGAAGTTCTTTGTTGAAGACATGCGTCATGGAGCACTAGCGGTCTTCATCACTTTCAGTGGTACGGTCCTTACTGCTGCGTTAAATCAGTCGATCTTGGCATACAGCCAGACAAGCCACCACTGGACAACAGCGTACCACCCACAGACCAACGGCCTCACCGAGTGAGTAAACTAGAAAATCGCTGGCATGTTGGCTATGTCCATGGATGTCAAACACAAGACGTGGTACGCCATCCTTCCGTACGTGACGTTCGCATAAAACACGGCGATGCAAGAGGTGACCCCGAAATCACCATACATGTTAGTCTATGGAAATAATCCGGACACGAGCTCGACGCCATGCTACCAAACGTCGCTGACGGAGAAAACCTCAACGTGACTGTCTACCTTGAGCGTGCGGAAGCAGCCCAACAACTCACCCGACTCCGCATCAAGAATCAACAGACGACCGAAAGCCGCCGTTACAATCTTCGTGGACACTTCGTAGAATACCGGCCCGGTGACCCCGTTTGGGTACGGATGCTGATACGTCAATGTGGCCTCAGTGGAAAATCTCTGGGACGGTACTTCGGACCATACCAGGTAGTTCAACGTCTCAGAACACTCGACTATGAGGTTGTTCCCGACGGCATCATGAACTCTAAACGGCAGCGTGCATGACCTAAAGTAGTTAATGTCGTGCGCCTCAAGCCATTTCACGCGCGTTAACGAACTTAGACTGCATTCTTCGTTGTTGTTTCTCTACTATTCTACTTTATTATTTGTACTTCTTTATTATTGTGCTTTTTTCTTGCTTTATTGTTGTTATTTTTATCGTTTGTGTATATTTGTTCGGTTTTCAGTATTAGGCATCGGCACGATGTTTTTTATAGAGGGGCAATGCCACGCACATTTCTTTGTTACACCTATGTTTCCTTCGGTTTTCGGCCACAAAGCCTGTCTGGAATGTTCAGCGCAAACTGTGCCTTATTTTTATAAAAGATTCAGGAATATAGTAGATCGTTTTGCTAAGATTACGCCCACTTCGCGGACAATGGGTATTTTCAGAAATTCACACGCCTCCTCCTACGATGGCTACAAAGCAACATGGGAAACCGTAGCGCCGACGGAGTCTCGTCTGCTCGCGGAAGCAATGCCTGCCCCCATTTCCCACAGCGCGGGCATACGAACACATCGTTGCGGGAATGTCGTTCGTCATAACCCTGCTTTATTTCGCACTTATAGAAAAGGAACCACCAAGAGCAACACGCAGACAGGGAACACTAGTATTCTTGATTTATTAATGACTTGGGAAATTGTTGACGTACCCGCGAAAAGGACCATTGAATTGGAATTTTTTCGGCTTTCACGGCGAGTCCCCTGTGCTTCATTGATCGTATTTCCGTGTAGCGGAAGCTTTGGTAATTCGTTTTATTGTCGGTATGGCCGTACAGCTTCATTATTAGTACATTATGTCACGGACTGTCACTCGATATATGCTTCCACGCGATACGCAGTGCAAGACCTTGCACTTCGCGAATGATAATGTCGAAATTCTATCTTTAAAAATGAGCTCCATCCCCACTATTAGAATGCTAATTGCCGGTTTCAAATGCTGCGTGTGAGAAAGTTTGCACTTTGGACGCTGAGAGTAGTAAAAGCTACCAGCACGTCAATAGAGCGGATACTTGGCATGCACTATTTGCTTTCAAACAGCGTAAGACCTGCTGTCTTTGTGTAATTTCTGTTTCCACGACTGTTAGCTGGAATTAACTTAAGAATTTTGGGCCTGACTGCGTAAAAGGTCGACTAGCTAACAATTGGAGAAAATATACAACGGAATTAGCGTTAGTAAGCATATTTCACACAATATTCTATTTTACTGTTTCAGCTCCCGTGATCTCTTGTTTCATTACAGTTTGTGATTATGCTAACTGAGTAGTTTGTTGATTGTATAGATCTGCCTCTCTAAGCTGCCCAATACATACAACCGTTCCTGTCCCCTTTGCCAAAAGGACCAAGAACAAAACCTCGGAATAACTCGCCTCAGGCGTACTTAGAAGGAAAATTTTTGTGCAACATGAACATTCTTACGGTGCTAATAAGCACTTGCTATCTGGGCACACATGGTTTAAGCGAAAAAACGTTGCTGTTGAAGACTGTTAATGGTCAGAATTACTTCAAAAGCAATAGTGAAAGCGTCATTTAGTGTGGGAAAGGTACAGACGGCCACATCAGCGCTTACATAAGCTGGCAATGTGAGTGATACTGACGGTGAGTGTAGCTTATGTATCGATA
The DNA here is from genome assembly GCA_013436015.1 of Rhipicephalus annulatus. Classification (NCBI taxonomy): domain Eukaryota; kingdom Metazoa; phylum Arthropoda; class Arachnida; order Ixodida; family Ixodidae; genus Rhipicephalus; species Rhipicephalus annulatus. The sequence goes on along the minus strand of WOVY01011490.1, from coordinate 135,727 downwards.
ATCATGAAACTACAACTAGGGCTCTTTGCCTTGACACAGGGAAACAAAAAAAACAAGAAAGAGAGTTGCGTGAAACATAAATTGGTGAGGCCTCTAGGTTTATGGTCAATAAAAAGCAGATGCGATTGAAGATAACCATGCAGTACAGTAAAAAAAACACTACGTAACAGCGCAAAAAAAAACCTCGCAGGGTTTCTTATGCATTCACCTAAGGAGACGTGAAGGCGACAGCCATCTGATTCTTTTGTCCAGTCAATTTATTGGTCTCCCCCCCTCCCTGTGAATGTTTTCTGCACCTAAAAAGGCTTTGCACTCTGATTTATGACTGGAGACATTTGAAACTTTCAGCACGTCAACTGGTTCTGCTTGGCCTCCATGATTGGTTGGCCAATCACACGACATCGTCACACGAAGCGACGATGTCAATTCATGACGGAATCATCGGACCGTCATGATGACCTTTAGATTCTGGTGATCCATAATGTCACGATGGCGTCGTGTGGGGACGCCATCACGCGATTATTTTTGCATCACTCCTATTGACGCTGACGCCACGAGACGCCAAAGCCACCAACAGTCAAATTTTTATGAGGCATTTAAGCTTTTCGCCTAAAAGCAAACGCGAAACTCGAGCATTTGCGTCCCGCGTCCGCGATGTCGAGTGATCGAAAAAAAACAACATCACGTGATAAGAACATATATGATGCCAGACATCACCAAATTTGTGACGTCATCAAAACATCACGTGACTTCACGTGATCGTGTCATCGCATGACATACAAGCTTGACGCAATGTAGTATGATTATGAAAACAATGCAAGATCACTTTTTGCAGTGCCTTCAATTTTGGAGACACTGCAAACCTCGTTAGGTACAGCAAGTTTTCAAAGGGTGGTGTGACTAAAGGCGGGCAGGGGCGTCGGCCGTGGGGTGCGAAAGGGCACTGACCCCTTCAAACCACACCGGCACCTGCCCACGCCCAAGCTACTTCAGTGGTCTCCCCCAGCCGCGATGCAAGACGGGTTTGCAACCGCGGAAAAATCATGCTGACAGTCACAGACTGGCGGGGCAGCATTAGAACATCGACCGGGAAGAAAATTAGGATGGCCATCGAATCCTCTTAGGTGGATGAACCCGGTGATTTTTTAAAGAGGTATCTTAGCCTCTCACCTTAAAAAATTCGCGTAGTTCATTACAGGCTAAGCTGCAAGTGTAAAATCCCATCCCCATAATCACAGCTAGCGAGGACAGAGATAACAAAGACCCAACTTAGCTGCAGCACCGCAAACATCGAAGGCATGATGTAGCACCAAGCAAAAATGAACAAATAATATAAGTATAGGGGTTTAACGTCCCAAAACCATGAACCAATTATGAGAGATGCCGTAGGGAAGGGATCCCGACATTTATGCACACGGGCCTCAAGCATTTTCGCCGCCATCGAAAATACGGCCGCCGCGGCCGGGATTCAACCCCGTGACCTGCAGACTAGCAGCCGAGTGCCTCAGCCGCTAGACCACCATGGCGGGTCTAGTGAAACGTCCAGTGACTTTCACGTATTATTACACCCGAGAACCGAGCAAGAGAGTCCGCTGCTTTTCCTATTCGGCATGTTCAGTGCATATTACGGTTGTTTGCGATGACCACCACTGTCTAGTATGCGTGAATGAAAGTCAGAGTGATCAGAAAAAGCGTTTATTCATAATAGCAGCTCCTTAAACCAGCCAAAACCACTCATGGCGCGCGATGAGAGCAGGCGAAAGCGGGAAAGCGTCGTCTGCTCTGACTGCCGGCGCTCCGCTCTTCCATAATGCCCCAGCGTCGATCCACCAGGGGAAGTCGCGGTGCTGTGATTTCTGGAAAGGTCCATACGGATTATTCTGGAACCTACGCGACCGCTAGCGATAACGCTAGATCGTTCGACGCCACGTGTATAAAGGCTGACGAGCTTCAGCGCATGTCAATTGATCGTCCGCTGACGCTCTGTTCACTGCTATCAGTGCCCGTGTGCTGCCGTAATCTAACCTTCAGTTTCCTGGCTACAAGTTCAGCTGAATAAACAGTTTTGTCTGAACATCGAGTGTATTCCCTTCGTCCACGTCACGGCTCCATGAAAATATGAAGCACCTTGAACGGACACCCCACATCACATCACTTCTTTACATGGCGGCAAATCAGGCGCTTGTTTTTGCCAAATGGTAACGCCTACGGCGGCTACCAACATGCTTCACGCGCACCGTGAGACTTTCGAATCCTCCTTGGTGTCTTACTCAGCTAAACATTAGCCTAGCGATACCTGGCATCCGGAAAAAATGTTGGCACTTCATGTTAAGCTGCTGTTACGTGAGAAGTGCCAAGGCGGTATACAGGTATACACCGACGGCTCTGTTTTGAGGAACAGTTCAATTGCATCTGTTCTGATACCAAAAAAAGCCGCAACAATCTGGTTCAAAATTTTTCCACTTCACGCAATCGACGGCAGTGGAGCTCACGGCGTTTTCTGCCACGTTAAAATTGATTAGTGATGGTCTGGCAGAAAAATGGAATGTTTTCAGTGATTCCCAGGTGGCACTGCTGTCCCTTGGGTCACCTTTACGCTGTAGCCCACACGATAAATGGGTGCTAGAGACTGCATAAGAGACCAACCGTTTAACTGAGAGAGAACATTACCTAGCCTTTCAATAACTTCAAAGTTATTGTGGGTTATTGGTGATGAACGGGACGATCGAGCTGTCAGTTTTGGCCGTACTGAAAACAATCAAATCTTAATTTTTTTCTCCGGAACTTACCCTGCACGGAGGTTCTGCATGCTTACTCGCCAATGCACCACGTCGTAGTGGAATGAGCCACACTTCAAGCACGCATGACTAATACCCTACACCACACTTGAACTTTTCCATGACATCGCCGAGGTGTGACTGTCATATTGTGCAGGTTTTGGTTGGGTATCGTATTCGACAATGCGCAAGCGTGCCTCATGTACATGGCTACACGACAGCGTGTGACCACTGCAGTAGTGACGGACAAATGCACGGTACCATGTGCGAATGTCCACCATACTTTTGCAGAGACGGTTGCTCAATCATTTGTACGAGCAGACTCTTCCGGAAAAAAAACCATTCACCACCGACAGGAGTTGACATAGTGGAAAAGTCTCTGAAAAAAAAAACTTGTCTCTCCGGGCGACATAGGTCAGAAAGTCCTACATGTGTGTGCCTTGTTCTTCTTGTTTTTTTTATTTACTATATAGCTCTATCTACTTTTTGATTCAAATTTCCTTGTCGCTTTACACGGTAGTCAATTGGTTCTACCAGCCTAAACCTTCCCGTTTTTTCCTTTTTACTTATTTCTGTCTCCCTCTAGCACTGACTTATCACATGGCTGGCAAACGACATGTTTTGACCAGCTGTTGTATCAGCTGGTGACCAGCTACGGGCCGGTAGGGTACCACAATATTGTAAGAATGCTAACATCATCCTAAACCATAATAAAAGGGATGACAAGGACTTCAAAAAAAAACAGGCCGATCAGCTTCCACTCTATCGTATACAAGGTATTTACGAAGAGAATTGCAAAAAATTTAGCCAACATTAAAATTTATTCAATCAAAGGAAAAAGCAGAGTTTCGTACAGGCTACTCAACATTCTACCACTTCCATAAAATTATTCAGGTGTGGAAGCCAGACATGTGTCGTTCCATCGCGTCGCACAGCCACACCGCATGCCCTTCGTGCATCAAACGAGGCAGATAATTTCGTTGCTGGGTCGGACCACCGGTAACCATGGCAAAAGCAAATCAATTGAATCTAGTTTCGGAGCACTTGCCGATATCTTCGCTTGCGGCGGCTCATCAACAATGAGTTCACTTTGCCAGTGACATAAAAAAATTCCTGAATAAATAACGTTGAAGTGGGCCATTTCTGCAAGGCAACGCCAGTTTCTGAAGCAGTTTCAAGAGTGCGAGGAGCGATGCTAGGACACTTCTTACGCGGGTAAACACAGCGACACTGATAGGTAGGTAATCCTTTGCTGACCTGTAGTGAAGCCTCCGAACTTCAAAATGAGTCGAACTGTCGGGTGCCTTATAGTCAGCCTACCTAGAAAAACGCCACTCACGCTGTGAGTCCGTGCTCGGCCGTGACTTTCACCATAGTGCATTATCGCTAGTGGCCGGTTAATAAACGCCTAAACAAATGAGAGGAGAGTATGGTGCTCCCATTCGATGCCCTTGGAGCTTAGATCACGTACCCTGCCATCTACCATGCCCCGCGACGCCTCTCAGCAAACGCCTCCTCCCGTGCCGCTCCCTTGTCCCGGTGTGACCAGGATCTGCGATCCACTCATCTTCACTGGCACCGGTGGCACTGACGTGGAGGACTGACTCGTTATTTACGAGCGCGAGAGCGTCTCTAACAAATGGGACGAGGGCGGCAAGTTGACCAACTTGTATTTTACTTTGCGGGCATAGCCAGTTTGTGGTACAACAACCACGCGTCTAATTTTACATCTTGGTCCACTCTTAAGACAACCACGCGTCTAACTTTACATCGTGGTCTACTCTTAAGACTGTCATCGCCGTTTTTGGCCGCCCTGCCGTCCATAAGCTGCAAGCCAAGCAGCGCTTGCGCCAACGCGCTCAGCAGGCCGGTGAGTCATCACCAGCCACATCGAAGATGTCCTGGACTTGTGCAAAAAATCTAACGACAGCATGCCCGAATCAGACAAGATCCAAGACATTGACGCTGATGCCTTCACGATGCTGCTCGCCAAAAACCCAGGCACAGTGGCCAGAGCTATGCTGTGCTAGAGCTACGAGGAGCTCCGCAGGCACCGTTCGATGATCCGTCACTCCCCACCACAAGATGCAGGGCTCGCTGGCTTGGAGGCGAGCTGTGAGCAGGTGGCGCTTGCTGGCAGACCTCTAGTCCTTCATACGCGAGGAAATCACGCACCAGTTCTCTCTCCTGCCATTTTCCCACCCACCGCGCCACCACCCTTCTTCCACCCATCCGCGGAGCGATTGAGCAGGAAATAGTGGAGGTCATGTATGCGTACCACCCACAACAACTTCCGGCTCCTGCGCCCACAAGTTAGGCCCAAGTGTCGCCAGGCCGCCTCCAGTCGTTCCAGCGCCCACCCCACTGACTTACGCCGAAGCTGCCGCACCACCTCCGTCCTTTGTAGCGGTGATGCCGGCTACGTATGTTGACGCAAACCTTCAGCCTCAGGTCAAGCCTACCCTGCAGCCTTTTCAGCCACCGTTCCGTCCATTGGCTCATGCGACATGGACAAAACCTACCCCAGCGAACCGATGGCGCACACCCAACAACCGGCCCACCTGCTTTGCCTGCGGTTACGCCGGCCACGTAGCACGTTATTGCCCTCGCGTACAGCCGCCCGATCTCATCGCCTGTTGCTGGCCAGATCAGTAGTCCCTATTAGGACGAACCGCCGTCTATGCCACTGCTGTCACGCCTAGCTCTATCTCCTCGAAAGTCACCATCTCCACGACGTCGTCCCCGTACCCCATGCAGCCAAGTTCAGCTGCTCACGAGCGGAAAAACTATTCGTCGCAGTCCTCGAGGCAAGGACTGCGACGCTATCGCATTGTGAAAGCCCTCAGAGCCGCCCATCTAATGTCATCGACATGCTTGTGGATGGTGTTCATGCATCTGCTCTTACTGGCACTGGAGCTGCCGTATCAGTTATGAACGAAAAACTTTGCCACTTACTTCGAAAAATGACGACGTCAATTTTTGGGTTGTCCCTTCCTACCGCTTGTTCGCATCGTATTCATCCTACAGCAGGGTGCACTGCTCGCGTTGTCGTTGAGGGCGTTTTGTATGTCGCCCAATTCATCACCATTCCTGCATGCTCTCATTCAGTTCAGTTCAGTTCAGTTTATTACCTTAAAGGCCCCCCTTTCTAGGAGGGGCATTACATAAGGGGTGGGGTTTTATTTAGATTAACAATGAGCAGTAAAAGTTGTTTTAGTATTGAAGATGATCAATAACACGGTCTTGAAAGGCAGATGATGAGGCGATGTTGGCGATGTCCCGGGGGAGGCCGTTCCAGTCCGTGGCTGCTCGAAAAAAGAACGAGGCAGAAAAAGCAGTGGTGCGCGAAGAAGGGCGGGAAACCTGAAATGGATGACTGGTTCGATGAGATATGCGTGCTGCGGCTACTATATAAGGTGGCTGATTGAGGAAAGAATGAAATAACTTGTGATAAAGCACGAGAGTTGCAGTGCGGCGGCGCAAAGAAAGGAGTGGTAGTCCAGATTTCGCTTTCAAAGATGAAATACTGATATCGTATGAGTAAGATGAGTGAATGAATCTGGCAGCACGGTTTTGTACCGCTTCTAATGCTTTGATTAAATACGCTTGATGAGGGCTCCATATGGCAGATGCGTATTCTAATTTCGGTCTGATTAAAGATTTGTACGCAAGTAATTTTGACGTCATCCTGGAATGAGATTTTCTCTCCCGCCACGACACCGCCCTTCATTGTGCTGCCGCCGAAATTCAACTCTCACCCTTCTCGCATTTGACGCCAGAAGACAGTCCCTCGACACTGAGTAAGATTCTCGTGAAACTAGTGCTCACTAGGCGACACTAGTGCCTCCAAGCTCGAGGACGGGTGTATCGGTGTACTTCGGCAGTCTCTCCCACCCAATTAAACTCGTTTCGCCATCCGACCATGCTTGCAGAAAGTGTTGCCAGTACCTTTCGTGACCATGCAAATCACCCAGGCCAACGCCGCTATTTTGGTGACCATCTCATCCCCGTACACTGTTACCTTGGTTCGAGGGGAATGTCTTGGCAGAGTGGAGCCAGTCGACGACGCGCAAGTCTTGGACGTACCCAATGACTCGCGTTGCCCCAGTACGCATACCATCAATGAGGTTCATCGATTTACACGTCCCGGACGGCATCGGACGCCGGCTCCGAATTCGTTTTTTTTCGGGAACCGACTGGTAGCGCCACCCACTGGTTCGGGATCACTCGAACGCATGTTCGTTTTTCGCGCGCCTGGTGGCCTACGGGTGGACTGGGACCATCCAAACAATTTTTTCAGGCAGCTGGCAGACGACAGCACGGTGCGCATGCTGTGCGGCCATCTTGAAGAAGCACTGACATCAAATTTACTTATGTCAATATTTTTGCGTTAGCGAGTAGCTGTAGACGCAGTAGCAGCGATTCACGACCTAAAACGAAACTGAGGGATGAATAACTATCACAGTTATTGGTTTATATTACTGTGATCTGGCACTATTCAAAAACGGCCGGCAATCCCGCCATTTTTACCACTGGGAGCATCAGCCGTAGCGCTACCTCACGGTCACCTCCAGATCACACCACAGCTGATCCCTTCTCCGCAGAAAATAGTGGCGTCAGGCTCAGCTGCTCCGCGAACATTTCGTCTGCTAGGCGGACACAGTCAGTTATGCTTTGTCACCTGTATTGCTGTCGGCGGCGTACAAAGTATCGACTCGGGCTCAACGCGATAATCTGGAGCTTGGAACATCGCAAATTATTTTTGCTTAGATCGACCTTTTGAAGAGAAGTGATTCCGAAATGCACGCCGTTCCAAGCAGCACTGCGAAGGTGCCCGAGGATGCACCTTTGCAGTGCTGCTTGCTATGTTCAGCCATGTTCTCGGGTGTCTCAGTTAGCTATGTTGGTGTGTTTTGGCGGGCAGAGCATTCAGGTATATGCAGAGGGGTCAATTCTATATAGCTATCGCGAATGAGAATCAGCGGGAAAATAGAATAAATTTCCTGCTTGTGAGGTTCATTTTTGCGCCTCCAGATTGCCCCACCTATCCAGCCTCTCGCGGTTAACACAGTATTTTCACTTTTAAGTGGAAGCAAAGTCTACAGATGAACTAAAATTCAACGATACCTGCATGTTACTTGTTAGCGACGATATCTGACTACACGCTCTTCCACTTTTGATATCTTGTGGTCGTGTTCATGTATAACACATAGGTAATATGAAAAGACACCCACAATGCGCTTTTTAAGTGCTTCGAACTATGCTAAGACATGTTGCCGGGCTAGTTGGTTGGGATTCATCATTTATAAGGGTGTAGCGCACCACGACAAGTACACAAAAAGAGAGACGCGTTTGTGTGTACGTCTCTCTTTTTGTGTCCTTGTCGTGGTGCGCCATACCCTTATAAATGATGAACTTCGAACTAGACGACTGCAACTCAGCTGACACTCACAACGATTCCCCGACATGCTGACCAACAAGCACACGTTTAATCATGCTTTTTCTTTCGCCATACTTTTGAAGGTGGTTTTAATTTAGATGATTTTACGAAATCATTCAAACCGGTGCCATGAAAATCAGACGCGACGAGCCACGGCCGGGCTAGACTGCACCTGCGTGCGCTAGCCCGGCCCTAGCCCGGCCATGGACGAGCGAGTGCGTTTCTGCCCTTCGGTGCCAGTCGGCTCCACGATAAGAACACTCGGATCGTACACGCCATTGCTACTAGGACATCGTCACTCAGGATGGTATTTGTGGATTGTATCGCACCGAACACGCAGAACTAGTGTCGATGTTCCAGGGCAGCCTATTTTTTGTTTGTTCTCCTTAGCTTTTATACGCTGTTTGACATCGAGTTAAAATAACTTCTGCACGACGGATTCCGTTCAAATTTGGCCAAGAAGACCTATGCCTACCAAGCCATTGAATGATGGGAACATCTCGATCTTGAAATTAGATGTCAATGCTCCTTTAGGTTATACACGGGAAATTTTTGATGCGCTCTTGCTCTCTCTTTGCATTTCTGTCCGCTTCTCGCATGTTTCTGGATTTCGCGATGTTAGCGCACCCAGTTCTTGTCATCCGTGTTCTGAGCCACGTCGAGCATGTGCGTATTCCCGAAGGTCGGGCAAACACGCGTTATACTCGCTAGGAGAAACAGCGATGTAACGACCGCGCCAGTCTACGTCGCGCACGTGTTCGAGTAGTTCACTTTTAGTAAGTTGCATCACAACAGTTATAGGTATATTTCAATACCGAAATGATGTTTTGGTTGCATATGGGTCGGCGTTGTGGCCTGTGTTTCAGCTATGGAGGGAGCAGACGGCAAAGCCTGGCATAGCAGCCGCCCCAGCGGATGCAGTCAGCATCAAGCGCGTGGATGGTCCGAGGTCACTCGGGTTGGCTCGGGACTTTTAGATCACGTGCATGTGACGTAGCCACCTGTGAGCCGAGGCGACCATGTGCCGTACGCGAGTGATCTAGGACTTGGTAAATCAATGAAGCCCAGTGCTGTTTCCACTTCTGATCTGTCATCTGCTGATGTATTTAACCCCTCCACTGCTGAAAACCTTACGTTGGTACAGAGTTCCCAGCTTCTGGACCTTTTGCAAGAATGTCGCTCTTCTTTCAATGTCGGGCAAAGTTCCCTTGGTCGCACGTCCGCTGTTACGCATCGCACCGACACTAGTGCTCATTCGCAGTTACGGCAACGTTCATATCGCGTGTCACCTGCTGAACGTCGGGTGATCAATGAGCCGGTTTACGATATGCTCCGACGCAACGTTTCTCGGCCCTAGGACAGTTCACGGCGTCTCCTGTTGTTCTGAATGCGAGAAAGACTGTTCCTTGCGGTTCTGTGTGGACAACACACGGCTCAATAAGATCACTCGCAAGAATGTTTATTCACTGCCGTACATCGATGACGCGATTGACAGCCTTCACGGAGGCAAATTCTTTTCATCTCTCAATCGGCGCTTGGGGTACTGGCAGGTACCAGTGGCTGACGACGCTTGACCGAAAACAGCCTTCGTCACACCCGACGGCTTATACGAGTTCAACGTCATGCCGTTTGGTCGGTGTAATGCCACTGCGACCTTTGAGCGCATGATTGACACCGTTCTGCGAGACTTAAAACGGCACTCGTGCTTGTGTTACCTCGACGAAGTCGTTGTTCCCACTCCGGATTTTTCCACGCATCTCCAACGTCTGAGACAAGTTTTCGCACTTGTGAGCAATGGCGGTGTTTATTTCCTCTTCCTCGAGTAGCTTCTACACTAGCTAAGGTGGGAAGATATTTGAGGTTTGGAATGCGTCCGCTCGATGACCCGAGTGCACGGTGGCAGCGCAAAGGAAGAGTCATATAGTCCGGTGAAGATACGCTTTATTGCAGCCTCAGGTGTCTGCCCGAGTCCAAGCTCGAACCTCCCCTCATCCATTTCAGATTCAAACATGCTCTTTTCAACCCTCGGTTGAACAAAGGGTCTCCACACAAGCCAATCACACGTTGGGCTCACATCGCCACAACCGAGAAACACTTTCATAACAGACCCTGCATTGGTAAAAACCACGTTACCAAATACAACACGCAAAGGGATAGGTTCTTTGCGTGTCACACTCTCTCCCGTGCCAGGCCGTGTATCGGCCGACCTCCATCGGTAGCCGTTCTCTCGCTCGAGCTCCATCAGCTTTTTAGGGGCGAAGCTCTTTATAGCGGCACTCACTCGTCCCTCGCAGCCGTTATAGTATGTAACAAGTATACCATTTTCACCTCCAAGGTGGTGCCGGTGAGAGATTTCTTCTGTGCGTTGTTGAACAATAAAAAGTAGTGCTCAATGTACATGCCAATGGCTGCTATTAGGGAATGAGAGGCAGGAGCCTTCGGTTTTTAATTAACGCGCACGCTGCGATCACCATTGGCAGCCATTGGCATGTACATTGAGCATTATCTGACAAGACAGGGTTTTTACGTTATACTCGCTGGGTGTAACCTCCTTAGCTTTAGAACGGTTTAGCGAGTGTTGAGCATCAGTGCCATGAATACAATGAACTAGTATATATCATGAATGAACTCGAGGTGGTTAAAGGTGGGAAGTAGACCCGAAGCGCAAGTCGTAAGAAAGTGTGCGTGTGCCACCTCTTGTTTAGTCCTTGGAATGTCCGCTGGATGGCGGTGCTCCTATATGGGGATATATGATGAAAATATGCGAGATGGGGGTACTTGGAGTGCTTAATAGATGCACGAACGGACACACAGACAGATGCATGGATGGACGCATGAACGGACGCAGGGACGGACGCATGAACAGACAGACGCACGGACGGGCAGATGGACGCATGGACGGTCGCACAGACGGACGCGTGGACAGAAGGAAGCAAGAACGAATGGACGAACGAATGCCTCGCCCCCCTCTCCATCAATCAATCCGTGGATATGCTGCCAAGTTTTTCATTAAATGTCGCTTCTTAGAAGCTTCCTTAGGCGCGGAGAGTACACCGTGAGGCCCTGTGCGCTGAGCAGGAGTGCACGTGAGTGAGTGAGTGTGTGAGAACAACTTTATTATGGTCCAGTGCAGACGCTGAGTTGACCACGCGTCACCCGGCCACTCCCACATGGAGACTGGCAGGTCTAGCCTGACGGCCCTGTCGCGGGCACACTGGACGGCCAGGATTTGGTCCTGAAGTTCTGGGCTGTGCAGAAGCGCATCCCACTCGGGTGTGCTATAAGTCGGTATAAGTGACCTGCACTCCCAGAGCATATGTGCTAATGTAGCGGTCTGCCCGCAAGCTGCACAGGCGGCGTTGGGGAACTTGTGAGTATAAATTGCATTTAGGTATGCTAACGACGGGTGTGAATGGGTATGAAGTAAGTGCAATGAGATGGCCTCTGTGCTCTATTGAGTTTTAAATGTGGCATTGGGAATGCCCACCTCACCATGTAGTAATACTTGGTAATCTCGTTGTGTTTAGTAGGTGTGTCTTTATGTCCCGCGTCGTCGGCACTAGAGCCGTCGCCCAGGTCGAGAGCAGCGTGGTCAGTGAGCGCGTGCGCTGTTGTGTGGGCTGACAAAACAAGTTCGTGTTCAGTGCAACGCCGTTTACGGAGCCGACATTCGCGGGAAACCAATCTTATGTGTGAGGGACAATCGTATCGCTGGGATCAGTTCAAAATCCTGGCTGTCTGTGTTAATATGCGGCGCTTTTGAAATGCTCCGTCTGCGAATTTGGAGTCGCTGTACACCACTTCGCACCGACCATTTAGCAGAGCGAGTGCGATGGCGACTTGTTCGGCCATCAGGAGGTTCGTTGTGCGTACCGTGGCGCAGTTCGTAGTCGAGCCCATCTGGTCCACGACCAACGCTGCGAACTCTTTGCCGTCTGGATACGCTGCAGCGTCAACAAAACTTGCATTTAAGCACCCTTTTTCCAGTTGCTTCAGTAGAACTGTGACCCTTGCCCGGCGACGTCCCTCATTGTGTACAGGGTGACTGTTGCGGGGTATTTGGCAACAATGACGTTTTCCTGCATATGTTTTGATATACGCACGCTATTTGTTTCCAGCTCTATAGGGTTAAAGCCTAGCTCGCCAAGTATACGCCGACCAGCCGTCGCAGTGGACAAGCGAGCCAGCTGCGAGCGTTAATGCGCTTCTGCTATCTCGGCAGCAGAGTTGTGCACACCGAGCACGAGCACGTTCTCGGTGTGTGTTCGTACGGGAAGCGCTAGTGCTTTCTTGACGATCTTTCTGATAATCACGTCGAGCTTCTCCCACTTCAACCTAAGCCAGTTGTGCCTGGCAATGGTGTAGGTAAAGTGGCAGAGCACAAACGCATTGATGAGCCTTAACAAATTGTCTTCCTTAAAGCCTCTATGTTTCCCGGAGACTCTTTGGACAAGTCGAAAAGCGTTGTCAGTCTTGGCGACAATCTTCCGCAGAGCGGTGCCGTTGCCACTCTTCGCTTCAATAAATATGCCGAGGATCCGGATGGTGTCTACCCTCAGTATTTCCTCCCCCTCCCTCGTGTAAATGTGTATATCGCTTTCTTCGACAAGTTTCCATCTCTTAGGTCAGCCACCTCGTGCTTTTCTATAGAGCATGAGCTCCGACTTGGCGGGTGAGCATCTGAGTCCCGTTTGGCGCAAGTATGATTCCACCTCGGCGACAGCTTCTTGAAGGGCATCTTGCGCCTGGCCTTCGCTGCCGCCAACGCACCAGATTGTGATGTCATTAGCCTAGGTGGTATCCTTCATGCCGTCCACGCTAGCCAGTCTTTTTGACAGTCCAATCACGCCGAGATTGAACAGCCCCGGAGAAATCATAGACCCATGGGGCGTGCTTCGATGTACGAGTAGTACGTCCTCAGAGAAGAAGTTCTCGATGCGCAGACAAGAAAGGTTTGACGTAGTTGTACAGCCTGGGCCCAAGATCGAGTATCGCCACAGCCTCCAAGATGAATTCATGCTTGATGTCATCAAAGGTCTTCTCTAAGTGTAGGCCAAGAAAAGCCTTTGTATCTCTAGAGTAAGACTTGTTGTTTAATGAGCAACATTTCATCCTGCGTTGAAAGGCCGGTTCGAAACCCGATAATATTGTGCGTATAAATCTTATTTCTCTACAGCTAGTCGTTAAGTTTTATTTAAAATCACGTGCTCTGCCACCTTACCCACGCACGACGTGATCGAGATGGGGCGAAGATTCTTAACGCTAGGAGACTTTCCTGGCTTGGGAATCAGTGCGGTGTCAGCTAGCTTTCATCCCTCAGGAACCCTTTCCGTTTTCCATGCTTCATTGATGAAACTTGTTCGACGTTCTATGGATGCGTCGTCGAGGTTTCTGAGGTCTCTGTTCATGATCACGTCTGGCCCTGGTGTCGACTTGCTATTGAGCACTTGTATCACTCTCCTGATTTCAGCTTCCGAAAAGTCTTCATCTAGTTCAGGAACAGGAGGGCCGCCATCACTCTGGGAAGACGGCGTCTTTGTCTTTTTGTTCGACCGGCAAGTACTTGGAAACTAATCGGGTAACGAGTTCGTCAACCCCCTGTTGTTTGGTGGCTCCGTGAAGGGCAAGAGCTAAAGTGTGTCTCTGGTTGGCTGTAGCACTGTGCTTGGCCAAGAGGTGCTTCAGAAGGTGCCAGGACTTGTCATTTTTTATTTGACCATCGACAGGCTCGCAGAGGTCGTCCCACTGCTGTTTGCACAGTATGTCGCAATGTTGTTCGATTTCTTTGTTCAACCTTGATATTCTTTGCCGCAGCCTATGGTTGTGCCTCTGCTTCTTCCATCGAGAAAATAGAGCTGCCTTGGCTTCGAGCAGGTGGTCAAGCCTACTGTCCCTCTTCTCTACTATGGAATCTGTCTTCTTGGTGGCAGCAGTGGTATCTCTGCGGATGCCCTCACACCATTTCTCGAAATTGTTAGGAGCACTGGCCCTTGTACCGCGAATACTGCGAAAGAGATCCCAGTCAACCACTATGAACTCTCGGACTCTGCTACGGTCCACTATAATAGAAGTTTGCAGAACGTAGTGGTCGCTGCCAAAATCTATAGCGGTGTTGGTCCATGTAGTCTTTTCGACATTCTTGATGAAAGCGAGGATTGGCGTCGTGTTTTTGGTCGCAGAGTTACCTATCTGCGTACGAAAAGCCTTATCAGTGATTAAGGTAAAGTCTAGTTCGGTGGCGTCCTGCCAGAGATTGTGACGTTTTCTCGTCTCATACACGTATCCTCATAAGCCATGTGGGGCATTGAAGTCACCGACTATGACAAGTGGCCGAGGACCGGCTAATTCAACTGCCCTCTCGAGCAATGTCGTAAACTGCTGGCGCCTGTCCTTGGGATTACTGTAGACATTCAAACAAAAACACTGTTTTTTTACTGATTGCACCGTGGTGTGTCAAGTAGGATCTCTACCATTGCATATTCGATATTGCATCTAGCCATCTTCAAGTTGTGGGTGACGTGTGTCAGCTATTACTTATTAGTGTGCAGACACCGCGTCCTCCTGACTGGCCAAGGACTGCCCGGTAACCAGAAAGGGACGCTGCAGAGGCTAAGGTCTCTTGAAAGGCTATATTTTGAGGTTTCTTCGTTATTGTTCTTAAGTACTGCTGCAAGAGTGCTCTGTTACCAGTGTAACCCCTGCAGTTCCGTTGCCAAATACGGACAGTGTCTTTATCATTGTCTATTATGGATTCTACTTTGATCACCACCCTAGGGGATCCGTGTGGTTCGAAAAATGTGTTCCTCTTCGTAATTAACTCCTGGGCTATCTACGTGTACGGGAACAGCCATTTCCACGTTGCCAGGTGACGCACCCTGTGGCGCAGATTTGGGCACTTAGGCGTGATTTTCTAGCGCCATGTTGCTCTCGTTCATTGCCCTAAGCCCTTTACTGGGTCACTGAGCACAGCCTGCATCTGCCTAAAACACTCGGTGAAGCTAACTACACTCCCTGCCACCATCTTAAAGTTCTCGATAATTGTAACCAGCGTTTGCTTAATCTCTTCGACTTCAGATTCCGTGTTCTTAAGCTTGCTTACTACCGCTCTGCGTTTGGTTGCCATGAGCCCAACTCCAATGGAGGCCGGAACCGGCGTATTGGTAGTTTCACTTTCAGTACTGCTGTGCATCGTGCTGAGCATTTTTTAAACTCCGCCATTTTATTTGCCATTTTAGTGAGCGTATCCTTAGGCTCGGCGTTTTCTTTTTTCAATCGTAATATCTCCGCGTCTATAGCATGCTCTGAAGATGGGTCGCATTGCATGGGTTACTCGCCGTCATTACTATGAACCGTGTCTGCTTAGGTTAAGTTTGACTTTCCCCTGCTATAGTACTCGGTGGCATGGACTGCCCCGGATAGCGGGAGTGCCCGTGCGTGCCCGCAGTCTGCCCTGGGGGAGGGGCCCGGTCTGGTTCTCGGTGCGTCAGTCTTTCCCTGGCCACGTCCGAGACTGAATTCGAAACAGACACCGGAGCTGGGACGTGGTCTGGAGCCACCCCTGAATTGTTACCATGTTCATGACATGGAGCGAGCTGCGGATATCGAACAGGATCCGAGATGCAACCTGGACGTGGAACAGCTCCTGCAGCTGCCTCTGGTTCTAGATCTCCCTCTTGATTTGAATCGGCTGAAAGAGCCGACGGTCTGGGCTGGCCCTGGTGATGACAGTCGTTGACCTCGAGGAAGCCATCGACATTAACGAATGGAGACCTCTCCCGAGCAGCGCGGGCCCTCATGCCTCGCCTGCGCCTGGCGACATATTGTATCTTATATCGGTGCTGGCATTTTCTTGATGCAGTGAGGTGCTTTGCACCACACAAACTGTATATTGGTCTACACACATGATCCTCTTCTGGCTGGATAGCTTGTCTGCAAGCCTTGAAGACTGAAGCGTCGGGCGTCAGGCAGACATCAGAGTGGAGTCCTAGACGGCCGCAGGCGTAGCAAACATACACTTGCCTCCTGTATAAGGTGCACTTGATGTGGGTGCCGCCATAGGAAACATAATGGGGAACCTTGTACCCGTCGGACAGCACTATGATGACGCCAGTATTCTCGATTCTTTTTGCTTCGAGGGCCAGTGGATTTCTTGCGTTGACAATCTTTCGGTCGATGATTCCAGGATCATCACTAAGAGGGATCCCATGGATGACTCCCTTGCAGGTGGCATGCGGAGCAGCCACATATGCACTGACTTCGTGGCGCGGCCCGGCCACCGTAATAGCTTCAACGTTAACGTTGCGCTTAACAATCTCTTGACTCGAAGTACTGACGATCATACTATTTTGCAGGTGATTAGGGAACATTGTGTCCGTGTTTTTCTCTTCCGGACTGAGCCCTGCCGCCCTCCATATGGCCTCTGCCACGACGGACGCGCCACACTTGCTAATACACAGACTGCCTCTCGGCCACGACGACCTCAGTTTCTTCCCATTGCAGCGGTGGCATCTTGCTTCCCTTATGAGGTTTCTTTTGGCATCTCTGAAACTGTGACGGCCGGGCGTAGGTTCTTGAGCGTTCATCTTAGACGCTGGCGTTCCGGCGCCAGCAGCTCTACTGGCTTTCCTCACTTCCGGTCACCTTTTAGTCCCCGTAATCCATCCGGAATCCTTGTTATTCTCTTCAGCGTTCTAGGGGTCTTCGATGATTCATATTCCATCTCTTAATGTGGCGAGAACAAGTCTTTTTCTGTTTGAGAAGCGGTACCTGTGCACCACAGAGGCAGCGGCACGGCCGGGCCGAACGACGGCGTCTGTAGCTGCACACTCAGTGTCGTCGTCACGACAGTCACTTATTATTGTACCAATAGTGCACCCACTGGTGCGATTATTGTGTCCCCAGCGTCCTGATGATCTTAAAAGTCCTGTTGCGACCCGATTTCGGGTGAATGCGGCCTCACGTAACACCAAGAAACGAAAAAATCACTGAAGCCGAACGCAACGCGTCCAACCTGCACGGCGCCATCACCAATCCACACGTGATAGCGATGCACCCCGCCATCCTAACAACAGTCGGTAATGACTTATAGCGGGGGAGGATAAGCTCATCTGCGTTCCGCCATCATGTCTCAGACAGCCCAGAGGTCGCGTCCCTGCGTCATTTTCAATGACTCACGTGTATGCCAACAAGGACTTAACCTCAGACGGCGGCGCTTGGCCTACTCACTCTTGCAAGACGCTCTTCCAAGTAAGGTTTCCCCTTCTAGCCCCAGACGGGAGTGACCTTGACGGCTCCGTTCTTGAACCATGTGAATGAAGGAGTCCCGTGGCTAGGGGCGCCGATTCATGTGGTCGTCTAAACATCGGCTGCTGCTTGTTCACCTTTTTTTCTGTGAAAGTTAGCTATGTGTTTGATGCCTTTTGCTCCAGTCGACGCCTGAAGTCTTGAGGACCACGTGGAAACAATTTTTTCATGGTGGGTGGATCTTTTATAGAGTTTTGAAGGACTTTTTTGCTCAATCACCCTGTGAGATCACCCTGTGAGGCCTAGGGTAAGGCTGAGCTAAGCCTAACGCTCGGCTTAGCGCGTTTGAGCTATCAAGATGGCTATGGAAGTTACTGTGCAAAGGGAGGACATTTCTCTCGAAGAATTCTAGTGTTCTGGATAGACAGCGGCGCTTTCTAACCGTAAGTCAACTAAAGCACCCGTGGTGGGCACTGAAGTTCAAGGCCCACCATACGGCAAGAACGCTGGCACCCAATCTCCCGCCAGCGTGAAGAAACGCCTCGCTAACGCGTCAAGGCCGCCTCATCTACCAAGGGAGCATTTTCGAATCATTGTTAGGCCTCGGGGAGGCCTGAACTTTAACAATACCAGTAACGTCCGGATTTCTCAAGCCCTCACGGCAGCGGCACGTCTCTCCGCTGCGGATATTACAGAAGACATCATTTGCCCTAACGCTATGCAGAACATTGTTGTGGTTAGTATGCCATCGCAAGCCGACGCCAAGGCATATGCAAGCCTAGAGGCTATCACCGTTAATAACGCAAGATATGAGGTTAGCTCTTACATTGCTGCGCCCGACAACACATGCAAAGGCACCATCAGAAACTTCGATAGGGAAATTTACGACGAATAACTTAGAAGACTTCTTATTCAGCCGAGGAATCTAACAGTTCTCGAAGTGTGGCGAATCAAGAACTCTACTACAGTCGTTACGCTCTTCGAAGGACTTCGAGTCCCAAATTACGTCTTGTTTGGTCCCAGCATCGTCAAGTTCACCCTGATGGCAGACAAATGTCTGCTATACCTGTTGTAGACTCCGTCACAGAGCCGACGTGTGCCCCACTTCAGAAAATGTTATCTGTCGAGGTTGCGGAAGGACCTCCCCTTGCGACAAGCACGTTTGGTCACCGAAGTCCACCTTCTGTGGAGGGCCTCATCCAATGGCCGACAGAACCTGTACACAAAGATTCGAGTAGCCCCGCCGCGGTGGTCTAGTGGCTAAGGTACTCGGCTGCTGACCCGCAGGTCGCGGGTTCAAATCCCGGCTGCGGCGGCTGCATTTCCGATGGAGGCGGAAATGTTGTAGGCCCGTGTACTCAGATTTGGGTGCACGTTAAAGAACCCCAGGTGGTCAAAATTTCCGGAGCCCTCCACTACGGCGTCTCTCATAATCAAAATGGTGGTTTTGGGACGTTAAACCCCACAAATCAATCAACACAAAGATTCGAGATACCTTACATCATCAGACAGCGCAGAAGAGAGAGACGCGACTTTGATAAGGACTTCCCGCCGACACATCACCTGTGCGAACCAGCCAACAAGTCCAGGTCACAGTTTAGGAGATTGAGGGGGCGCTCCCGATACAGGAGCGATCCCCGATCCACAAGCCGTTCTCAGTCCCGAAGCTGTTCCCGATCACGGGGCCCAGCCGTCAGCATTCAGGTGCCTGCGGCCACAGCGACCGAGTGGGCTGACCGCGTCAAAGGATCCCAGAAACAGGTAACGGGGGACATACTGCCAGAGCAGAACAATGATAGAATTATTCAGCTAGAAAGGGAGAATATTTGCACTAAAGGAGGCGATCGCGCAACTTAGTGTCGAGATAGTTGCACTTAAGAATGCTAATAACGCTAAGAGTGAGGCTCCACAACCTCCTCAGGTCACTAGACTTGAAACGCCTGTTGAAACGCCTATGGAAACGCCCGTGGAAACACCTGTGGAAACGGCCATGGAAACGCCCGTAGAAAAACCCGCAGAGACTCCCATCGAAACACCCGTGAAAGTTCGTCCAGCCAAAAAGAGGGCTTTGACAAGGCCCGCGTTTATTGAGGAACTGCTCAGTTTTAAAACAGAGATCAGAGACAAGTTCCAGTCACTTAGCCAAACAGTTGCATTGGTTAATGTTAAGGTCGATACCTTGGCGGACAACTTCAGCACACTAGATGCCAAGGTCAATACGTTGGACGCTAACTTCTGTGCGTTGGACGCTAAAGCCAACGTGCTCGAACGCAGGCACTTATCTTTCAGGTCTAACCATGGCGCGTCCACCTAAAGAGCTCAGGATTTGGCAGTGGAACTGCTGGGGGTTTACCCGTAAGAAAGCAGTTCTTTAGCAGTTCATTCGTTATCACTCTGAGAAGCCGCATGTCATTTGGCTTCGGGAGACGCTTTCGGATTCTGTCATTCTGCCGGGTTAGACATCTCACGCTCTTTATGTAGGCGGACGAAGTGGCATTTGCACGCTCGTATCTAACGGATACACCTATATCTCGCAAGATCTTTCTATGAACAGTAGTAAAGTGGAATACTCATTGGTCAAAACTATTCCGGGAGTCATTTAAAAAGTAGCGTTTTAATCCTGCATATTTATAGTTCACCAAATGACTCGAAACAAAGGTTTGCGGCGCTCTTGTGTAGGGCTGCCACCAGGGCCGGTATCTCCCCGCTAGTGGTGGCGGGTGATTTCAACGCTCCTCATCAGGGTTGGGGTTATCTGGGGTCATCCCGTAAAGGCGAGGATTTCTGGCAAGCAGCGGACAAACTTGAACCTCACGCTGGCCACGGACCCAGCATTTTCGACCAGGATAGGTAACTCCTGCACGAGGGACACCACGGTGGATCTTACCTTTGTTAAAAATGTTGTATCTGCTACTTGGCACAACTCGCACGTAGATCTCGGTAGTGACCATAATGTCTTTGCTACCCATATCACTGTAAAGGGCAAACCCATGAGAGAGTTTAGTTTCACAGATTGTTATTACTTCCGGCCTATTACTAATGAAAAGAACGTGCGCAAGCTGAAGACTCTACCCCCAGCCTGTATCAATGGGCCATGCAGCTCAAGGGAGACGTTGGTGAGGCGACAAAAAAGATACACACAGATTTGGAAACGAATAGGATGGACA
The DNA here is from genome assembly GCA_013436015.1 of Rhipicephalus annulatus. NCBI lineage: Eukaryota > Metazoa > Arthropoda > Arachnida > Ixodida > Ixodidae > Rhipicephalus > Rhipicephalus annulatus. The sequence continues at coordinate 115,100 of WOVY01011490.1, read as the reverse complement.
GCCACCTTGCACTCCTCCTAGAGGCCAAGAAATCATTACTGAATAGGTGGAAGGGGCAGAGGCTCAACCGTCGGCTCCGCAAGAAAATTGCAGAACTTAACCGAACCATCGAGGACCACTGCCAGACCCTCTCTAGACAGCAGTGGGATGAGGTGTGCAATTCCGTTGATGGCCAAATGAGAATAGGAGGGAAATGAAATTGGCTAAAGCACCTTTTGCACGAGTCGAATTCCAAGGGTAATCAAAGGCAAGCCATTGCTAAACTGATACATGCCGCAAGACAGACTGATTCTGAAGACGCTATACTGGATGGTTTGGCTCACAGATAGTTACCCACTGGCTTCTCGAGCTGTTCAGACTATCCGCCTTACACTGGACCTGCTTCAATAAGCTCGGAGAGTCCTTTACTGCCAGCGACGTTTGGGAAGCTCTTCAAAACCTTAATGTACGATCGGCTCCGGGGCCGGATGGCATCTTGAACAAGGCCCTCAGGAACCTGGAAGACGAATCCATCGATTTCTTTGCCGATCAGATAAATCGCATATGAAGAGAAGGTTCTGTCCCAGACTCTCGGAAAATGGCATCGATTGTCTTCATTCTCAAGCCGGGGCGACCTCCAGGTATAGGCAATCTAAGGCCCATATCGCTAACGTTCCGTGTCGGCAAGGTGGCGGAGCACGTCATTTACAATCGTGTCTCTAAGTACATCGAGAAGAAAGATCTTTTTCCTTACAACATGGTTGGGTTTCGTCCGTCTTAGTCCGCACAGGACACAGTGAAGCTGCTCAAACATGAAATCATAGACATGAACACAAGGGACGTGAGAGGTATCCTGGGTCTTGACTTGGGAAAAGCGTTTGGCAACATCTCTCACGCGCACATCTTAAACTCCATTTCAGACCTTCGACTAGGCGAAGCCTTCCACAGATACGTCAGCTCTTTTCTCGAATCCAGGAAAGCCACGCTCAATATCGGAGACCTCAAGTCTTCTCCCATAGCACTGGGCTCTAAAGGCACGCCGCAAGGAGCTATGATATCTCCGCTTCTCTAACATCGCTATATGCAAGTTGTCTACACTGCTATCTGACGTGAAGGGCATCAACCATACGCTTTACGCTGATGATAATACCAATTGGTGTCCCGGAGGTAGCGAAGGGAAAGTCGAGACTGCACTCCAGGAAGACATCGATCAGACAGAGCTCTTCCTTGCTGGCACAGGACTGAGGTGCTCCTCGAGTAAATCGGAGCTGCTTCTATACAGGCCTAATAGAAAAGGAGCCAGGCCAAAAAACTGGAAGACTTTATCAGAGGTAGGCATTGTACTTCACACCAGAAGTGGCGCCCCCCTTCCGAGAGTGGACGCTATTAGAGTGCTGGGCATGATTATAGAGCCGCACGGCTACAACAAATAAACTATCGCTAAAATTTCAACTAAGACCGAGAACATGATCAGGTTGATTGATAGGGTTTCGAACAGAAGGGGGGACTCGGAGAAGACAATATACTGAGGCTCTTTCATGCATTCCTCATGAGCCACATAACATACGTTGCTGCCATACACTCTTGGTATGGATTCGAAAAGAAGAAGTTAGAAACTCTGATCAGAAAAAGCGTAAAGAGGGTATTGGGCATCCTCGTGCAAACAAGCACAGAAAGGCTTATGCAGCAAGGATTTCATAACACCCTATACGAGATCATTGAAGCCCAAGAGACTTTACAGCTAATGCGTCTGTCGTCTACGCCGGCTGGTAGGAAGATTCTGTCCGTCCTAGGCCTCGGTCCGGCGCTCGTAAAGGATCACCGTCTTCAAGTACCAGATGAACAGCGCTTTGCCATCCAGGTCTCTCCGTTTCCGCGAAACGTCCATCCTCAGCACAACGTAGGAAGGCGCCGGGCTAGAGCCATTACACTTCTGAAGAACATCAGGAACGATCCTCGTTAAGTTTGTTTTGTCGATGCCGCTAAGTACGGTCGCTCAGCTAGGTTTTCTGTTATTTCCGTCAATCATATGGGCTCTATTATCAATGCCGCGTCAGTTAGGGACTCTACTTCCTCAAGAGCCGAGCAGTTGGCTGTAGCCCTTGCCCTTTTGGATGACATAAGATCGCAAATCTTAACCGATTCAAGGTCAGCGGTCAAGGCTTGCGCCTCTGGTTCCGCCTGTACTGAAGTATTTAAACTACTTGAAAATAGCACACTTTCTTCACATACCATTACCTGGTTTTCTGCACATCTCGAACCGCTACTGGACTCTGAAGTAAACCTGAATGACACTGCTCACTCCCGGGCGCGCGCACTAACCCTCCATGCTGGGGAGGACGTAGGTCCGCAGGTTGGCAGTGAGATGTTCAGGGACGCTTTGCTTACAATCAGTGAAGTGGCTAAACACTACCAGTTGAGTAGGCGGTCATTTGCTCCACAACACAACAAGTTGTCTAGACCTCAAGCCATCACGTTTAGAATGCTCCAGACCAGGTCCTATCTCAGCCTATTTTTCCTCAACATAGTCTGCTCAGAGGCTTTTGACTCTACCTGTCCTGATTGTGGTGAGGTTCGTGACTTAGCACATATGCTCTTGCAGTGCCCCTCGTTACGGGGCCCAAGTCGGCTCACAGAAGAATATTCGGACTCGGTCTTACGAAGTTCAGAGTTGTTACCACAACTACGGGCTGTCCAGAGAGTCCACGACGCGGCGGTGAGGCTAGGCCTCCCCGTTCCTAAGTGGGAGTGGCCCGTATTGTTGCTCTAAAGGAGCAGCGTTTCTCAGGACCCAATAAAGTTCTTTGTCTGTCTGTCTGTCTGTCTGTCCTTTCTTTCCCGTGCTCGGGCCTTCCACGTTCGCCTTCGCAGAACCGAGCAGTTTCGTTAGTTGACGGGTCTGGAGCTGGCTCCGCGCTCTGCATAAGCCGCATTATTTGCGCTACACACAACACGCCGATAATTCTTGCCTCATACTAACTGCCGGCTTGCAACTAAATCTGAAGAAGTGCCGCTTTGTAGCACGGTAACTCACCATCTTAGAGTACGTCGGGTTCAAGGACGGCATTCTTTCTAATTCGGCCAAGCTTTGGGCCGGGCCAAATTTCCCAAATCTGCGTCTGTCAAAGAACTGGGTAGTTTCGTAGGCCTGTGCTCATATTTTCGACGCTCCATACGAAACATTGCCACCATATCACCGCTGACGAAGCTCCTTGGAAGTATAGGGCCCCTCAATTCATGGTCATCCGAGTGCGACGACGCATTCGTAAAGCTCCGCCATTTGTTGTGTCCTCCCATTTAACACCACTGCGAATCTTTGTTCTTAAGCCTTTCAAAGTGTGTTCACTTCACCTTTTCAAGAAAACACATATTTCAGTCTTGCACATATACGCTCAGTAATATGACCTTAAAGAAAGCTGAAGAACACAAATATCTAGGTATTTTTATAACGTCTGATTTACGGCGGAATAGACACACACAGCACAATAAGAATAAAGAAATAAGTGCACTGAGTTTTCTTCGCCGTAATTTCAGTCTGTTACCACAGAAATTGAAAGAGCAACTGCATATTACGTACGTTCGCAGCATACTTGATTACGGTTGTGTTTGTTGGGATCCACGCAGCTGATCTCGCGGAGCAGCTTGAAAGGGGGCAAAAGAAGGTGGTTTGGATTGCAATCAACAATTAGTATGACGGAAGGCAAACGCAAGTTATCATGGCTGTTTTTTCAAGATCGGCGGAAAAACTGCTGACTGAATTTTTTTCATACTGTATACTCTTTGAACACCTGCATTGAGCGACAAAAGTACATCAAGTTATCCACATACATTGCAGGGAGACACGACTATGCAATGAAAAATCGCTAATTTTCTTTTAAAGGTGACGTGTTTAGGTACTTGTTTTTCCACGAGCCATTAGAGATAGAAATGCCCTATCGCCTCATGTTTTAAACATTTTTGATAAAGATGTATTTTACCACGCTTTGTGGGTGTGTTTGCTTTGTATATTTTTGTATGTAACCCTCCCCTGCTGTAATGTTCAATGGGGCGATGCAGGTATGCAATAAATAATGAATAACTCTACGGCTCCAATGGAAGAGCACACGGGCGCCAGCAGTGTAGGCCTCGGTGCTGTCCTGGCGCAGCGCAAACCTGGGTTCCCTGAAAATGTCGTGGCATATGCAAGCTGTACGCTCACGAGAGCCGAGACAAATCACACCATCACGAAAAAAGAGTACCTGACGATTTTCTGGGTTTTTACAAAGTTTCGAACTTATGTGTATAGTCGCCCATTTGTTGTCGTCACCGACCATCATGCACTACGCTGTCATCATTGAAAGATCCCTCAGGCCGTCCCGCCCGTGGGGCTCTTCGCTTGCAAGACTACGACATCTGCGTGCTGTACCGCAAAGAATGCCAGCAAGCTGATGCCGACGCCTCCTCGCACTCTCCTCTTTCTGAAGACGACATGACCTGCTGAGTATCCTCAATTGCTGTTTCTGCCATCGATGTTGACATCATCGCTACCGAACAGCGCAAGGATAATTGAATCGCCCGCTGATGGATTTGCTCCTTAATTTATTTATTTATTTATTTATTTATTTAATACTGCCAACTTGCTTTACAAGCCATAGGCAGGAGTGGATTGTACACAAAAGAAAATGTTGAACAATCTGTGAGAACGGTTCCAAACAAATCTGTGGAATAAAACTAAAAACAGTGTTGAACAATCTTTTCAGTATGTGAAACAAGAAACAACAGGTTCCAGTAAAACACACACGATAATACAGTTGAAAATACTGGTAAGAAAATACATGGACCATAGGGTGAAAAAATGTTTCAGTTTAGGACAAATAAAATAACTACAAGGGGAAAAAAAGAGAAGAATGTGCAAAAGAGCGCATGTTCACGCAGTAGTCTGCTCGACAACGATAAGAAGGGTGTAATGACTTTTGTTTCAATGTCGCACGCCATCTGGAAAGCGACAGACGCCACAGGAAACATCTCGGTCATAGATGAGCGAGAGCGTGCATAAACGACGACATGGTTGGGCTCTGTAATACATTTTCAGGCAATGCGTTCCATTCATGGATTGTACGAGGGAAGAACGATTTTTTGAACATGTTGGTTCGGCACGAGTATTCGATTAACTTGAACGAATGAGATGAACGGGTTGGGCGCCTACTACACGGTTTAATATACAATTCCCTATCTATTTTGACATGTTGTCGATAAATCAGGTATAACATCTTGAGCCTGTCTCGATAGCGTCGTACCTCTAGAGTTTCGAGGTTCGCGTCCTGTAAAAGAGCACTGACGGATGTATGACGACGGTAAGAATTAAAGATAAATCTGACTGCTTTCCGCTGTATGTTTTCGATTTCGCTTATGTTTGATTGGGTGTAAGGGCCCCAGACAGGAGTAGCGTATTCTAGTAATGGTCTTATGAATGTCTTGTAGGCCAACAATTTTATATTGCTCGTAGATTTAGCCAAGGTTCTTCTCAGGTATCCAAGTTTCTTCATGGCCTTTTTTTTAATGTGAGCTACATGGTTACTCCACCTAAGGTCCGACGTGATCACTAAACCGAGGTATTTATATTGCGTGACAGACGATAAGTTATGGCCATTAATGCTGTACACAAAAGGTAACGACTTCTGTTTGCGTGTTATGGTCATCGATACTGTTTTTCTGAGGTTAATGCTCATTTGCCATTCTAAGCACCAAGTAGCTATAACTGATAAAGATGAATTTAGGATAGCCTGATCTGCCTCGCTGTGGATTTCATTGTAGAGTATGCAGTCGTCTGCAAACAACCGAATTTTAACTGGTATGTGTTGCACTATGTCATTAATGAACAGTAGAAAAAACAGGGGACCCAAGACTGATCCCTGTGGTATTCCAGACCGCACATCAGATGAGTCCGACTTTGCGTCGTCGACAACGACTGTTTGTCGCCTGTTTGTCAGATACGCCTCTATCCATTGAAGTAGCTGGTCGTTTTTGAGAATGGGTTTTAGTTTTAATAGCAACTTTTGATGGGATACACGGTCAAAGGCCTTTTCAAAATCCAAAAATATTATGTCAATTTGACCTTGGCTGTCCAGTGCTGCCGCAATTTCATGTACGGTTTCCAGTAGTTGCGTTACGGTTGACATTCCGCGACGGAAGCCGTGTTGACGAGTGTCGCAGAGGCCATTATTTTCAATGAAGACTGAAATGTGCTTAAATATAATGTGCTCCATCAGTTTCGATGAGGTACAAAGAAGAGAGATAGGGCGGTAGGAGGACAGCAGTGAGCGGTCTTCTGATTTAGGGATGGGAATAATCTTTGCATGCTTCCAGTCGTGTGGTATTTCTGCACGTGAAAGTGATTTGTTGAAAATAATGCACAGATATTTGGCGCACCATTCCGCATATCTCCGGAGGAAAGCATTAGGTATTTCATCGACGCCTGGCGATTTTTTCACGTCAATGCCAAGAAGCAAGGACAGTACTCCCGCTTCGTTTATGTCGAGGGAGCTTATGGGCGGAGTAGCGTCTAGAACAGATATGCGTGGTATCTTGCCATCATCACTCGTGAACACGGAGCAGAAGTACTCGTTCAGTGCATTTGCAATTCTGAGTTTGTCAGTCAACATGATACCATCAACACAAATATCAGACACGTGGGTCTTCTTTGGCGATAGATATCTCCAGAACTTATCCGGGGATGACTCAAGAAAGTTTTTCAGTGAAACATTTTGATAGTGATCTTTAGCTTTTAATATGCCGTTTTTAAGCTGTCGGCGCAGGTTGGTTAGCTTATCAGAGTTTGCTTTTGATGGTCGTACCGTATGCTGCTTTCTCACTTTTTTTAATTTTCGCCCAAGACGCACAAGGTTTCTTGTCATCCACGGATTCGTTTCACACACATATTTTCGCTTTTTGGGCACAAAATTGTCGATACAGTTGTGAACAAGATTTTTAAAGAAGCACCATAAGCTATGAACAGAGCCGTCATGTGATTCCGAAAGACATACAAATTTGGAAAACTCATTATCTAAAGCATCAAGTATGTCGACGTCGCTAGCATGTGAGTACACAGGAATTAAGTGTTGGCTTTTAGATGGTTTTAATCGGAAGTTTAACTCTAACGTAAGAGATGCCATTCTGTGGTCTGAAATTCCCTCAAATATGTCGACTCTCGGATTGCGCTTGAGGACGTGGTCGTTTACCAGGAAAAGATCTAATATGTTAAGTGCGCGAGTCGGTTGTTTTACTAGTTGCGTCAGCCCATGAAAAAGAACGATATCGGTTAAAGGTTCTGCTGCTGCGCAAAGAGCATTAGGGAAATCAGTTGACCAGTCAACTGACGGGGCGTTGAAATCACCAGCAAGCAAAATGTTCTTACAATGCGTGCTAGCTGTACACAAAAATTCATTCAAATTGTCAAAAAATATGTCACAGTTTGGTGGGCGGTAAAAACCGGCGATTACGAGATGGAAGTCGTTTAAAAAGACTTTCGCAGTGACGCATTCGGTGTCTGCTATGTCAGGGGATCTTTGAACATGCATGGACTCTTGAAACAACAGAGCGACTCCGCCCCCCCCGGGAATCTCGGTCCTTCCTATATATTTTGTACCCTGGTGGTGTTATCTCGAAGTCTAAGATACCTGAGTGCAGCCAAGTTTCAGATATTATTACGACATGCGGCTCATGCGCCACTATAATACTTTGCAAGTCGCTAACTTTGTTTACGATGCTGCGGGCGTTCAGATTAATGATGCGGAAGTATTTTTGAGTGACCGAAGAAGTTCACTGTTTCTTCCTAGATTTTTTGTTGGCTGCTAAAACGGGAATTCTTTTCATCTCAGCAGCATCCCAAGCATATGTATCTCCATTTATGATGACTTTGTCGTGTACAAGTTTCACTTTCTCGCCCTTTTTCCTGATATTTGCAGTGCTTTCCCATAAGTACCTCCTGGTCTGCCTAGTTTCTGGTGAGAAGTCTTCGGCAACTGAGATATCTTTTCCCTTCAGTTTAGAGCAGTTTCTGAGTACATTAATTTTTTCACGGTGATCAATTAACCGGAGCACTACCGGTCTGTTTTTGTTTCGCCTCTTTTCATCCACAACACTATCCACAAGCGCCTTGCGTCGTCGAGCTCACCATTTCGCCATCTATGGCGGCCTCCTACGCCGACGCGATCACGACGCTGAAGGCCGGCAATGGCTACTCGTGTGTAACAGGTTCGTGTGGGCCCAGGTGCTCAAACGACAGGAGATGCGACGTAACCAACTACAGCACGTTTACACGACATGTACACACATGTATGAAGGGTTTACATTAACATAAATGATCTTAAAATCCTTTGCGGCGCTATTGTCTCTGGATTCCCCTTGCTACAGTACACGGTTCGCACAACCCTAACACAGTGCAGCTATTTAGCACACCAGTGAACGTAAGCCACTCACACATCGCTGTTGACGAGATGATCCTACGTGTCGCCTTGAGGTGCTGCTATCACGACAGTTACTGGAACGGCCGCTTCGCTGTAGCGTGGCTGGCCAGACGCGTGCATGGCCATGCCTGGAACACCTGTAGGCCAGTCCCGCAGGCCTACACTTGTCTGGCTCGGTAGCCCCCGTAGTCGTCAACTCGCTCACGGTTCCCGACGGTGACGCGTGCAACGTCGTCACCCGGCGTTGCTCGTCGTCCGAGTTCACTTGCAGTCCACACATGAGAGGTTCGGCGCCGCATCGGATTGGTAGCCGTCGCAAACCTCGTTCTCTCCGGCTGGCCGACTGCCTCGACCCGCCTGGCTCCTCGAGTGTTCCAACCTCTTCCGTATTCTTCCCGCTCCCTCACGAGAAGTACCACTGTGCACTACACACATTTTCCTACTCTTCTCAAGTCATTCAAAAGCCCGTTTTTTATTTTCTCCCACTCTTCACATACATTCCCTATTCTTTCAGAACGTTATCCGCGTATACGATTCGCGTAGACGCGATGCAACGACAGACTAAAAAATATTTTCCTACATCCCCACCTCGCACACGCGCATCACTTCCCTGAAGTATGTCTGAAACCGCACAACTATAGCCCGTGGTCTCAGCTCCAGCACACCACAGCAGCTCACCTTGAGGCACGCACACCCGGCCGGCTCTGACGCAGGAACACATGTGCATACGCAGAATGCACAACACACGATTGGTTGTGGCAAGCACCAGCTTGTCATCGTCAGCAGAAGTCTTTGTTCCGTCGCTTGAACACTTAGGCCCGGTAACGTCGTCGGCGAACCTGGGGAGGTGACGGTTTAAGTGCCGTCAACCGAGGCGTTTGTGCACTGGGTTTGTCTGAGTCATAAAAGTGGTGCTACGGGAACTCCTGCCTGTAGCAAACGCAGCCGACCACGTTACGTGGACCCCTGTTGAAGTGCTGCTACCTTCGCCGACGTGGTGGTACCTTTGTTTACGTGTACGGAGGCGATGGTGCCTCATTTCCTCTTCGGATCGAGGTCCAGCCAGATAGCAGAGGTTGTGGTCGAGCCTTAGGAAATGGCCTGGGTGATAACCGTCGAGTTTCACATAGAGCTGTGCGGCGCCGCCACTTTCCGTTATTGCTCACGCCGTTCGCGCCGCCACGGAAGTTCCAAGAGAGACCACGCCATCATTACCACCACTCAATATCTGGGGCGCGCCACCATTTGTCTAATTTTAAGGGAACAGGTAAGCCCTATAGCCGCTATGTGCTTTAAGCTAAGTTTGTGCACGTTTCACTGCATAACCATAAAACGTGCAGTACACATTTTACTACCATCTTTATAGCACGAAGTTCATCGCTTTACGAAAGCTGAAAAAGCGCTGAAAATCGTAACAATACTTTATTGTGAATTTTTAATTTCAGATACCTGGCTATCCATCAGCAATAGCGATTAGATGTCAATGAAATAGAACAGTTCCTCACACAAATATAATTCTGCTTCAGCATATATTGCCTTTCACGTTGTCTAAATACTGGAAGAAATTTATAATTTAGGAGACTGTGGGTGGTGAGATAAGGAACATCAGCACCAAACAAGCATATTTGAAAAAATTGCATTTGAAGTCGAAATGTGCAGTATTTCAAAAGTACAATGAGATAACAGCGAATTCACGAGCCTGTTCAATAGACACCAGCCAGATACTCATCACCAATATAATTTGTTTTCTTTTTGTGTTGAAACGTCTTGCCTGGCAAGCCTCCGTTTCTCCTGCTGAGAAGCCGTGTCAGCAATGTACGGTCGAAACAGGTCAATGGTGCGTAGGCCCTGCAGTGCGCATTGACCTGACAAAATTCCTGAAGAGTTCAGCACATTCACATGGGCTTCATTGTCATAATTAAAAATGAGCACAGCATCAAGAGTGCGTATTTCAGTGCTTAGCGTCCGAGGAAAGCTTTTTTTTTTAGTGTGCTACCAAGTGGGCATTCAACGACTTGTAGGGTCTTTAGTTTTCCAATACACATAATTAGCAAGTAATTCTAGATGAACTAGTTGAAGGCAATTTGGCTAGCCATAATAACAGATGCTAGTAGGTGTTCTTTATGAACGAATCGTGTACCGTTAAATTGGGCTTTGGTGAATTTACACCTATTTTCGGCGTCCTTTGGGCAGGGGTTGCGGGATAGATTGTTTTTGTTCTTGCTGCCGTGCTTGTTAAAATTCGTGGCTCGAACAGCTTTTTATGAGTCCTTCAAGCTGGCTCTCTTTCAATGGTCAAACGATAAATGTTTTTGTGCTCACCAATAATAGTACTGCTAATACGCCCCCACTAAATATAGATTTCCAGGCATAAAGTTTTATTGATGTCTCTTTCTTTTATTTTCGCAAATCCGGTCCAATATATTTTTCTGAATGTGCGGACGTCTCACTCATGATTCCTGAGCTGCAACACCCGCGAGATAGAACGAGAAGCGTGTTAGCTTCACTGCGTCGTCCGAACTGTTTCGAGTGCTTCCCCGTTCTTAAGTCGACAGGCACGTTTCAACGTCGTTGTAGTCACTACTGCTGAAGATGGGAAAATGATATTGCTTAAGCGCAGCTCAGTTTGCGCATAAAGAAAAGATGCTATGCAGCAGATAAGGCGCACACAAACAGGCGACAGTGTGAGCGCTAACTTTCAACCCCTGTTATTGCATACCCTTAGCTATACAACGTGTTTTAAGGGTACACAATAAACAAGAGTTATTAGTTAGCGCTGACACTGCCGTCTGTTTCTTTGCCCCTTCTTTACTGCATAACATCTTTTCTTCACGCTCAAACTGAGCTGCAATAAAGCAATATCGTTTTATCATGCACCACCAACACGCCCAGTCAGCAGTTCTTCTCACAGGAAAACACCGCCAGTGCAGGGGGGCGAAGGAAGCACCTGCTGGTCCGTGTACGGCATGGTAGAGAGTAGTTCCCGAAAACGGAGATTTAGGATGGCACAGAAAACAGAACTCAGCACTTCCACGAGATATAAAGGTGATTTACTGCACAGGAGCTGTTGAGCAATCGTGCACAGTCCGCTAGTTCGAGCCTGTGCTGCACACACGATGCTGCTGCGCTGATCTACTTCGTCCTAATAATATGATTATGGGAGACGTCGTAGTGGAGCGGTCTAGAAATTTCGATCATCTAGGGTTCTTTAATGCGCGCTGACATCACACAGCACGTGGGCATCTATCATACCACCTTCATCGAAATGCCACCGCCGCGATGGGGATCGAATCTTAGGTAGCTTATCCTTCACACACGCTTGCGACTTGCACATTGTGACAGTGCATCAGGTCTAGCTCATTCCAGGCATGCACGCAAGGTGTCCTGCCAGTGTCAGACAGACACTGGCAGGACACAGAGAAACAGAGAAACGTGAACGAATGCTGGTGGTTAACCGCACGTTGAAAGGTCCTCCCGAATTATCTTCACATCAAGTTTTCCGCATTCGTGCAAATGTGGTTTGCACGATCCAGCAGTGAAGCCCACCTTTATGGGTGCCAGGGTAGACAGACCTGAAGTGCAGGTGGTACCTGTCAGTATGCATTCCTTTTCGGTACGCGCTGAAAAGTAGGCACCATTGTTCCTCTTGAAGAGAATAATGAAAGAAAAAGATAGTTTCTGCTCAGTTTCCACGTTGAACTTATTAGAGTCAGCTTGATTGTGCACGTATGTGTTATCGAGCGCACTGATTTGGGAACATTCATGACACATCTGAACAGTCTAGCCGACTCCCTTCACCGTGTAATTGGAAGTTGACCAGAGGCTACCTTCTCCACATGTTGCATTTTATCCACTTGCAACAAATTATTATGAATAAAGAAGCCGTAACATTCTGTTTTCAAGTGAGCTAAAAATACTGTGGTTGTTAGCGCTACGCTATAGTGTGAATGAAAAATTCATTTCAATAAAATATTCACCGCTACGCAGGTGCTTTGTTTTTGATAGATTCCGAATGTTTCTGAAAACTGCTGTAATTTAGAATTGTGCTCTCAGACAACGCGCCAATTTAAGCAGCTGTACTCAAAGCAAAAATGCCTCTAGCATTATGAGGTAAATGTTGCTCTTAATTATTAATAAATAATTATCAGCGTTTTTACTTGCTTTTAGCGCTTGTGGTATCAACCTGATCGTGTTTGTCAGCTGAAAGCTTTTATAGTGTCACCAACAGCTATGACCGCACTCATACTGAAAAAAAAACATGGCTGCCATCATGCGCACAGGGGCTGTGCAACGCAGATTATAAACACCGATCATGCCTCAGATATTCTTTACCTTGTATTATTGAAGGCATGTACTGCCCCCCTTTAAAAGTCTCCATTACATCTGCGTTCATATATTTTTGTAACGAAACTGAGTTACTGCGACCATTCTGGGTATTTTGTCGCCACCACTCTCTCTGCCTGATGTAAACGGAGAGTGGGAACTTAACCAAGCAGCCTGTCACTTTTCGTAGCACTACCTTCTTTAACACTGCATTGGTGGAAATAAATACATATATTATTATTATTATTATTAATATTATTATTATTATTATTATTATTATTATTATTATTATTATTATTATTATTATTATTATTATTATTATTATTATTATTATTATTATTATTGAACCTATGTGGAGGTGCAGTCTTGCGCTACACTCGACAGACTGTTTCTACAAATATTGCTAGCCCTAAACACGGAAAAAGGGAGAAAACTAACACAAACACCAGATTTGAGTGAAAGGCCACTACATAAAAAAAGTTGCGTTTGATACCTGTAAGAGTTAGGGTGATGGTGACTCACCCGTTGTTGCTATCACCACAACAGTGCCGAAAAGTTGAAGGTAGATCCTGTGCTTCACTCTTGGCATGTTGTCTCGGTGTCACTTTAAGCAGGAGAAGTTCATTTTCATTTTTTAGTGTCGGCATCTGACAACAACTTTGTGCTCTTCTGCACTTGTTGTACAAGTCACAGGATAGAAGATAGGTGTGATGCATTCGAGATTTTGGGCGCAGTTTTGCTTGAGTGCGCTTTGCTAGCCATAAACAGCCGGTAGCCCGCTCATACTTGAGGTGAGAATCTTTCGTGCACAGGTCGCTGAGCGGTATCTTGCATACGATGGTAAATTGCGTATTGTGCAAAAACGCATTAGGTGTTGTGAAAAGGTAAATGCACAATAAACAAGGGTGCGTTGGGTGTGGCAAATTCTCGCATACGACCAGCGGCGCGACCATGCCAAACGTCTATTTTCTGGGAAGACATACTCCGAAAATACAGCGGGTGAAATGGGACAAGTTGCCTTACGATCACCACGGCCGCCAGCGAGGTTCGCGGCTACATCAGCCATCAGCTGGGTGTGCACACGATGACAGGCCGATTCACATTTCCTGCTGCAAACAAGTGTCCCATGCGCGAAGGGCCGTCGGTTGCCGTATTCGGCTCCACAGCGCCCCCTTCGTTGCTATGGCTACGTCACCGAGGAGAAAAACCGGCGAGGAGAACGGATCATTGAGGCTACGATGGGACGATCAACAGAACGGCGAACATGTAAAACGTGAGACTTGCCTAATAAAAAAATATGAACAGCGAGAGAAAAACAATAATATGAATAGGCCGGTTCTTTGAATGTGGCGTGTCAGGGCTCCCTCAGATTTGGGTCAATGGAGTGCCGAAAGAGAAAAGGCCAGCTGAAGCTCGATAGATAAGCCCCCCCCCCCCTCGTGGCATCGTGCAGAGATCGTTTGTTCGATTTCGAGCGGCACTGGCGACGCGTCTTTGTTTTCCACTGAGCCATGCTTCTCTTTGTGCACGCCAGTTGACCGTCAGCAGATGTCGCCGATGGAGAGAGAGAGGCAAGGCCGCCGCGCTTCCTTCGACGTACCCTATGCCATCGCTTGATCCTGTACACGTTGAAGACGAAGACAATGAAGTCTGTAGTGGTTTATGGCCGTTGAATCGATCATTCACCAGGGAAGTCACACTGGCGATACCACCTTGAACGCTCCACTTCGGGTGGTGGATGCTTGAATGCTTGTTGCGTGATGCCATGCACCGGAAGCGCGTCATGCTGCTGCGGCCAATGGTGGGCTTTCAAACACTCCTACACGAACGACGTGGAAACGTGAGGTGCCGCTGTGGCACCAAACATAGCCACTTCATTCTAACTTTCTAAATTACGTTGCGGGGCTACCGGGCGATAACTTCTTACTTAAACTATTCATTCCAGCTCTACATCTACAGGCAGTAAGTACAGTTCGTTATATAGGGTTTATTGGCGCAAGAGCGACTCAGGCTAAGCTGCGCCAAACACAAGGTACCTAGTTATAACCAGTCAATACATTTTAATTCTAAAGCTTATGGAGGAATCCGCTTTCTTTTAGGAAATTGATAACGTTAGACAATGGAACAAGTGAATCATCTCCTAAAATTTTATTCGGGTGCATCGGTGTGTGGTATTTGTATAGGGCTCTGACATGCTTTCGTTTTTCTGCTTCAATGTATGGACACGTGACTAGAATATGCAAAACTGTTAATGGCTGTGGACGTTTTTTACATTCCGGTAAATTTTCTATTCTAAGTAGAAAGTTGTGAGTGAAGTTAATGTGTCTAACGCGGAGTCGGCAAATAATAACCTCAATGAACTGTTTTTGGTGAGCACATGACTTCCATTCACCCACTGTGGGCTTTACTAAATGCAGTTTATTACTCGTGCACCAGTCCCATTGTTGCTGCTGTTTTGAGGATAATGCTACACGAATAGTTGGTAGACTATATTTAACGGGAATCTTTGTTTGTTTAACTGATGTTTGGGCTGCTAAAGACGCACATTCGTCTCCCTTTTCGTTGCCTGGTATCTCTATGTGGCTTGGAAACCAACAGAAACAGTCTTATTGTCATCATTTGAAACAATTATAAGTAGGATATCACCTAGCAAAGGTTCGCACTCAGATTTTAAATGTAGCGCTTTTATTGAACCTAATGAGTCAGTGTATATGATCGCTTGTCTGTATTCCTCAGAGATGATTTTTTTACTGCTTCCCATAAGGCGTACAATTCAGCGCTGAAATTGGACATGCACTGTAGTAGTCTAACGCTGACAGCGCTTCCTTCTCTCACAATCCCAATGCCAACCTAGTGTTTTGTTTCCGAGCCATCTGTGTAAATTTTGGTATAACCTTTGTACTTGTCCTTGATTGAGAGGAAACCTTGAATTAAGTGGTGTGGTGCGGTGCCGTTTGTCTTAAATCGGGTCAGTGAAAGCTCGCACAGTTGCGCCAGGTCGCCCCTGGCGTCAGTCCTGGTGGTTTGATGGTCACCTTCGGTGTGTCATTTCAAATATTGTAGGTGCGGCAATGCTCTTGGAAGCGTAAAATAAATGGTTTGATGAGGTGTTGCCTGTTTGAGTAGTGTAAGCATGAGTGGCATTGCGTGATGATGCCGTGGCATATACGTTGAGACTGTGACCTAATCCTTAAAATAAAAGAGAGGGTTTAAAATATTCGGCGCTGGCATAGCGGAGGTCCATTGCAATCTATGTACAAACTCTGGACTGGGGATGCTCTATAGGCACCACTTGATAAACGCAGACCGAGATTATGTACGGCGTCCAGACGGCAAATGTAAGATTCTCTGGCCGAGCCGTAAACAATGCACCCATAGTGTAAAATGCTACGCACAAGGGAACGATAATCCTTCAATAGCATAATCGATCAGAACCCTAATACTTATGTGATAAAACCTTTAAAATATTAAGTGTTTCATTGACCTTGATTTTTAGTGCTATAATATGAGCAAGAATGTTCAGTTTACTGTAAAGTTTACCCCTAGGAATTTTCGTTCATGATTTATCATCATCGCCACGTTGTTTAATGAAAGCTCTGGGTCTCGAAATAACCCTCTTTTTAATGTAAATACCACAGCAACATTCTTTTGTGTAGAAAACAGGAAGCCATTTCTGTCATCCCAATGTGTTAGTTTATTTATGGTAAATTGAAGTTGCCACTCTCATATTGATAGGTTAGAAGCACGAGAAGCGATTTGAAGATCATCAACATATAGAGAGTGCATGATTGTGGGTGGTATGAGCATATTGCCACGTTCCATTCCTCAAGTATTCTTATCGCCTTAAATACACTACACAATTCTCAGCGCAAACCACACCTGCAGGTTTCGAGAAGCTTCAGGACTGTAGTAGATCATTTCGATAAGATCACGCACACTCCGTGAACTGTACAGGTCATTCTGGAACCTACGTCACCGCCAGCGATAACGCTAGAACATTCGATGGCAAGAGTATACATGCCGACGCACTTCGCCGCTTGTCAGTAGTTGATCGACGGCCGATGCTTCGTTCAGCGCTATCAGTCCAAGACTGCTTCTGTAGTCCGACTTTCCGTTTACTGGGCACAGGTTCATCCAAATAAACAATTTATTATTTGACCCACAGTGTGCTTCATTCGTTCACGTCAAGACCCCGTGACATCTGGTGGAGGTTCTGTTTCTTCCATATACCGGACGCCTCTGTCAAGCCGTGAATCCAGCCCACGCCGTGAAGACACCAACGCCAGCAACAAGCAGCGAGTTAGCAGCAGGCAACAATGTCTGCCACCGGAGTACGGGCTTTTACTGCACAAGGCTCAGAAAACCATGACGTTGACGTCGACCACGGCGACCATGTCAGCGCCTGTTCCACCTGCATCACTCTTGCTCCGGCAACCCGAAGAGCCGCCAACTTTCCACGGTTCACCACTGGAAGATCCGGAACGTTGGATCAAAAGGTTCGACCGCGTCGCCACCTTCAATGACTGGACAGATGACGACAAGCTCCGGTATGTGTATATCGCCATGGAAGATGTTGCTCGGGCCTGGTTCGAGAATCAAGAGCGAAGCCTTACAACGTGGGACGTCTTTCGCGCCAGGTTCCTCACCACTTTCGCAAGTGTGGTGCGAAAGGAGAAGGCCGCAGCTCTCCTCGAAACCCGCCTGCAAATGCCAAATGAAAGCGTGGCGCTATTCACGGAAGACATGATTAAACTCTTCCGCCACGCTGATTGCGACATGTCCGAGGAGAAGAAGGTCCGTCTGCTTATGCGAGGAGTAAAGCAGAAACTTTTTGCCGGGCCGATCAAAAACCTGCCAAGAACGGTCGCCGAATTCATTTCAGAAGCATCTACGATAGAGAAGACGCTCGAGATGCGCACACGGCAATATAACCATAGCTTCTCGTCTACAAGCTACGCCGGCATTCAAGTGCTAGGAACAACTGACTTGTGTGAGACGATCCGAGCGATAGTGCAAGAAGAGCTGCGAAAATTACTTCTTTCACCGCAGCCTCACGTGGAATCCATCGCGTACGTCGTACGCCAGCAGATCCAGCAATCGCTGGGCATTCCTCAACCTCAAGAGCCGCAGCTGCAAGTCATGAGCCATGCTGCTGTAGCCCGCCGCCACAACCTTCCTCCCCGTCCACGCCGAAACGCCACCCCATCGCACTTCCGTCGCCAGACGCCACCACCCCCACCGACGTCCTACCGTTCGCCAGTGGGCCAGCGCAGTGCGCCGAGAAAAACCGAAGTTTGGCATGCCCCTGACAAACGCCCACTCTGCTACCACTGCGGCGAGGCCGGACACACATACCGCCGTTACCAGTACCGACAGATGGGTCTGCGTGGCTTCGCGGTCAATGCACCACGTCCGCAGCCAGGGGAAATGGCCACGTGATATCCCTGACTACCTGACATGAACTCAGTGGACACCACGAAGTCATTCCCGTTCGCCGTCGCCCAGACGCCGCATGTCACCGCACCACCGGCAGTATTCTGGCCCAACGCTGGGCCGGTCTCCTAGCTCGTATCCGCGAAACTAAGGGCAGCAATCGATGGAGGTGCGGTTGCTGTGCGATGAACTACTGAAGATCCGACGACGACGACGATGCCACGATGGAGCTTTCCGAACACGACGCCAACTGCAAAGTACTGACAGCGAAACCCCACTTACCGAAGGTGACCTGACGACGGAACATGGAAGCAGCAGAACAAGCCGACGCTGCCGTGACCGATGCCGTGCCCTAACTCTAACGTGAGACGGCAAAATAGCGACCGCCACGTTATTATCGACGGCCACAGTGTGACCGCTCTCGCCGATTCTGGAGCCGACTATTCCGTCATTAGTGAACCGTTCGCCACGAAGTTGAAAGTTAGGACCGCTTGGGAAGGCCCCGAAATCCGCACAGCCGGAGGTTATCTCGTAACGCCTGCAGGAATGTGCAAAGCGAGTCACCATTAACGGCTGTATCTATCCTGCAGACTTAGTGGTCCTACAACGTTGCTCCAGAGATGTCATCCTTGGCATGAACCATAGTGCTGTCATCAACCTAAGAACAAAGTCTATAACGTTATTCTTAGAAGAAGCACTACCGCCGCGCACGCAGTCAGGAAACCATGCCTTGAATGTGCTGGAAGAACAAGTCACCATTCCGCCTTGCTCCAGCGTCATTATTTCAGCCGGCGCTCCCAAATCAACTGACTTGGAAGGCGTCGTTCAAGGCAGTCAGCATCTGTTGGTCACCCACAATATTTGTGTCGCAAGAGGAATTGCAGAGCTGCAGGGAGGCAAAGCAACCGTTATGCTCACGAATTTCAGCAATGAGTACAAACATGTGAACAAAAGAACGACGGTCGCATACATCGAAGAAAATGTAAAAGTCACCAGTGCTTCCGCCCTCGCCAATGCTGCGGAACCTGCTCAGAGGAATCAAGCCCCACCCACAGCTTTCGACGTCAATCCCCGACTTCCAAACCATAGGCCAGAACAGCTCAAGGCCCTGCTTCTGCAATACGAAGATTGTGTTTCGTCGTCATCGAAAATTCGGCCGACCTAAATCACGAAACTTCGTATCATAACCGAATAAAATGCCAGATTACCCCGTTAGAGTTTGTACAGGGTTTCGACGCGAGAACGCGAGGCCATCAAGAGACAAGTTGATGAAATGCTGTGGGATGACATCATCCAGCCGTCCAAGAGTCCATGGACGTCCCAGTGGTGTTAGTGAAGAAAAATGATGGGACCCTACGTTTCTGCATCGATTATCACCGCCTGTACAAATTCACAAGAAAGGACTTCTACCCTATCCCACGAATACATGACGCACTTGTACGGCTCTATAACGCCAAGTACTTTTCGTCAATGGACCTCAAGACTGGCTATTGGTAAATCAAAGTCGACGAAAGAGACCGAGAGAAGACGGCGTTCATAACACCGGACGGCCTCTTAGAGTTTAAGGTGATGCCCTTCGGTCTCTGCTCAGCGCCTGCCACTTTTCAATGCGTTATGGATATAGTACTGACAGGATTAAAGTGGCAGACTTGCCTTGTGTACTTGGACGACGTCGACGTAATTTCCTCGAGTTTAGACAAGCATCTTCGGCATCTTGAAGCTTTATTTCAAACCATCAGGCCTTCCGGACTCACACTGATGCCAGAAGAGTGCAGACTTGCGTACGAGGAGCTCTTAATCTTGGAGCACGTGAATTGCAAGTCTGAAGTTCATCCCGATCGACGGAAAACAGCCACCATCGCCGACTTCCCGCCGCCCACTGACAAGAAGGCGGTGCGCCAATTTCTGGGCCTTTGCGCCTAATATAGGCGGTTCGTGAATAACTTCGCCCGTATCGCCGATCGACTCACTAGCCTCACCAAGGCCGACGTGGAGTTTATGTGGGAAACACCGCAGGAACACGCTTTATAGGAGCTTAAACATCGCGCCAAGACTCCTCCGTTACTTGCCCATTTCGACAAATTCGCCGAGACAGAAATACACACTGTCGCAAGCGGCGTAGGTCTCGGCGCCGTACTTGTGCAGAGGACTGACGGACTTGAAAGGGTTATTAGTTACGCCAGCCGATCGCTATACAAAGCAGAGACCAATTATTCCACAACAGAAAAGGAGTACCTCTCCATCATCTGGACTACGTCGAAATTTCGCGCCTACCTCTACGGCAGGCCCTTCAAAGTTGTGAGCGACCACCACGCATTGTGTTGGCTAGCCACCTTGAAGGAGCCTTCAGGTGGCCTCGCACGATGGAGCCCGAGACTTCAAGAATATGACATTACCGTCATTTACAAGTCCGGCGAGAAACACTCGGACGCTGACTGTCTCTCTCGTGCGGCTGTCGACCAACCACCACCCGACGACCCGGATGACGACTACTTCTTGGGAATGATAACTACCGACGACTTCGCTGAACGACAGCGGGTCGACTCGGAACATAAAGCCCTAATAGAATACCTCGAAGGCAGGACCGCCGAAGTTCCGAGGGTATTCAAGCGCGCACTTGTGTCGTTCTTCCTGCGAAACGGTCTTCTACAAAAGAAAAACTTTTCACCGCTTCGAGATAAGTACCTCCTTGTGGTACCTTCAGCTCTGCGACCAGCTCTCCTGCTTGCCCTGCATGACGATCCGACGACAGGGCACCTCGGTGTTTCTCGCACGCTCGCGAGGATACAAGAAAGGTACTACTGGCCACGTCTTATTTCCAACGTCACTCGTTATGTGAGGACATGCCGGGACTGTCAGCGACGCAAGACACCGTCGAAAAGGCCAGCGGTACCTCTGCAGCCAATTGAACCACATTACCGACCTTTCCAGTAGATTGTTATGAACCTACTGGGGCCGTTTCCGACGTCGGCTTTCGGGAACAAGTAGATCAAGGTAGCTACCGACTACCTCACCCGCTACGCCGAGACAAAAGCCCTGCCCAAAGAGAGTGCATTCGAGGTAGCTAAGTTTCTCGTCGAAAATATCGTGCTACGTCTCGGCACCCCGGAGGTCCTCAGCACCGACAGAGGAACGGCATTTACTGCTGACCTAACCTAAGCGATCTGGCATACAGCCCGACAAACCACCGCCGGACGACAGCGTACCACCCACAGACCAACGGCCTCACTGAGCGGCTAAACAAGACGATCGCCGACATGCTGGCAATGCACGTCGATGTCGAACACAAGACGTGGGACCCTATTCCATACATGACCTTCGCATACAACATGGGGGTGCAGAAGACGACGCAGATATCTCCATACAAATTGGTCTACTGAAGGAGCCTGGAAACGACGCTTGATGCCATGTTACCCAACGTCACCGACGAAGAAAACCTAGATGTGAGTGAGTACGTTCAACGCGCCGAAGAAGCCCGACAACCCGCGCGTCTCCGTATCGAAAATCAACCGATGACCGACAGCCACCGTTACAACCTTCGACGACGCTTCGTGGAATAGCAGCCCGGTGAACGTGTTTGGGTGTGGACGCCGATACGCCGACGTGGGCTAAGTGAAAAGCTTCTGCGACGGTACTTCGGACCGTACAGGGTGGTTGGACGTCTCGGCCCACTTGATTACGAGGTTGTCCCCGACGACATCACGAACTCTCAACGACGCCGATCGAGACCTGAAGTCGTCCATGTCGCGCGCCTCAAGCCGTTTCATGCGCGTTAACAAACTGAACCAGTTTTTTTTGCATTATTGTTGTATCGTAATTTATTCATTGTACTTTCTTGCATTATTATTGTACTTTCATATTTAGTTAAAGCGTCGGGACAATGCCTTTTTTTCAGAGGGGGGCAAAGCCACGTTCCATTTCCCAAGTTTTTGTTATCGTCCCAAAACACCACACGATTCTCAGCGCAAACCGCGCCTGCAGTTTTCGAGAAGGTTCCGGACTGTAGTAGATCATTTCGATAAGATCACGCCCACTGTGCGAACGGTACAGATTGTTCTGGAACCTACGCCACCGCCAGCGATAACGCTAGAACATTCGACGGCAAGAGTATAAATGCCGACGCGCTTCGCCCCCTGTCAGTTGTTGATCGAAGGCCGACGCTGCGTTCGCCGCTATCAGTCTGAGACTGCTTTTGTAGTCTGACTTTCCGTTTACTGGGCACAGGTCCGCCCAAATAAATAATTTATTATTTGACTCACAATGTGCTCCGTTCATTCAAGTCCCGACCCCGTGACAATATAATTGAATTCCTTTTTACTACGAAAAGAGTAGTGCTAAGGACGCAGCCTTCAGGTACGCTATGTTTCCTGGATAAATGTACGTGAAAGTGCAGTGCCTAACCACTCCTGAAATGTTCTGTTACTCATGAAATTCGACAGACATTTTAGCATTTTGCCTCGAATGCCTAGATTAGCGAGCTCTTGCAGAATTCTGTGTCGCCACCTGGTATCGTAGACCTTTTCTAGGTCGAAAAAAAAACACAAGACAGTGCTACTTGTGACGGAAAGCCTCTCGTATGTCATGCTCCAGACGAACAAGATGGTCAGTGGTTGAGCAACCTGGTGTTTGTCTATCAAATTTCTGGAGTAGAGAATAAACAATACTCCGGCAAAAACTTACAACAGTATCATAAATTTCAAACAGCTGGTAAGAGCGATACGTTTGTAGCTGCTATGGGATGCTGGGGGTTTTCCAGCTTTGAGAAATTGGACTACTATGGCAATTTTCAATTTTTCCGGCATAGATCCAGATCGCCATATTATGTTGAAAAGTGTAAGTAAACCTTTTGTAGATGATTCGGACAGGTGTGCCAGCATAGAGTAGTGTATTTTGTCGGGGCCTACTGCTGTTTTTTTCATGTGAGAGTACCACATTTAGTTCCTAAAATGTTAGGGGTTTATTGTAAGCTTCATGTGAAGCACCTGTGAGTGGTAGCTTCTGCTTCTCTGCAGTTTTTTTGTGTTTGAGGAAAGTATCAATGTAGTTGGCTGAACTGGAAGTGTAAGAATGTTCCCCTCATATGTCGGCTTGTTCTTGTGTTGTCTGGATTTCTAAGCTTCCCTACTGAAAATTTCCCCATGTGCGGCTCCACACATACGCCATTATTGGACTCTGGAAAGCCATATGATACGGAAAGTTCCGCAGATAAGGAAAGCCCAGGATGCGGAAAGGTCCGCAGATAAGGAATGCCCCATGATGCGGAAAGCTCCGCAGATATAGAAAGCCGGATTAATTATGCGCAAATGAAATGACCGTCCGAATCTAGTGCAAAGCAATATAATGTGTAAATTGAATAGACGTCCACAACTTGAGTACATGCAATACTGTGTAGTAATCACAATATTTCTTAAAGATGCATGATGAGGCATTGACTGATCGGCATCTTTCCAATTGTCGTGGTGCGGAAGCAAAATTAGCTTTTAAATAAAATACGTTACAAAGCTACTACATTAACGTGCTAGCAATCATAAATGGTGGTTACATTGCAACACATTAATGCAGTGTTCTATGCAAGACTTAAAGAACTTGCAGTAGAGAAGCGTTAATATACACATCAGCCCTGCTACAATCAATTTATTTTTTTTATTTGTCTGCATGCTCCAGCTTTGAATAGTGACATTGCGGTGTTGATGGTATGCAAATGATGTGACTGCACCGTAATTTTACGAGCTCCATCTAAGGCACAGGATGGTGGCACAACACACAATGCAACAGCGATTTTGGAACAAAATCTTCTAACATGAATAATAATCATAGCACTGTGAAAGTGTGGCGCTGTGTTCATCTCATGAACGCCTTGTGGAGATAGGCGAAATGCTGCTTGAGGCTCAAACACCACTGTAGATTTGGGACGTCACTGCCATAGAACCTATGTGTCCTTCATAGGCACCTGAAAATGTAAATAATTGGCACATATAATGTCAGAGACACATGTTAGCACCTTAGTTCACAAGCACAAGAAATATAACACACCGAATAAAACTGAAAACGTAAGGCACACTATTCTTCATGTTATGCATATGTGAATAATAGAAGAAAGAAGTGTATAAATTATTTCTGCCACATGAAAGAAAACAGCATGCTTAACACAGTGAAAGTAACTAGGTTGTTGTCACGATTACCAATAGTAGAGATAATCTATTGATATGTCATTATAAAGTTAATATTTAAATGCTTCCTGCACACTAAAACTGTAGGAACTGCCAGCGAAAGCTCTCAATGTACATTTAAAAGTGCGTACATGTACATTTGTTGCCTTTAAACTATACAGTTTGTGCACAGAATTGGCATCTTGAACAATTTTGAGACATAAAACTATGCAACTTATGAAGGTTAAAATCACCATGAAAGCAAGCAGGATTAGGCAGGTGCCATTAAAAATCTGTGTAAGCCAGGCTACTATAACCGAACTGCACAGAAAAAAGGGGAGCAAGAGTAACGAAAACTCGGCAGCTGACTAGCAGGTCATGATATCAAATCCCGGCTGCAGCGGCTGCATTTCTGATGGAGGCAGAAATGCTGTAGGCACGTGTGCTCAGATTTGGGTGCACCTTGAAGAACCCCAAGTGGTCAACATTTCCACAGCCCTCCACTTCGGCGTCTCTCATAATCATGTAGTGGTTTTGGGACGTGAAACCCCACATATCAATCAAGAATAACAGAAATAAACTGCCAACAGAAAAGTTGTATGCATGCGCTATCTGTAAGTGCTTGCACCTTACAGCATGCTCATTCCATTTTAAATACCGGGTTTGAAAATAACTGCTCTATTTGGAATGTAAAAGGTGAGGTAGAACTGAACGACTCTATAAAAATTGACCCTATTATGACATCACGTTTTCTTTTTACAATATTGACTAAGACTGAAATGTCATTATGCAAGAAAAAAACTTCAAAAGAACAATCAAGTTTGAAGTCGTAGTTTTTATTATGGCTACTAAGAGTATAACCAAGAAATTGAGCTCAACAAGGCTAATGTTAGTCTTTAAGGCCTATGTTCACTAGACAATGAACTATACCACAAAAAGCACAGCGGTCAGGCACAGCACCACACAAAAAAAGAAAGCAGACCTTTCTTTTATTACCTACAATGCCTTTAAGATGGTATGTTTACCTCTACTTGCTGCTTTTTATCTAAGTAACTGGTGTGAAACAGTTAAGATGAAAATGCACTGTGCCTCCAAAACCTGTTGGCTAAATCTGAATATTTAAAAAATGGTGAAGTTTGTACTAAATTAGGCTCCAGAAGCCTTGGAACAGCGGGACTGCGTGACTCTTAGGAATACATTGGTTACTTGTGTTTTGTTTCTGGGCCTAGGCGTAAAGTTAAGGGCTTCATTGAATCGCTGCTAACAAAAATATGCTTTCGAAATTGCCCGAGCGTCAAAGGATGCTCAGACATTTGTTGCTTTTCCCACTGGGCCATTCTACACCAAACATCCAAACCATACTGCCTGGTGAGCATAACAGATATACAGTTTAAAGAATGGTGGTAATTTACTTTTTTGAAAACAAATATTTGTTGAAATATTTTGAAGAGAAAGAAGTAGTGGTCACTTGGGTACCTTCGAAATTTCGCAGAATGTTGTGGGGGTGTTTTTTGTGAGAAAAATTTAAAAGTACCGCTTTTTCTTGCCATATCAAATTTGATCTACTTATTAAATAAAGGTACTTCTTTAAAGTATTTGAAGCCGCGTAAAATTAGTGCAATTTTTCCGCAACATAGGTTTGAAGAATTCAGCCAAACTGTTTATCGTTCGCATTTCTTGTATGGCAATACGGCACTTTGTATAAATATTTGAGCCATAAATATTCATTCCACAGAAGGCATACTTAACGAAAAAAAACTAAAGTTAGCTCCAGATTACAAATATCACTATTTAATTGTTTTTGTCCACATTGAGATGCAATTTGCACTGTGTGTTTGTAAAAATAAAAACTACTTTTATGTGTAAGTTGAAAGCAAATAAACAGTTATTGTTATATGGCAAGTGTTATCATTACAATTTTTGTTTCAATGAAGAAAATGATTTTTGAAGTCTCCTATAGGGGAGACCCACGCCGAGGGAGGCGCTGCGGAGCGTGGCGCTGTCAGTCAATGCGGGGAGAAAACTGGTTACTCGAGTCTTCGCCCCTCCGCTGTCCCATTGAACCTGCCTTGAAAACGCGTTTCTTTGCTCGCGAGCTGCACGCGTTCTGCACGTGTTTTAGAGAGTTTCGCGTCGCGTGCGGTTACGATGTACACGCTTCTGTCCGCGTTTAAGAGGATCGCCGCAATTGAGGATTTTTTCGTAGGAGCATTTTTCGTAGGAGCCGATGTGAAGCAAATTGAAGCAGGCTGCACAAAAATTAAAGAAACACCTACTTCGGCAGTCTTAGTGAAATAACGGGTAAAAATTGAAACAGAGAAATTTCAATTTTGCACGCTTACAGCATCAGCCTGTGTAGCTGGATGAGCTTGCCCCCCTGTTTCACAGGTTCCTGCCGAAGGCTGGGGATCGTGATTACTGGTGGGTGCGAGAGGCGTCTCTAGCAATTCTAAATCACTTGAAAGCGTGACATCGAGGAAAACAAAGTTCTCTTCATCTTGCATCGTTGGGTCATCTTGAGCAATAGCTTGCGGCACAGCCTGCTCCACGGAATTTTGTGCTGATCTGGCTGCCCTCACAGAATGACGCTTCCACCTAAGCAAAATAACGTTGTGGCAGAGATTAGATTGTGCCGTTCACAACAACGTTTATACGTTGGAGTTTTTTTTATTCAGATATAGTACGGTGATCGACATTGAGCATATCTGTAGTGCGCCAGATAATAAATTTTTTTTATCATCTTCAAGTATAAAATGTACAAGTCTGAAGATGAGTATACGTTTAGGGGTTTTCCGTGATCCTGTTAGTAACGCCTTGCATTCAGAAAATAAAACAATTGATTGATTGATATGTGGGGTTTAACGTCCCAAAACCCCTATATGATTATGAGAGACGCCGTAGTGGAGGTCTCCGGAAATTTAGACCACCTGGTGCTCTTTCACGTGCACCCAAATCTGAGCACACGGGCCTACAACATTTCTGAGAAAATAAAACAAGTACTGCATACGAAATTGAACTCTATAAAAACATGTACGATTGCAAATTGCCCCATTAAAAAACTAGCAATTGTGTCCATCTGTGTGGACAGCAACACTTCATACAAAAACTTCACGGAGATAGCTGCGTATGAAAATTTACTGATTAAAGATTTTGCATTGTCCGTTGCTTGAATCATTTACACTTTGCACGAAAACTAATGTGCTTGTTACTAACCGCATTCCAATCTTACCCTTAAAACGTAACGGTGCGAAAGTGCCATGTTTGATCAAATCCTTTCTATTTTTGCTTTACTTGATAATTGTGCATACGCGGAACGAATTCACGCTAAGCTTGAAATCAGAAATCAAGGGTCCTCAGAAAAATGCTTTAAAATGTATAGATAGTTATGCGCTTCACTGCCTATCATACCTCTGTGCCGTTTCCGCGTAAGGTACCCGTTTCTTCTAAGCCGCTGGAAACACTGTCGGCACATACGACGGGGGCAGACTTGAGTCACTTTTGCAGTTTCGCACAAAATAACTGCAACAAATTATTCTCCAAGATTTTCGCAACCACACACTTCCGTCGGCGCTGCGTAGATAAAAAAATATATAACAACACATCACCAATA
This sequence comes from Rhipicephalus annulatus, assembly GCA_013436015.1. Lineage (NCBI taxonomy): Eukaryota > Metazoa > Arthropoda > Arachnida > Ixodida > Ixodidae > Rhipicephalus > Rhipicephalus annulatus. The sequence continues at coordinate 87,162 of WOVY01011490.1, read as the reverse complement.
CCACATGTGTACACAGCTTCAACTACTACGTCCCCAACAATATTGAATAATAATAGCAGCATAAAAGTTGTGTTCGCTATTTTTTAACAGTGCCCTAAGACGGGATTTGGAAATTCATACTTTTAAGATGGGGACGTGCATCTCCCAGTAACTCGATAGATTAGAGGAACGGTGACGCAGGAATTAACACCCATTATTTTGAATGCATTCTGCACCTGCAAATTTTCATCAAAAAATTGATTACTTACTTTCTTCGGCGCACTGCTTTAACCCATTCCTGTCGTCTGCTTGTTTCGTACCATCGATTTGGGAATCGGTAGAATTTCGCTGGTGGAGTCGACCCCTTCGTGTTTGCACGGCTATTGTGACAGTTGACGACGCAGCAATAGTTCCCCCTTTTCTGTTGGGGTAACATCGCAGAACGAGGGACTTTTCACGTGCAGCGCGCGCTTCGCAAATGCTTGGAAGTCAAGGGAAGCGGAAGGGTCGGAAGACTCTCCTATTGTGCGCTTTTTCTGGCAGGGGAAAGGCAAGCGCTGGCGTCGCCGGGAAAACTTGAGCGGGTCTCCCCTATTGAGGGTCATGGGGAACTTGGTAACAGAAGCTGTCGTATATCAAATGTAAAAACAGCCATCATTAGGAAACTTCAAAATCTATTTTCTTCTTTAAAACAAAAAGTGTGATCACATAACTTGCCATATAAAGAGAACTGCTTTCTTGATTTTGATGTGGCAAAGAAAATGTCACTAATATTACTGAGCTTGATGCACTACACACAATCACCTTCACATAATACCTAGACCAAATTTGGTGTAGAAGAGGCCGTATCTTTGAAATACTTTTTTTTACAAACAACACCCCGATGACATCCTGGGAAGTCCAGAAGGCACTATGGTGGCCTAACATTTTTTCTCTGCGATATATTTTAGCCTTTTACTGTTTTCAATACAGTAAGTGAGCACAATATATATTTTTTTTCACGACACATTTAGGATGGTTGGCAAAATGGCTGGAATGTTCGATGTCGGATTGCCTCACTGCCGGTATTTAATCTTCCGAAGCTCCAGCTATCACCTCTCTGTTACTGCCATCCTTACATACAATGCCTGCATAGGAAAGAAAAACAAAGGCAGGTCTGACAAAGTTCCCAAGGCAAGATATTTTCATGTTGGATAAATTCATTACCATAAACAGAAGCAAAATAACATTCATTTTGAGTATTCCAAGATACAAGCTATATACCAGTATACTATGAGCCAAGCGAAAACTTTTCATTTGATCATATGTGGTGATAGGAAGCACTTATTTCAAGACTGATGAACCTGTAATTAAACTGAATGAAGTACAATGCACAGTTCCAACACCACATAGGCATCTTTGCTATAGCAAAGCCATGTGTCATTGATTCATGCACTAAAGGGGTCAATGAAAATGTAAAAAAGGTGAAAAAAGAAAAGAAGGAAAAAAAAGAAGAAAAGGCAGTTGCAAAATAGGAGCAGTGTAGAACTACTTTTACATTGCATCCCCCTTTTCTTTCTTCTTTCTTTCTTTTACCTTTCTTTCGCTTTCCTTGCTCTGAGCCTCCGACAGGAAAACACTTTGTATCATCGCAAGCTAACTTGAAAGGAAGCGAGGGCTGCACTCTTCTGCGTTATAGTCTTTTTTCAGACAAACATTTCCAACTGACCACACGTCTACACCAAAGGACGAGTCATTACTAACCCCATTTAAACTAACACGCAAAGGTTGACAAAGCGACTTCTAAAAAATAGGTCCTCCTATCGCAACATCGGCCAGCCTGTCTGAGGCACTTCAACTGTTCACCCTAATTACCCCGCTAGATGCTTCCATCTGTCGACTCACATCTCATTTTAGATAGCACTAAGACGAGCTTACATTTATGAATACGCACGAAAGTTCAGTGATGTATCATGCATCAGATTAAGCAACTGTGTTAAGAAATTTATTGATAGGTTGATTCCAGGCTTTTTATACTACAATACGGTGCTTGAAGTAGCCTGAAACTGCGTAATGTCTTCGATGCACATGAACCAGATTGACAACGTAATGCACAACATGCTTAAGAATATTGCGAGAAACATGATAATGACAAAACGACCAGCCACCGAAATTTTTCGCTGTACATGTTTAAATTGTTCATGTTCACCAAAACGAGGTGCTTATGATTACAAGCCGAAAAAAACCTACAAGTAGGGGTTTGGGTCCTTCTGTAATAGACGTGTAGCATTTTTTCTGTGGAGGGCTTTACATCCATAGGTGAGGAACAAAACTCCTGTACAATGAAGAATGTTGTTAGCTATAGGGCGAAGAAAAAACTAATGCAGCTAATCATTCCCGACACATTTGTACATTTACAGAGGTGACGAAGCACCTGTCATTTGTGGCAGTAACTCCAAAAGGACCCGAGCGAAATTTGGCACTACTTGGCTAGACAAATGTCCGAACATGCCTGCCTGACTCCCTCTAGCCATCTCGACTGAATCTGACACATGATTTCTTGACTGCTGGCTGGACAAGATGAAAACCACTGAAGCACGCACAATACACAGTGTGAAGTTCCTCTGGAGTAGTCAACTTCGTCTTCCGCGATGAAAGAGCAGCATAGTGTACTGATAAGGCACTCCTTGCAATAGTTTTAATTGCCACACAGTGGCTTTGCTGTTCCTGTCGAAGAGAGCTTGGGGAGCTTGGAGGGTGCTTGCTTTTTTCTGGGGGCTGCTGCCGCTGCTCGTTTTCTGCTCAAGGTCAACCTGCACAAAGTTGTAGACAAGGCTTTAAGAGCTGTATATAATGATATACAAAGTTTTGCAGAACAGACATTTCCTCGTGGCATACTGAGGAATTTCTTATAAAAGTAAAGGCCTCGCATATGCAAACATTTACAATCGATCCGAAGATGCACTTGACTCCAAAGGAGCAAGTTTGTTATGTATTATGTAGTGTATATAAAGAAAGGTCATTCAGCACAACCACAACTACAGTTGCATAGGCAAACAACACTAGCTGGACGCTGTGGGCTGCTTTATGGCATAGCTTATGCTGACACTGATCGTGCAACGATACTAAAAATATGCAAAGATTGCCTGATCGAACTCAGGCAGTACTGAAGGGTAGGGCACAAATCTATCGTTCTACTCATAAGCAATGCACAAATTTCAACATCATTACCAACCCATTCAGCTAAAATTTTGATTATAATTTATTCATTAAAGAGCGTGTAGAGTCGCCAGAATGTGTGATTGGAGGTGGAAATCAAAATCCGTGAATTGAACTGCATTCTTTTTAAAACTTGAGTTGCATTTCCTTTTAAAATTGCACTTAAAAAGCCTAAAGATCAGTATGTCATGCAGCCTGTATGTTTACTGCAAATAGTTTGATGCTTTAACAAGCAAAAAGATTAGTGGTCAAAGCTACAGCATATATCCATATTACCTGTGCCAACATTATTCTGTGCTGCCTACGCAGAGGAGTCAACCCTCAAAAAGCAGCACTGCCATCGTGGCAAACAGTGCGAAATATGTGCATTTCAAACGCACGTGAAATGCATGCTTTCGCAGCAAACTGCAATGCACAAACATATAAAGCTCTTATGCTGACCTCCTCCTGTTTGCAGCCTGTGTTGAGTGACACTTCATAGCAGTCTGAGACCTGAAAATTCTTAAAATGTTTCCAGCACTTTCTGTGTTATCATTAATTGTACTCATGAAAGCCATGTCAAACAAAAAGAAACAAGTCCCGAAAATTCTCTTCTTTCACTGCATGATTATACGCTCAGACTAGTAAGCTTTCTATTGTACAAAAAAAACAGCTACTATAAAAACTGATATTTGGTCCCATTAACTGCTTTATGCTTTAAGCCATGTTATTGTGTGGGCAAGGCGGCAGCAGCTCGAGCACCATGCTCAATCCTTTCGTCTTCTTTGCACAGATTGCCTGCTGCCTGCCCGGACCATGGTTGCACAATGTCACCACGCTGGAAATGACGCGATATACTGCTACGGCATCGACAGACGCTCCGAAACTGCGTGCGCACCTCACCGACGACGTGCTCTTAAGCTATCATGCGCTACCCGTGCTTGATAGCATCGTTGAATTCGGCAGCACTTCAGCTGACAGTTTGCGCGCCCACCAAAGCAAGAACGTCACTACTGATCACCCAGTCACCGAGCGTCACTGGCATGTGACGTCTTCCACTGCGGGTATAAAAGTCCTGGCTGCACTGTGCTTCACCAGTGGGCAAGGCGGCAGCAGCTCGAGCACCATGCTCAATCCTTTCGTCTTCTTTGCACAGGTACGTTACCTAAACCATGCATACTGCTTGAGATCTGACGATCGTTTCTTGCTGCTGCTCACTTGCCCACCTGGTGTTGTGTCGCTATATTCGCATACGTTGTATAATGTTTGCCGCCTGATTCTTAGTGGTGATGTCGAACTAAATCCTGGCCCTGGTTCTAAAAATAAACCTCTCAAAGACTCAGATGGCCCCGCAACGCGATCTAGGACAACTTCAAATACATCTTCGGAGGCGGTTACACTGCCTACTCCGTCAGCTCATGCTACGCAAAACGAGCCCGAAAACACTACCGTTTTATCTATGCTTTCTCAGATACTCACAAGCCAAAATCAAATCGCTAGCGATATAGCAAACATAAAAACACAATTCAACGCAAGATTCGACGCGCTGGAATTACGGGTGGCGGCACTCGAGTCTGTGACAGCTGTCTGCGAGGGGAAAACTAAGTGCGAAGCCTTACGCGCTGAAGGTGCCTCGGCGAGTAAAACACTTGCACAGCTCAGCCTCAAAATATACGAGCTCAAAAATCAATCCAGGCGAAATAATATTATCCTACACGGGTTTCCAGAGGACGCTGGCGAGAATGGCGAGTCTATACTGTCTAGTGTGTCTGTACTCGTCACGCATAAAATGAAAATGGAAATGCCACGCGTAGAGCGCATACATAGATTAGGCAAACCGCGTGAAAGGCTGGCGCGTCCGATCATATTGAAACTCCTAAATTTTAATGACAAGATGGCTCTCTTGAAGAAAGCCAAACATCTTAAAGGCTCCGATTTCAGCATTTCAGAAGATTACTCTTTTAGAGTGCGATCTATCCGCAAGAAATGATGGGACACGACCTCCACTTTCCGCAATAATGGTTCCTTTGTTAAAATAGTGTATGACCATGTATTTATTGACAACGTTCGCTACAACTGGAACGACGCATCGAATGTTCTAGTTGTGGCCTCTGGTTACCATAGCCGTGCTACAAATAAACCTGGGACTTCCCCGAAAGTTCCTTCACAGGGCTTATCGCCGCCCCTGAATACTTCCGGTAGTTCTAGTGCGCCGCTCGTCCGTGGAACTCAGTGTTGACTACCCCGTAGCTCTGCACCCAAACTAACTATTATTAACCTTAACGCAAGAAGCATAACATGCAAATTCCCCGACTTCCTTTCTCTCGTTTCGACATATTCCCCACACATCATTGGTATAAATGAAACGTGGCTCCACGAGGCTATATATGACTTTGAATTTACACCACCCGGATATGTCGTGGTTCGTGTCGATCGACGAATCGGCCAAGGCGGCGGTGTAGCCTTGCTCTTTCGGTCGGACTTACGGTTCTCAGTCCTGCCTAGTCCTGCTGGCATTGAATCAATATGGTGCAAACTTCACATCGACAAACTTCAGATTGTAATTGGTGTCATATACCGCCCCCCGGATTCCTCCCTTGATATGTTTCACACTCTTAACGAGTTCGCAAACGCACACAACTTCGGCACCAAGCATCTTGTTCTTATGGGGGATTTTAACGCCCGTGGAGTTGACTGGCCTTCTTTGACTCACAGCGGCCGCGACTCCCATATTTGTGGTGAGCTTATAAATTTTTCGTTATCCTTCGAGCTTACCCAGATCGTAACTGGCTACACCCGGCATAATGCACTCCTTTACTTGGTATTTGTGAGTTCAAATATGTTACATAACGTGTGTAAATGCGATATTATCGACGGTATCTCGGATCACAAGGCAGTGCTAGTTTCCTCGCAGTCTTCGATTGCGAAACGGCAATTCGTGGTCACTTCCTTTCACGATTTTAACCGCGCTGATGACGTTTCCGTTCTCGACTGTTTAGCCGATAAATTTGAACAATTTTTAGCACTCGCCACACGCAACGATGTTGATGCTTTAGTTGGTTTCTTTGAACAGTTGGTCAAAAACTTGCACTCTGGAATTTGTACCGATCAAAACAAAAAAGAAAAATACTAATGTTCCCTGGATGAACCGTGAAATCTTGCATCTTTCACGTCGGATACGTAGGATGAGGCACGCGAGGTCATGCTGTTCTTCTTATGATCACTGTAGATTTCTTCAGGCAAAGGAAGAACTCCGAGTCAAAATAAACGCCGCAAAAAACCATTTTTTTCGAATAGAACTACCGAACCTGTTATCCAATAACCCACGCAAGTTTTGGTCATCAGTATTGCCCCGCGATGCCGCATCAGCGTCATTTTTCATTGGCAATGAAACAACCAATGATCCTGCGGAAACTTCCGAAGCTTTCAATAAGTTTTTTGAGTCTGTTTTCACTCGCGACGACCTTGAAGTTCCTCTTGTTCATAGTACAAGCTCATTCTTATCAATACCGGACATTATTATTAGCGAAGAGGGGGTTCTCAACCTAATACTAAACTTAAACACTAAAAAACGCAAAGGTCCGGACGACATTCCCAATGCGTTCTTGGTCCGTTATTCCGATTGGGCTTCCAAATATCTTACTGTCATATTTCAGAAATCTCTTGAAAGTGGCATAGTGCCTAGCTCATGGAAACTGGCAAAAGTAATTGCGTTATTTAAGTCCGGAGAAAAGCATATCATTACTAACTATAGACCAATATCACTGACTTCCTACTCTTGTAAACTACTGGAGCATATATTTATAAACACATCATGGAGCATTTAGAACAACACAACCTATTATCTCAGTTTCAGCATGGATTCAGGAGTGGTTTAAGCATGGTTACGCAATTAACAAAATTCGTTCACGACATTTCTTGTTCACTTGATTCCGGAGAGCAGGTCGACGCCGTTTTCATCGATTTTTCCAAAGCATTCGACACGGTATCTCACACTAAGCTGACATGCAAACTAACTGCCATATTAAACAACCCTACCTTGGTCAAGTGGATAGAAAACTTTCTTTCAGATCGCGCGCAATTTGTAGAATTTAATGGTTCCGTATCCAATAAATCTAACGTAACTTCTGGTGTTTGCCAGGGCTCGGTCCTTGGACCACTGCTTTTTCTGATTTACATAAACGACCTGCCTGGCAACATCAGTTCTAAAATCCGTTTTTATACGGACGATTGCGTACTATATGACACCGTTAGCACACCGCAATGTCACCAAAAACTAAACGAGTCGTTTTCTAGGTCTTGCGCGTGGTGTAAAACGTGGTGGCAGATGTCCGTAAATTTCCGCAAAACAATATCCATGTCTTTTACTCACAAACGTTCCCTGTCTAATTTCACGTACTCATCCGCTGACATAAACCTCCAAAGAGTTACAGAATATAAGTATCTTGGCATTATTTTCACAAGTAACCTATCCTGGTCAAAACACATCGAATATGTATGCACAAAGTCACTTAAGAAACTGGGTTATCTTCGACGCACACTCAGCCAAGCACCGAAAGACACCAAACTCCTGATGTATAAAACACTAATCCGACCTACACTCGACTACGCATGCTCCGTGTGGAATCCTTACCGAAAAGGCGAAATTAACAAAATTGAAGCCGTTTAAAAGAAAGCCATCCTGATTCATCTGTCGCAGGTATGACGGCGCTTTTTCACCAACCACAGCCCTCGTATCTCTAGAGCTAACCACCTTAGCTGCCCGTCGTGAAATTGAATCACTAACCTTTTTTTACCGCATCATTCACTGTTCATATCGCCTATCATCGAACAAATATGTCACATATGCAAGCCCCACTCAGACCAGACGCAATCACACCCTTAATGTTTCCCCGTATCATCCCCGCACAGACACGTTCAAATATAGCTTTTTTCCGCGAACAATTGAGCGTTGGAATTTGTTGCCTGGCCACGTGCGCTCTCTTGACTTGCTTACATTTCCTTCTAAAATACAACTATTGTAAACTACGTACATATACCGCTTTGTTTCCTTTCCCCCTTTGTACAAGTGCACTTTTGTACATAGATGTGTATATTAGGTCGATTTTATGTAACCCTTTACCATGCCGCTAAAACTGTACACTTCCTTCTATGTTGACTTTCGTATACCTGGTTTCGTCGTTACTATGTTTTCTTTCTTTCTTTTTGCTTTCGTTTCATTATTGAACTTGTTCGATGCACGGTTTTGTGCGATGTACCCACTCCTGCTATAGCCCCAAGAGGGGCTATAGCCCAGAGAGGGATATTCGGTCCCATTAACTGCTTTATGCTTTAAGCCATGTTATTAGGTTAAATGGGTGTCCCGTTTTACACGTTCTGGTCTGCATGAACTCTTGAACCGGGCACCATATAGGTTGAAAGACACACACAGAGTTTTAGACAAACCTAGTTTCCCGTGGAGCATCCTTTTGCGCTATAACAACACATCTCAGTTTAGTTAGTTGATCAGAGCGAGGTGACAACAGCTCGCACTTGGAAAGGACGGGCAGAAGGAATGACGCCTGCACCCTGTGCTCCCTGTACATTCTCGTTGAGGGTGCAGTTTTCCCCTTATCCTTATGCAATTTTCCCATTTATAACATTGCTCGCTGCATATTCTTTGTGGCATTAAAGTGTTTAATACCGTCATGTGTAGCCCATGTAATTTATAAAACTAGAATTCAAAATAGCTCGATTCAAAAATAACAAAGTGCATCCAGCCCCGTGACCTGTAGCCATTCTTTAGGCAAGTGGCAGAATTATTTATTTGTCAAAACATATCTTACTTGTAATCGCTACAAGAGCTAACTCGTACACTGGCACCTTCTGTTTGCCTCTTCAGATTATAGTGTACCTTTTTTAGCAAACACCAGAAAATCTGCAAGAAAAATAGAAGTGTTGTAATTGTGAAGAAAGAAAAGTAGAAGGAAAAAGATAACTTGCCCTGAACAGGGATCGAGCCTACGACCATCATCATCAGACAATCTAATATCACTTGAGGTCAGTGTAAATAATTATCTAAGCAATCTTTCAAATTGGTTAAGGCAAAATGGACTGCGCTTGAATGCAAAAAAAAAACAACCTATATGATATTCCGACCTATAAACAAACCTATTAGTAACATAGCTGTAAAATTCGAAGGAAATTGCATCGCACATGTTAGGGAACAAAAGTTTCTTGGTGTATGGTTTCAGGAGGAATTAAACTGGAATACACATGTAAATCATCTGATCACCGCATTAGCGCGAATAGTTGGTTGTTTTTTTAGAACAATGCACTTAATCCCATTGAGGTTAAAAATAGGTATGTACTATGCACTCTTCCATTCTAAAGTAAGTTATGGGATGTTAGTCTGGGGAACGACATCACAAGGGAATTACCATAAGTTAATAACTATACAAAAGAAAATATTGCGCTGCTTTGAAAATTACAGGGGGAATCTACAAGACTTGCGCACTGCTTCACTATTCGTTAAACATTCAATACTCAGAGTTGATCAATTATATCATTTTAAATTACTTCAGTTAATACAAAAGACTAAGCTATATGAAAAAAGTTGCACCGAATGACCACACTACAGTCTGCGAGAACAAAAGAAACGAGCTCCCAGAACAAGAACCCAGTATGGAAAACAAAGTATTGCTTACCAGGTATCTCAGGTTTTAAATACCCTTGCAGATCAATTGAATTTTAGGGCTAGTAGTGCGACTTTCGAGAAACAAATAAAGAACTTATTCATAACCACCGGTCTACACTATCAAAACTATGTAATGGAGTCTCATGCCTCTGCAAGTGCTTAAATTGTTTATAAACTGATATGTCAATTATGCGAGTGTATACCGCGGAATTCATTGTATCCGCATGCATCTTATGTCTGTTTTTGAGTTGTTTCATTGATATTGTTTAGTTGTAAATTATAACGAGAGTGACCTCAAATTCTTAAATTGTGTCATGTAAACTTCTTATGTTATTTATGTTTGAATTTTGTGTTTACAATTTCAGGTTGCTTGAAAGCAATGTATTGAATATATATATATATTGTTTAAACTTTGCACTGTCACGGACTGCGCAGGGACAAGGGCCTTTGTCAGGCTGTTCGCCTTTAGCCCTTTGCCCCTGCAGTGAGCTCTGTATCTGGCTTACTGTAAATAAAAAATACTACTACTACTACTACTACTACTACCATCGAATATCGTGTCTGATGCTCTATCAAATGAGCTACCATGGCGGCTATCCCACTTCCACTTTGTACGGTATATATGTGCATTTAATCATGAAGGAGTCAGTCAACGCTGCCTGTTACCATAATGGCCAGTGTGGGACATCTTTTTTTTGCCTACTGGCGGCATGCAGCACGCGCTATTATTACATGAGCTAACAGCTGACCAATTATCCCTCATATAGAACCTCATGACACCAAGTCTGCCATAACAAGTTCCTCACTACGAATGAAGGAAAGAAGGGCTCGTTTTTCTTTGTTAGAAACGATATTATTGGGAACTGACAATGCTGCCAGCAAAAGTACTAGGGATAATAATGGAAGTATTTGTAATGTAATTGAGAAGAAAGTAACGTGGAATAAAATGTAACTTGTAGTGTGCAATAACCGAATCTGGAAACCTTTGAGTAATGCAGCTGATGCTCTACTACTAACTATGACAGTTATCTACCCGTCCACTTATGGGATATATATGTGCATTTAGCACAGGAGCGTTAGTCAGGCTGCCAGCTTGTAATAACATCACATGCTACGTGGATGCCAATAGAAAAGAAAAAGTGTCCCAAACTAGCCATGATGGCAACAAGCGGGGCTGACTGTCTCTCCGACGATTAGGCACACATATATGCCTTGCCAATTGGAAGGGGCAATAGCTGCTGTGGTACGTAGCACAGATGGTAGAGCACCGCACGCTTTCTTCGTAGGTGGTAGGTTTAGTTCCTCGCCATGGCAAGTTATCTTTTCTTCCACTTTTCTTTCTTGACAATTACAATACAATTACTTCCAATATCCCTATACTTTTTAACAGCATTGTGCATCTGTTAGTTGTCGGAAAATCTGCTAGTCACAGGAGATGGCAATGGTTCGCCCTCCCACCTAAATACACGTACACGAACACACGCACAACTGATCAAAAGAGCAAGTCACACACCACTAATATTACAGAGATTCACTGTTTTAGATTCATGAGTAAAGGAAAGAACTATAAATTTAAGAGTTCGTTGTCTGTGCTGAACACATTATAGTGACAACTAACAGACAATGATGCCAAACAAACTATAGGGGAGGTTATCAAAAATAACTTCAACAAAATTGTGAAAAGTGAATGAAAACGTAACTTGGCGACAAATTACTAATGGGTTCGCGTTTTCTGACAATTAAATTGACATTACTTTTTATAACATCCCTATATTTTCCTGGGTTATGTTGTCGGGTAATTCTCAATATTAGAGTGGTGAGTTGGCCAACAAAGGAAGGATATGGCATTGATACTTCTTTTGAACACCAAATAGTTTGAGGACCTTGAAAGAGCGGAAGCTGCTTTGAGTAGATCAGAATATTTAGTTGGAGCAAAAAAAGTACACACAAATTTACCAGGCTTTCTAACACATTTTAAGACACAAAAGTGTATGCTGCCAGTATTGTTAGGTACCATTATTTTTGTCACATTATGCACTGTAGCAGGTGTAGTTAGAGTGGTGATAGTGAAGCATTATACAAGTACACCACCAACTGCGCTCACATCTATGGTCGCGTATTTTAAAAATAAACCTGCTGTATAGAAAAAAAAATTTAAAGCATTTATGATTCTATCCAAATCAAGTAATACTGACTGGGTAAGCGAACCATTTGCATAAAATCAAAAGGCATAAAGTGATTCATGTATTATAACTATGTGAACAATTTCAGCAACACAGGGCAAAGTGACAATAGTTCTATTAAAAACCCCTCTCATTATAACATGCATGAAAAGCACCACACCAGAATATTTTATAGTGCATGTAATATCGAGACTACTAGATTGTCTATTGACCTTTTAGAAGAAGGGTATCTGCTTCGCGTTCAAGGGGCAACCACTTAGCCTTTTCTTGACCTTTTCCGTGAATATTTTCTGAATTTCAGATATCATTAGGATTGATTTATAGTGAACAGATTTTGCTTACACATTAAAACCTAGTTCAGTATGTAACTGCAATAAAGGGTGCCAAACCACCTCCAATTATTTTTTAACATTTCAGGCAAATGTGTGCAACGACTTCAGAATAGTATCCTGATCAACAATGACAACTGCAGCAGCACAGCTAGCTATGGGTGCACAAAAAGTAGTGAGAAACAATACCTTTTCCTCTTTGAGCCTTTTGGAAGTGTTCAGCCCCTCAGTGCTCACCTTACAACATTTTGTTTTTTTTTTATTACGTGTTTGTGTTCCCACTGCTCTTGCTCCTTGCACAGTGAGGAGGAGCACATGGCAAGAAGAGACAAAAAAGAAGCATAGCGAAAAAGAAGCGAAATAAGCGAAAACCTCTTTTTTATCATCCAATGTGTGTAACATTACTATTGTGACAACAGATAGAAAAATTATCACGGCTATGCATCCATTGTAGAGTCATACACAGCTACAACACCACGACTAAATTTCAACCTTGTGTTGGTTTAGGATCTCTTTATAGTGGCAAGTTAAAGATATCTGCATTTGTTCGACACATATTAAGGTGCAGTGAAATGTGATATGGTAATCTCATGTAGAATGCACGTCATATGGCTTCATTGTATATATGGCCTCAAGTAACTCTGGTTGCAAAGCAATATGACACAGCCTATACAGACGTCACCAACCACTCCAATCTAAACTTGCCTTTGGTACTTGCCTATTATCATGACAGCGAAAAACGAACAATTGAATCTGCTATAGATATGTGCAAGCTTATGATAAGGACCAAGTATGAAGGGTGTTTTGTCATTACTGAGACCAGTTATTTGTTCAAGAACACTTGCTGTCAAACACAAATACATTGCTGGCGAAGCATCAAGACTCAAATATAAAGCAAAAAGAAATGTCTCTTCAAAAATTACAGGCCACAAGCTGCAAAATAAATATTGTAAGATGGCGTCCAGTACCCTCTAGACTCTTCTTTATTGTCTCGAGTATGTGCCCCACAACCTAAACTGGAGTAGTGATGATGAGTATGTACAGATGAAAAGATGGCACGAGTAATGATTCTCACACTTATTTTCCCCGCGCACTTGATCGGCCGACCCGGCCGAGACTTAGGCGGGAAAGGTACGGCAAACAAAAGGTTTAAGGCGTGAAACGTGAACTATCTCGGATACATGGTAACGACGGTCCGAAGAACCCTCGACGGGATTGACAAGGTAATTGACAGGAGAGGTTCGTTCACTAACAACGTAAGGTCCAAGAAAGCGTGACTGAAACTTTTCACACAATCCGGGTGTACGAACAGGCGTACAAAGTAGTACTTCATCTCCAGGACAGAAGGTGACATCTCGACGAAAGCTGTCATATCGTTGCTTGCGGTCTAGTTGACTGGCCTCTGTGTTGAGTTGAGCACGTTGCCGTGCGTCAGCGAGTCTGGAGAAGAAATTTTCTGGCGTAGTCGTGGACGTTTTTGTCGTTACATTGAAAAAAGAGGCGTCAATAGTGAATGTCGGCGCACGACCATAGACGAGGAAGAAAGGTGAATACCCGGTGGTTCGTTGAACAGCGGTGTTGTGTGCAAACGTTACGAACGGCAAGATTTTGTCCCAGTTATCGTGGTTCGGTCCGATGTACATGGATATCATGTCGATTAGAGTCCGGTGGAATCGCTCTGTCAGGCCATTTGTCTGCGGGTGATAAGTGGATGTGGTCATATGAACTGGGCCACAAGTTTTTATAATTTCGTCAAGAATTGTCGACGTGAAGGCCTTGCCCCGGTCACTCAACAACGTGTGAGGTGCACCATGACGCAACACATTGGCTTCTAAAAAGAAGGCGGCAACGTCTGAGGCGGAGCTAGTGCATAGAGGAGCGGTCTCCGCGTATCGTGTGAGGTGGTCGACGGCTATGACGATCCAGCGGTGGCCCGCTGGCGTTACGGGAAGTGGTCCGACGAGGTCTATTCTGACAACGACAAAAGGTGTATCGGGACATGGAATGGGTTGTAATAATCCAGCAGGAGCAGAAGTTGGTCGTTTCCGGCGTTGACACAGTGCACAAAAAGCAACATAATTAGCCACAAAGGTAGAAAGACCAGGCCAGAAGAAGCGGCTCCTAACGCGGTTGTAGGTCTTCTGAAATCCCAAGTGTCCAGCTGATGGATCGTCGTAGAGTGCTTCGAGAACTTGTTTTCGCAGTGAACGGGGAAGTACTGGCACCCACCGATGCCCATCCGCATTGTAAGTATAGCGCTGCAGGACATTGTTGTCTAGCTTGAACTGCCGTAGCTGGCGACGTAGTCTGGCATTAGGTGGAGAAGGCGAGTCATTCAAGTACCCGATGATGCGGTTACAGTATGGGTCATCACGTTGGCACAGGGCAAACTGAGCGCTGCTGTTTAAAGATAGTGGCCCAGACTGCCAGGGGTCATAACGTGAGTGCAGAGGAACCCGCTTGATCACCTGAGTGGCATCGAGGATGCGTGGTTGTAGATGAAAGTGGCACAGGGCAGCGAGAAAGAGCGTCGGCGTCCTGATGCTGTTTGCCAGACCCGTACACAACGTCAAAAGTGTACTCTTGCAAACGGAGTATCCAGCGACTGAGTCGCCCAGACAAATTCTTCAGCGAGGACAACCAGCATAGGACATGGTGGTCAGTAATGACAGTGAAGTGGCGTCCATACAGATAAGGTCGAAACTTCTGGATGGCCCAAAAGACAGCAAGACATTCCTGCTCTGTTATCGAGTAGTTCTGCTCTGTAGGTGTTAGTGCACGGCTGGCATACGCAACTACTCGCTCACGTGAAGTGTCGTCATGCTGGTGAAGGACGGCACCGATTCCGTGACAGCTGGCATCTGTGTGAAGGAAAGTGGGTGCGCTCTCATCGAAGTGACGGAGGACGGGGTCTGATGTCAAAGCACGTTTGAGGGCTTGGAAAGCACACTCGCACTCGTCAGTCCATGTGAAGGCCGTTCCTGACGTCAGAAGCTTGTGTAACGGCCCCGCGATGGCATCAAAGTGACTGATAAAGCGGCGGAAGTAAGACGCTAGGCCCGCGAAACTTCGCAATTGTTTTTGATTGCCCGGACGTGGAAAATTAATTACGGCAGCAACCTTGTCGGGGTCGGGTCGAACGCCATCTTTGCTGACAAGGTGACCCAATACTTTGATGCTCCTGCTGGCGAAGTAGCACTTCTTCGTATTGAGCTGAAGCCCAGCGTTCGAAATGCACGTAAGAACTTCGTCCAAACGCTTAAGGTGCTGAGGAAAAGTAGAAGAATAAATTACGATTTCGTCCAAATAGCATAAGCAGGTTTTCCACTTTAGACCACGTAAGACAGTATCTATCATGCGCTCGAATGTTGCTGGAGCGTTGAAAAAGCCAAAAGGCATGACGTTGAACTCGTAAAGCCCATCAGGCGTTGCAAACGCTGTTTTCTCCTTGTCTGCTTCGCGCATAGGCATTTGCCAATACCCAGATCGAAGGTCAAGGCTGGAGAAATATTCTGCGCCTTGTAAGGAGTCCATGGCATCATCTATGCATGGCAACAGATATACATCTTTTTTGTTATCTTATTTAGCGCTCTGTAATCAACACAAAAGCGGACAGAGCCATCCGTTTTCCGGACCAACACCACAGGAGACGACCAAAAGCTGGATGAAGGTCGAATAATGTCCCGTTTGAGCATGTCGGCGACGTTTTCCTGAATCATTTGCCGTTCTGCCGAAGACAGGCGGTATGGGCGGCGGCGCACAATGGAGCTGCCTTCGGTTTCGATGCTGTGCTCTGCAACAGTTGTGCGGCCCCAAACTTTGGAATGTACGTCGAACGAACAGCTCTTCTTCTCGAGAAGGTCTAAGAGGTCTCTCTTTTGCTCAGCAGTGAGGTGAGGACTTATGGTAGCATTTAAAGCAGCAGTGGTTGTCTTGGTATCGGTTGTAGCCGACGAAGGCGGCGATTCTGCGTGAAGAGGAACCAGCGAAAAAGGCTCGCTGTCAGCGAAGCAGCTCACAGCAGTGCCCTGGGGCAGCATCACTGGCGATGAACTTGGGTTCAAGGCAGTGACCAATGCCTTACTGTCGTTAAACCGCACAAGGCCGGGTGCAATGGTAAGCCCCGCAGGTTTGGAGGGAACTGATGGAGCAATGAACATGTCACCGTAACTATAGTATCCGAAGCAATCGTGAGAATTCGTTCATCTCCTGGCGAAATGAAACAATCCACGGCAGCAACGAAACGGAAGCTGTATGGATCAACATCAGATGAACATTCAGTAGCTGACATATGAATTACTCGCTGACGACACGATATGAAAGCTGATGCCGAAGAAAGGAAGTCCCATCCTAAAATGACTGTGTGAGTGCACAAAGGAAGTACAAGAAACTGAATGTGGTGAAGGATGCCATCTATGAAAACGCGGACTGTACAAACACTTGAAGGCTGAATAGGGACTCCATCTGCACAACGAAGGGGAGGGCCATCGTATGGCGTCCTAACTTTTTTCAAGCGGGCACAAAAGTCTGCACGAATTACGGAAAGTGATGCGCCTGTGTCTACTAGTGCCTTTGTCTGTATACCTTCAACATACACCAATAAAACATTTGATGGGCGGTCTCGAGGAGTTTGACGCAGTTCGAAAGATGCAGCTTTCCCTCCCGAAGCTGCACTGTTTAGTTTTCCAGTTGGCGGTCAGGAATTGAAGTAGAAGGTCAAAGGGGAGAGGAGGAACGCCGCATCGGTGAAGGTGAGCGACGACGGGAGAAACGGGAACTGCCAACTGAGGCAAAGTTCGGCGGAGACGGCGACCGGCGTGTGCTGTTCTGATACTGTCGGCGATAGGGTGGTCCAGTTCGGTAGAAGTCGTCCTGTTTATAGTCACCGTAGCTTCGTCTTTCGTCTTGTTGACGGCGTCGGCAATGCCTTGAAGTATGACCACGGATGCCGCAATAAAAGCAAGTCGGTCGTGTAGTGCGCCAGGTGTCGTAAGGCTGGGAAGATGGTCGCGGTGCGAGCGAGTTGAGCGAGCCATGCACATCGGGCGCTGGTAGCTGCATTGGGCTGTGCAGGGGTGTAGGTGTCCTAGCAGCAACCTGAGCATAAGTTGGCATGGCCACAGGATAAGAACTCGGAACAGGTGTGACAGTCATCGAGGCCAGGCTTTGGTGGGGCGCAGGCATCGTTGCAGCACCATGAGCATAACTTGGCATGGGCACGGGATCTGAGCACGGAACTGGTGTGCCTGTGATCAAGGCCAGTTCCTCCCTCACGACGTCACGTAAACTAGTAGCAGGTGGCGTCGTTCGAATATCAAGGTGGCGAGGTGAAGCCTGTGCATGAAGCTCCTCGCGGATGATAGAGCGGATCAAAGAACGCAGCTCTGTGGTGTCGTGACTCGAGCTGAGATCAGGCATATCAGGTTGCACCCAAGTGGTTTGAAGCTCCTCGAGGCGCTGACAGGTTGCTACAACATCGGTGGCAGTCTGGGGATTCCGCACCACAAGCGCATTAAAAGCGGCCGTCGCAATGCCTTTCAGCAGGTGGCGCACGCGGTCGTTTTCCGCCATATGGTTGTCGATGCGGCGGCAAAGGGCGAGAACATTTTCAATGTAAGAAGTGTAAGACTCGCCGGGTGACCAGGTGAGAAGGGTTTATTGGCAGTGGGAGCGGTGGCGCAGCTGCTGCGCTGGGCTGGTCGGCTTGCGACATTACCGCACCCAGGACGTTCAAGCGGTGGCCTGAATGGAGCTCCAGGGATGTGTTCTAGAAGACGCTGGGGTTGTGCGAGAGCGCGAGAGGACGCGGGAATCAGACAGCACTCTCCACCACTTGTAAGATGGCGTCCAGTACCCTCAAGACTCTTCTTTACTGTCTCGAGTATGTGCCCCACAACCTAAACTGGAGTGGTGATGATGAGTATGTATAGATGAAAAGATGGAACGAGTACTGATGCTCACAATATTTGATATACTTGGGATGTGAGGCACGCATAAGAGGTGCTGCCATATTATATTTCTCCCTGTGTTGAAACCTGCTTGCTTTACTCACCCAACACATCTGTAAAGATGCCGTGAAAACACCAAGCAGCTGATGCAGCATAGTTGAACACATGTCCAGGGATTCCATCATTCATATTGGCTAAGCAGCCCTACAGCCTCCACAGTCCTGCAACCATTCGTAAGACAAATATAGTTCTACCCAAAGTTCTTGGTTTACAGACACACATGCAATATGCATGACCACTCTATAGGAAGTTTGCATGATAATACGCTGGGTAGCAAAACGGATGCCAATATCAAATAGGTACCCGGCCTGCCGCTTCTTTCTTTCCGTTCTTAAAAATTAATCAATTCATGGTTAATAAATGTTGCCCCAATGTGAAGTGTTACTGGCAGTCCGGTGAAAAATTGCAACGTATTTCAAACACAATCCAATTCATAGCAAGTAAGCATACAATAGTGTTTTTTCAGCCGTTCAAGAAAACAGCATGAAGTTTAGCTAAAACCCATGTTTTTATAAACACCATTCGATTTGATATTTAAAGTTGTGAGCATTATGTGAAACAACACGGATTCAAGTTTAATCAATGATTGCTTATAATGTACTGATATGAATGCAACTAACTGAACATGAAACGATAATTTTTACTAGAGCATTTAGAGTTATGAACACTATCGCACTTGCCAGCTGCATCTTGTCCAAAACAGCGGCAAGCTAGGCTAGTTTCTGTAGGTGAGCAGTAATGAACAGTGCAAAGTAACAACAAAAAACACCAATAACAACAGTATGGGGCAAGCACAGCCTGCCAACTGTATAATTTATTGCACAAAAGTTTACCTGAATATCATTCAGACAACTCGTGCAAATGAAGGTCCAGTTTGAAATGAACAAGTTACGAAATCAACAATGCCTGTTTACTCTAACAGGACCCTCATTCACATAAAGTGTGCAGCGACAGGCCCCTACCGATGTACTTCACAGCATGTTGTCACTGGCACACATAAAAGGTGTGGCTGGAAAAACGCTCCCGCTGGTGGCTCAGCCCGATACAGTCATGCGCTGTTTGGGGCAAGTTTTTAATTTTTCAAAGCTTACACTTCGCATTACAATGTCGACATTAGCTGTAGTATGTGTCAGCAAACATCTAGCTGTGTGGTAAACTGTGTGGAACATTATTTGCCACGCTGTCTGTTTATCTTGAAGAACTGAACACACATGGTGGCCTGTGCGAGGAACACCGGCATAGTCTTCAAAAATGTGCACTGTTGATTGCGGCATGTAGTGTGCATTGAAAGGTATTGAGAATATCGGTTCAACTGAGAATATTGTGTGTGGTGTGTGCAGTGTGAATAACAATGTGTCTTGTTTGCGAAGACGTTAGCACTCGTGGTAGCGACCGGTTGTTGAAAAAACTTGATTCGACATTTTAGTCAAGGTAAATATGCACTTGACGCGATCATCTGCGAGTGGGTACGTCTCGGTGTTTGCGCTGTGTGCAGAAAAAAATTGCATGATCACCGGGCTGGAAGATACCATTTGCTGAAGCTGCATGTATGCATCGCCCCGACGAGTACGCAAGCCCAATAAAGGTATAACTCGTTTTATCGAAGGCCTCATATGTCTTTATGTAATAAGCAGAGATTCTTGTTTCACATATACTCAGTACCTTTATCGCTCGATATTCATGAAGTGACAACGCACACTACAAGTTTGTGTGTTAGGTCCTAAGGGAGCAATGTAAATATGCAAATAAGTTGTAGGTGTCAGATGCAGCGATGTAACTGCACAAAAGATTATGTATATATTAGGCTACAGGTTTACAATCGCATACATCTCAGTGGGCTATCAGGAACGTCACCAACAACTTCCTTTCCAACCAGTCCTTGCACCGAGGAAGGGAATGGCTGGCACGGTGCTCGAAGTGACGTCACACTGTATGCAAACATAGAGAGGTTTCTTAGGCAACATTTTGCACAATACATTTTTAGATTACAGGCTGTACTCGTCCCACAATGATCATACTGATGTCTTTTGTTCTTACTTTGTGCTGTGAAATACTAGGCATTTAGTCCCCATGGTATTTAAAAGCTAATTTCAGTGTTCTCTCTCATACTGCTGACAACTGCGTTGTTGCATAAATTAGGCAAAAAAGCAACACAGAAAGGCTCTCACAATAAGTACACGAACATGGGTATTCCCCTGCAAACAAATGTCGGCACTGGTCCTGTCATTACCCGTCTTCCTTCTCTCTTTGCCATGTTTTTGCTTAAACAGCCAAACACCTGATGAGTTAGATGAGAAATAATAATGCATCAAAACTATAAGTGCTTGCATCAGCAACTACACAACAGCGTGATAACCGCACCCCTGCCACACAGCAGTGAAACATATTTTGAACATGCTGGCAGTGTATTATTTTATAAAATCAACTCTGGCAGATTACAAAATCTCACATTGTACATGCAAGTTTTCTTCAAAGACAGGCGTACAGTTTAGGTGCTGGTCGGTACATTATTTATTTATTTATTTATGATACCTTACAAGCTCAATGAGAGCATTGAGTAAGGGGGGTACAAACTTCAAAGAGTAATAGGGCGGTCATCAAAACATGGAATACACAGAAAATAGCACAACATCGTGACAAAGCGTGTCTAGTCACTGACACTCAAACAAATGTAATACGCGAATGTTTACAGATATACAGAAAGCTTGAATAACAAGAAATTCAAGGTACATGAACAATAAAGAATTTTGGAAGGCGTAGGTATAGAATTCAAGTGAGCAGCAACGGCGGTGCAACTGAGCAACAAAAACTGGGAGAATAACAAGAACTGAGAGAACAATGGCAATAGCAAAAAAATCAAAGAGAAATCGGAAGGCCGAGGTGTACAACATACAAACGCATTTTCCAAACACACATACTGCTAGCCGTACGAAGGCGTTTACCAATATAAATTGCAAGACAACGGTGGGTACAGCATAAACTAAAGAGAACCAAAGAGAAGTGTGAAACTAGGTGAGTGGCACAGCTGCAGCTACAAACATCAGTGAAGTTAGAGCGATTAGTACGATGAAACACGATTCCACACATGTTCGCGAAAAGAATCTGAATCGGTGATGGAGGCGATGCAGTCAGGAAGATCGTTTCATAATGATATGGCCTTAGGAAGCGCTGATAAGTTGAATGCCTTCGTTTTGCCGTAAATGCGAGTGAAACTAAGGTGAATGTGCAGGCGTCTGGGCATGCGCAATGGTGCTGTTAGGGGTAGCGTAGAGCGTCTTGTGCTGTGAATATATTTATGCAGCAAACATAGCAGTGCAACAGAGCGACGAACGTGCAATGGCGAAATAGAATGTTCTTGTTTTAATGTCGTTACGCTGCAATGAGTGCTATAATTGCGAGATATAAACCGGGCTGCTCTGTTTTGTATGGACTCTAGCAATGTGGTTAGGTAATCTTGGAAAAGGGACCAGACTGAAGATGCAAATTCCAGCTGGAGGCATCATAAGTGAAATAGGCCAGTTTACGGATGCTTGTTGGAGACTTTCGCAGATTACGATGGAGGTAACCTAATGCTTTTGAGGCTTTCGCGCAAGTAAAACTAATGTGTGCCGACCATGAAAGATTGGGTGTTAGATTGAGGCCTAAGTATTTGCAAGAAGAGCACTGCACTATTGTATCATTTTAGTAGTATCATTTTTAGTAGGAATGATTGGTGTTTTTGTGTTTACGACTGAAGGTCATAGCATGGCACTTGGAAGAGTTAAGAGACATCTGCCACACGTCACACCAGTCACTAATTAGGTTAAGATCTGTTTGAAGGGTAAGGTGGTCGCCATCATTATTAGCTCGATATATTATGCAATCGTCAGCGAAAAGTCTTATATTGAAAGATATAATATTTGGCAAATCATTTATGTAGTTGAGAAATAATAGAGGTCCGAGAACACTACCCTGTGGAACACTAGAGATGACATCAGAGGGAGTAGAGGTGTAGTTATTAACCGTAGTGAATTGTTTTCGAAAGGAAAGAAAATTGCGGATCCACGAAACGGTTAAGGAATCGAGACTAAGTGCAGATAATTTAGATATTAGGCGGCAATGGGCAACGCGGTCAAAGGCCTTTGAAAAATCGATGAATACGCAATCAGTTTGTTTATTTTCATTCATATTGAAATGGAGATCGGTTGTTAATTCAAACAATTGGGTGTCACACGAGAAGCCTTTCCGAAAACCATGCTAGTGAGGAAAAAAGAAATTATTTGATTCAAGGTGGCGGCGAACATGGGAAGCGATAATATGCTCCAGCAATTTGCAGCAGATTGACGTTAGCGAGATAGGTCTATAATTATCAGGTGAGTGTTTACCTACACTTTTAAAAACGGGAACTACTTTACCCATGTGCCAATCATCTGGAAGTTGACCAGACATCAAGGACTGTTGAAAGATGAGAAGTAAGAATTTGCTCGATACGATTTTTGTGTTCTTTAGTATTTTTGTGTTAATGTTGTCGGGCCCCGATAAAGTAGATAGTTTAAGTTGGTCAATGAGGGAAGCAATACCTTTGACTGTAAGAGCTATTGGCTGCGTAAACGCCCAGTCGTAATCTGCGATGAATGGTATGTTGGAAAGGTCTTCTCTTGTGTATACTGAAGAAAAGAACCTGTTAATTGCGAATGAACAGTCACTATCTGAGAGGGGATTTGTCGTCATCACCACGTAACGAGATATGCTGGTGGTCGGTTCCTGGGGTTAACGACTGCCAAAACTTCCGAGGGTTTGATTTCAAAAGAGACAGGAGATCATGGGAAAAATATTTGTCTTTCGCATCCTTAATATCAGAGCAGTAGCTCGCCGCACACTCGTCGTACTTTTTCCATGCAGCTTCAGTTTGCCCATTTTTGGCGTTTTTGTACAGCGATTTTTTTTTGTTTCTGAGCCGACGGAGTGACTTAGTGAACCACGGGTTCAACCTGTCATTCGTTATGGTAACTATAGGAACAAACATATTGACCAGCCCGCAAATCTTGTCCCGGAAGATACACCAGTTTTCGTTGACGGTGCGAGTATCGAACAAGGGCATCATCCCTTCAACATGGAATACTTCAAGGTATGAGTTATTTGCTGCGTAATCGGCCTTGTTATAATCTCGTATAATCTTTCTATCTTTACCTGTGTGGCTAAATGGCACATTTATAGGAAAATGGAGTAACTTGTGGTCACTTAGACCGTCCCGATAAGTGATTGGCCCGATAGTTTCAGGCGCATAACTTAAGATTAGATCTAATAAATTAGATCCACGTGTAGGTGCGTCAACAGTTTGGAAGAAGCTGAAATCCAGAGTTAAATTTATAAATTCTACAGAAGCAGGACTAGGTGAAGAGAGAGACGGCCAATCGACATCGGGAAAGTTAAAGTCGCCGAGGAGGTAAACGTTTTCACACTGATAGCTTTGCACAGTGGCCGCTATACTCTTTCTGAGTTCATCGCTAAAGGAAGGACCTACGTCGGGTGGAAGCGCCTATCAGTATTTTTGATGAAGCGGAAAAGCAGGCAGCCCAAACTATTTCGAGGGGTGAGTGAGTATCAATCAGACACGACGACAGTGTAGTCTTTATCGCGATCAAAACACCACCCCCCTTTCGTTCAGAACGGTCACACCTATAAATACTGAAAATATTCGCGCCCGAAAAGAGTTCTGCATCGAGAATATTTGGGTGAAGCCATGTCTCAGTTAAGACAGCAATGTCCGTATTGCTATCGTCCAAGATCGAAGAGATAATTTCACGTTTAGGCAGCAGGCTACGGATGTTAGTCAACGTCACTGTTAGTGGTCGTACCAAGGTCGAGGAACGTGACCATTGTTGCTTAGGACGTTTATTTTTGCCTGCTTTCTTATTTAGCTACCTTTGATAAAGAACAACCGATTTTGTAGAGCTGTCATAAAGGTACGTCTTGCCATTCATTTCTAACCTGTCTAATCACAGTTTAAATGTCTGCTTGCTTGGTTTCGCAAACTCGATCAACTTTTTCCGCGCTTCGCGGGTTGCAACAGAAAAATCCTGACTAATAGAATAGTCTGTACCTTTAAGTTTTCTTGATAATGCTTGTACGATTTGTTTGTCTTTAAACAGAACGAATTTAGCAATTATTGGTTGGCACTTATCTGGAGAAAACCGGCCAAAGCGGTGGACGCGTTCAAACTGCTGCTTTGTAAGGGTGACTTGAAGATTTTCTTGGCAAAATTCAATTAGTTTTTTCTCAGAAGCTTCCCAACCTTCAGTAACGTCATCTTCGATACCGAAAAACAGAAGATTCGAGTGGCGCATCCTGATTTCTGCACTATCGCATCGGGGTGTAATGTGCTGCAGTTGGTCATTTACACACTGTAATCTATTCTCGGGCAAGCTGATTTCACCCGGACTGCGGGATGCAATATACGCTTCCAAGAATGCAACTCTATCATTCAGTTGTTTAATTTCAGCGTCAGTTTCGGCCTGCTTTTCCCTAACTCCTTTGAGCTCAGTCAATATTGTCGCCTGTCCCGCTTTCAGCCCACGCACGCTTTCCATGATGTCCGCTAGAATCTTATTATTGGGTCCCGGGTTTAGCTCAACGTCCCCCGACTAGAGTAGCAGCAGGTTAATGACGCTGTCACAAATTCGCGACGGCACAGGCAGGTATTGCTTCACTGTTTCACATAAACCAGGGGGGCATGACACCGCTAGGAGACAGTAATTGCTGGTTTTAACACCAGCGCTACTATTCAGGTAACTAACCTGTAACAAGAGCATCAGTGAACGCCCAATTTTTGATGCGATGCCGTGCCCAAGTGAAGAGCGGTCCGGTGGGCGTTTATACAGGCTCGTTGGTGCGCATATTGCAGATGAAGACGTCGCTTGTTGCCAGATTATGTGCTCTTTTTCTTCCAAACCTGGCGGGCCAAAGCATGTCTGATGACGGCAAAGCTGGCGTTCTGTGAAAAAGGCCGGCCAGGATACGAAAGGACAGGAACTCAAGGCAAGATGCATCGGTGAACGCCCCATTCTTGATGCGATGCCGTGCCCAAGTGAAGAGCGGTCCGGTGGGCGTTTATATAGGCTCGTTGGTGCGCAGATGGCAGATGGAGACGTCGATTGTTGCCAGATTATGTGCTCTTTTTCTTCCAAACCTGGCGGGCCGAAGCATGTCTGATGACAGCAAAGCTGGCGTTTCGTGGAAACGGCCGGCCAGGATACGAAAGGACAGGAACTCAAAGCAAGATGTAGCGTCACCTGTAACAAGAGCATCGGTGAACGCCCCATTATTGATGCGATGCCGTCTTGCAGGTACGCATACAGATTGCACGAACATCTCTCTCTCTACACTAGGCACACACATTATATCTTTTAACAAGCATACGCCACTGTTTAGGGGCATAATAACGCTCTAACGTGAACGTATGCTTATCAACCCACTTAGGCGGTTGGCTAGGTGAATCGAGCAAAGTTACTAATTGTATCACCCGCGAACGTGAGCAAAATGCTGCTCTACATCGAATGGCACTGCAGGCTTCGTTTGATCAACAACGTACCAAGTGCCGTGTGCGCCCTCCTCACTACATTGCACATATGAAAAAATCGATCACCATACACATGCATGTAGCCGCAGTTGTCGCGAATAAGCTCCAGTAAGGCCGCGCCGATGTGCCATGGCTCTGCTGGCGTTAGCGTTGTCAAAGTGAATCGGTAACCGCACTCGCAAAGGCGCGTAAGGCTGCCGTTTCATCACGCCTCGTTCCAGTGCGGCAACACATACTTGCACTGAGTCGCATACTTAGTCTACATAAAAAAGTGTTCCCCTTACCTTTAGTTTCACACTGTCCTGAGGGAAGCGACCACAGGCGTCAGCCATCACCTCGGAGTCCTTCGTGTGCCCGCACAACCCGCCGATTCCTTGGACGACTCGCACTCGATCCGCACTTGAACAACCGCGGGAATAGGGCGCAATCTTAGCACATCACACGAACGAGGAATGGCGCTTTCTTGCTTAAATTTAACATTTCGTGCTCTCGTGTGTAGCAGCGCGAACACATGAGAGACGCACCTAAACGGCATGCCCATGGAAACGAAGAAGACAAGCAATATGTGGCTTTAGCTGTGGATGAATTTGACTTGGATATCTGTGTGAGGAAAATAAAAAAAACATCTGTCAGTGCTATAAACTGAAAAAAGATGTATGTTATCTGCAAAGTAACTTTAAAAGTGATAAACGGTTAATCAAAAACAAGTTACAAATTATCCATATTTTCGCAAGTCTTTCTTGTGTTTTTTGTTCCAGCAGACTACAGCCTCCTACTGCTTCTACGACAGACGTAGTGCGGTTTTACGTTCGGTGCGTGTCGTTGACGCTAAGCTATATAGTAGTCGTATCAGAGTTATCAATTCTCAATGAATCATAGGATGACTACAAAGCAGTAACATTTTGACATAGTGCAGTACGCAATCTTTCAATGCATGACATTTCTTTGCTCTGAAGCAAATCGAAGCAAGCCGGCCGGCGCAATCAGCTGATGTCACCGCTACGCGAGGCATGGTCGTGCGCAATAGCGTCACGCCCCGCGCTCGATTTGTCATCGAGCGATAGAGCTACTTGGTGGAATACAGCTAGATGCAGGGATTAATGGCGTATCAGTCTAATTCCCTGTGGTGGCCGACTCAATCGCAAGAGAGCCCCGGGAAACAACCTTCAACTGCTGAAGCTTGTGTGGGTGTAAAAATACTTGTTTTCATCCGCGGCGGGGCAGCAATCTATAGTTGAAAGACATGCGAAAAGCATGTGACGTATATACAATCACAAAACATATGCACACAACAATAGATACGATCGCATATCGTACATAAATATGCAAACACATAGCGTGTAAAAAGCAAATTTATATACATAACTTAAACTCTTCGCCCTATTCAGCTCGAATAGCTTAGCAAGCTAACGCACTCAGTTCATGTACGCGAGCACAACTAAGTGGCGCAGGTTCGAGTCGCGCCAAGTCTAAATTGTTTTGTTTTTTTCAACGTTTTTATTGTACTGCTATCTTTTCTAATGCCTTAGGTTCTAAAACAAAATAAAAGCAATATTGTCTTCAAGTACGTATGTAGGACTGTGTTTTTCACACAACAGTTATGAGTATTTTTATTTTCATTATTACACTTCTTTATTTATTTCATAATATAACAAAATTGAAGACTATAGGGGAACATTGGGTCTGCTTAATGGTGAAGAGACTCGAGAAGTGAGAAAACTCAAACCAAAAATTTATTTGAGAAAAAACTGAGCATTTCACAGCCGGACCACATTCTTCTCGCACAAACCTAGGGTAGGCCCTAGGTATGTGCGAGACTTGCTATGACTCAGCGCAAGTCGTGGCAGTTGAGAGAAGGTGATATTAACCGAGAAACAGTTCTAAAATATAATTTGGTTGACGTTTTTTGATTCCTCCAAAATAAGGGCTGCACAATTGTGATCGAGCCAAACCAAGAATTGAGGACACCAAGTCAAGAGACAGAAAATGAATGATGTTTATAGTTTGAAAAATTGCCCTTGATGAAGGAAGAGTTATGGAGCGCTATGTAGCTGCACTCGCCGTAGGAATTCAAGGTATACGTATAGATAGTTTAAAATGGACAATGTTGCACACAAAGACAATGGTTAAATTTCTTTGCAGCACAGTTGAAGCATCCCTGTAGAGCTGAAGCGTCAAGAGAAGCTCATGCGTCCTCACTTTATTGCGCTTTACATTGCTTGTATGCGTTCATGCAGCCATGATATATTTTAAAGCAATTGTTTTGTCTATAATGTTCTTATTCATTAAAGCTGGCCCATAAGTTTTGTCTTATATAGCACTACAATTGAAGCATAATCTGCATGGTGGTCTGAAACAATGCTTTTGAAAATCTCAAAACGACCCAGCTTTATACACGACCATCCGAGCATCATTGATGAGCACCATTATGTGTCCAAACATATCAGTTGTGCTCTCATTATTATTTTTCTGGCCACTCCCTCTACCCCTACCTATGCTGTGGGGCAGCAAATCATCAACCTGGTTGAGCTACCTGCTTTCCTTCTGTCTTCTTCCTCTTTTTTTTCTGTCCCATTTCCTTTTTCTCTGTACTTCATAGTGGCATTATTCATGTGCATGAAGATTCACTGCCTATCGTAAAGTAAAGCAGAGAGCAGAGGGGCAATTTCGCTTCATGCATCTGTATTTTAAATTTGCTCTCTTGATAACTTGCATGAAAGCTAATAACCAAGTAGCTCGACCTGTGTGCGGTCGCACCACAAGATACCAGGTGTTCATCTGTTATTTCGCGTTCTAGAAAATCTGAATAGACCTGAGACGTTCATTTTGCCGTTTAGTTTTTTTTGTCACGCCGCGCACGCCGTGTTGCTTGTGGTTATTTTATCGGCTGTGTGTATACTGGTCAAGTGGGTCGTCTTGGCTCATGGTGATCATTTACTCTGCGATATAAAATTTGTATGTGTATTTATTTAGCAAATTAGCACATTCTGTAAGAGGAGTGACTCAAGGAATAAACTTTGCAAGTGAGCGCTTGTCCTGCAGTTTTTTTGTTTATGTGCTCATAATTTTGGCACGGGACCAATTATTTCTGTATATCTTCACTTTTTTATTACTCTACATTTTGTTTCTTCAATTTTTGCGGCCAGTTTTTTTCTGAATTGTTGACATTTTCACATGCAATCACAATGATATTACTTTTTCTTGCTGCAGTGTAGCATCACCACGGATCACATGGTATTCGAAGCTCAGACTGCCATTTGAGTCTAGTGACGTTAACATCTCCAGTCTGATTAGTCTGCTCACACTCCTTATTTTTCTATATTTCCGTAAGAAAGTTTCCGTACGCTCCATATAACTTCCTTAAGAATGTTTGTGTATACTGTGTAAAGCTTTCCATATTTCCACATCTTACTATATTGTCCGTAAGTAACCTTCCGTATATACCACATGACTTCCGTATCTTTCCATGTCTTCCATAGGAAATTTTCCGTATGTTCATATAATTTCCGTATATTTCCATATTTTCTTAAAAAAGTTTTCCGTGTGTGCCATACAACTTCCGTATGTTTGCATATAAATCCACATCTTTTCCATATAGTTCATAAAGAAATTGTACTGAGTCCATATGTTTTCCGTAAGATTTCATACGGAACTTTTCAGTAGGGTTGTTAAAATGAATATTTTGTAGGCAGAGTAGTCTCCTCTGAATTTCCTCAACTGGTCCCACAATCGCTTAGACAAGACAGTGCCATTTATGGAAGATACATAATTGCGCCATGATGTTTTTCAGCCTGTCTACAGATATATCGCGCCTTCGCTTTAGCCTGCTTGAAGTTAACGAGGTAACTATATGTGGGGTATCTCCTCAGGACACCCCAAGCTTCATTTTGCCGTTTGTTTGCTTCCGTGCATTTCTTTGTCCATCAGGCATTTCGTTTGTTTTGGACATTATTTCATGATCGTAGTATCGTTTTTTTCTGCAGATGTAATTATTGTATCTGTGATTTTGTCATTTCCCTACTGAAACGTTCCGCATATACGGATCCGTACATACGCAATTATTGGACTACGGAAAGCCGCATCATGCGGAAAGATGCGAACATCTGCAGCTTACGGAAAGCGCCATATCATGCGAAAAGATGCGGACATCCGCAGCTTACGGAAACCACCATATCATGCTAAATTACCCGATAAGCAGCTTACGGAAATCAGCATAATGCAGAAACCATGCAGCTATCTGCTGCATCTTGCAAAGATCAAATGGACATTCTAGACCTCGAGTAAAAGCAATTGGCCATTCACGTTGTTTGCAAAAGCAAGTACTGTGTAGAAATATATATGAATATTTCATTTTTAATATGTTGCATGAAGGTGAAATATGTTTGCTATCTGAAACAGCCTTGATGGAAAACAAAGGCTTGAAAGAAACAAATGTGTTGAGAAGCTACTTAATGAGGGATTGAATCATCGGCATCTTTCTAATCGTCGTGATGCGGGAGCGAAATTACCTTTCAAATAAAATACATTACAAAACTACTAAATTAACATGCTAGTGATCATAAATGGTGGTTACATTGCAACACATTAATGCAGTGTTCTAGGCAAGACTTAAAGAACTTATAAAGTTATTATTATCAATAGAGAAGCATTATTAGTACACACCAGCCCTGCTACAATCAATATATTTTTTATTTGTCTGTATGCTCCAGCTGTAAATAGTGACATTGCAGTGTTGATGGTACACAAATGAGGTGACTGTACCGTAATTTCACGAGCTCCACCTAAGCCACAGGATGGTGGCACAAAACACAATGTAACAATTTTAGAACGAAATGTTTAAACATAACTAATAATCATAGCACTGTGAAAGTGTGGCGCTGTGTTTCTCATGAACGCTTTGTGGAGATCGGCGAAATGCTGCTTGAGGATCCGGCACCACTGTAAATTTGGAAGGTCACTGCCATACAACTTATGTGTCCTTCATAGGCACCTGGAAATGAAGATAATTGGCACAAATAATGTCAGAGACACATGTTAGCACATTAGTTCACATGCACAAGAAATATAACACACAGAATGAAACTGAAAATGTGAAGCACACAATCCTTCATGTTATGCATATGTGAATGATAGAAGGAATTAGTGTATAAATTAGTTCTGCCACATCAAAGAAAACAGCATGCTTATCACAGTGAAAATAACTAGGTTGTCACGATTTTCAATGGTAGAGATAATCGATTATATGTCCTTATGAAACTATGATTTAAATGCTCTCTGCACAGTAAAACTTTAGAAACTGCAAGTGAAAGCTGTCAATGTACATTTAATAGTGTGTGCATGTACATCCGCTGCCTCTATACTATACAGTTTGTGCACAAAATTGGCATCTTGAACAATTTTGGGAGTTAAACTTATGCAACTTGTGAAGGTTAAAATCACCATGAAAGCAACCAGAACCAGGCAGGTGCCATTAAAAATCTGTGCAAGCCAGATAACTATAACCGAACTGCACACATATAGGGGAGCAAGAGTAACAGAAATTCGGCTGCTGACCCGCAGGTCGCGGTATCAAATCCCGGCTCCATTTCTGATGGAGGCAGAAATGCTGTAGGCACGTGTGCTAAGATGTGGGTGTACGTTAAAGAACCCCAAGTGGTCGAAGTTTCCAGTGCCCTCCACTACGGCGTCTCTCATATTCATATCGTGGTTTTCGAACGTGAAACCTCACATATAAATCAAGAATAACAGAAATAAACTGCCAACAGAAAAGTTGGGTGCATGTGCTATCTGTAAGTGCTTACACCTTACTACATACAGCATGCTCATTCCATTTTAAATACTGATATTGAAAATAACTGCTCTATTAGGAATGTAAATAGTAAGGTAGAACTGAACGACTCTACAAAAAGTGATCCTATTATGACATCACATTTTCTCATACCAAATTGACTAAGACTCTGAAATATCAATATGCAAGAAAAAATCTTCAAAAGAACAATCAAGTTTGAAGTCATATATTTTTAATATGGCTACTATGACTATAACCATGAAATCGACCTCAACATGGCTAATGTTAGCTTTTAAGGCCTATGTTCACTATACATTGAACTATACCACAAAAAGCACAGCGTTAAGGCAAAGCACCACACAAAAAAGCAGTCCTTTTTGTTATTACCTACAATGCCATTAAAATGGTAGTTTTACCTCTACTTTCGGCTTTTTTTCTAAGTAACTGGTGTGAAACAACTTACCTGAAAATGCACTGTGCCTCCAAAACCTGTTGGTTGAATCTGAATTTTTAAAAAATGGTGAAGCTTGCAATAAATTAGGCTCCACAAGCCTTGGAACAGCGAGACTGCATGACTCTTAGGACTACTTTGGTTACTTGTGTTTTGGTTTTGTTTCTGGGCCTAACCATAAAGACAAGGGCTTAACTGAATTGCTGCTAACAAACAAATGCTTTAGAAAACGCCCGAGCGTCAAAGGATGCTCAGACATTTGTTGTTTTTCACACTGGGCTATTCTACACCAAACATACAAACCATACTGCCTGGCGACCATCACAGATGTATAGTTTAAAAATGATGGTAATTTACTCTTCTTAAAATAGTTATTTGCAGAAATGTTTTGCAGAGAAAAAAGTAGTGTTCACGTGGGTACCTTCAGAATTTCGCAGAATGTCGTGCGGGTGTTATTTGTGAGAAAAATTTCAAAGTATCGCTTTTTCTTGCCATATAAAATTTGATCTATATATTAAGTAAAGGTGCTTCTTAAAGTATTTGAAGCCGAGTAACATTAGTGCAATTTTTCCACTACATAGGCTTTGAAGAATTCAGCCAAACTGTTTATCGTTTGCATTTCTTGTATGGCAATACTGCACTTTGTATGAATATTTGAGCCACAAATACTCACTGCACAGAAGTTATATTTCACAAAAAAAATAATGTTAGGTCCAGATTACAAATATCACTATATAATCGTTTTTGTCCACATTGAGATGCAACTTGAGCTGTGTGTTTGTCTAATTGAAAATTAGTGTAAGTTGAAAGCAAATAAACAGTTCTTGTTATAAGGCAAGTGTTATCATTACAATTTTTGTTTAAATGAGGAAAATGATTTTTGAAGCTTCTATTGAGGGCCATGGGGAACTTCGGAACGGAAGCTGTCATATATCAAATGCAGAAAACAGTCATCATAAGAAAACTTCAAAAATTCATTTCTACTTTAAGACAAAGTGTAATCATATAACTTGCCATATAAAGAGAACTGATTCCTTGCGTTTGATGTGGCAAAAAAACTTGCACTAATATCACTGAGCTTCATGCACTACACACAATCACCTTTACTTGATACCTAGACCGAATTTGGTGTAGAAGAGGCAGTATTTTTGAAACACTTTTTACTTTTTACAAACAACACCCAGACGACATCCTGGGAAGTCGAGAAGGCACCAACGTGGCCTAATATTTTGTTCTCTGCGATATATTTTAGCATTTTGCTGTTTCAATACAGTAAACGAGCACAATATTTTTTTTCAAAACACATTTAGGACGGTTGGCAAAATGGCTGGGATGTTTGATGTGTAATTGCTTCACTTGCCAGCATTTATTCTTCCGAAGCTCAAGCTATCACCTCTCTGTTGCTGCCTCCCTCACATACAATGCCTGCATAGGAAAGAAAAAGAAAGGCAGGCCCGGCAAAGTTCACAAGGCAAGATATTTTCATGTTGGATAAATTCATTACCATAAACAGCAGCAAAATAACATTCATTTTGAGTAGTCCAAGACACAAGCTATATACCAGCATACTAAGAGCCACGCACAAACTTTTCATTTGAACATGTGTGGTGATAGACAGGAAGCACTTATTGCAAGACTGATCAGTCTGTAATTAACTGAATGAAGTACAATGCACTGTTCAATCCAACACCACATAGGCATCTTTGCTATAGCAAAGCCATGTGTCATTGATTCAAGCACTAGATGGGACAATGCAAATGTAACAAAAAAGGTGAAAAAAGAAAACAAGGAAAAAAAGAAGAAAAGGGGGATGCAAAGTAGGAGCAGCGTAGCACTACTTTTACTTTTCATCCCCCTTTTCTTCTTTTTTCTTCTTTTCTATCATTTATCTTTTTTTTTTGCTTCCCTTACCCCCAACCTCCGACAGGAGAACCCTTTGTATAAGCGCAACCTAACTTGAAAAGAAGCAAGAGCTGCACTCTTCTGCGTTAGAGGTTTTTTTTTTCAGACAAACATTTCCAACAAGCACACACGCCTACATTAAAAGATGATGTCATTACTGACCCCATTTAAACTAACACGCCAAGGATGACAAGGTGACTTCTAAAAAAATAGGTCCTCCTATCGTAACATCGGCCAGCCTGTCTGAGGCACTTCCACTGTTCACCCTGATTACCCCACTAAATGTTTCCATCTGTCGACTCACATCTTCATTTTGGATAACACTAAGACGAGCTTACATTGATAAATACGCACGAAAGTTTAGTGATGTATCATGTATCAGATTAAGCCACTCTGTTAAAAAATTATTGATAGCTTGCTTCCAGAATTTTTATACTGTAGCCTGAAACTTCGTAATGTCTTCTATGCACATGAACCAGATTGACAACGTAATGCACAACATGCTTAAGAATACTGCGAGGAACATGATAACGACGAAACGACCGGCCACTCAAAGTTTTTCGCTGTACATGTTTATAAAAATTTCATGTACACCAAAACAAGGTGCTTATGATACAAGCCGAAAAACCTAC
The DNA here is from genome assembly GCA_013436015.1 of Rhipicephalus annulatus. NCBI lineage: Eukaryota > Metazoa > Arthropoda > Arachnida > Ixodida > Ixodidae > Rhipicephalus > Rhipicephalus annulatus. The sequence goes on along the minus strand of WOVY01011490.1, from coordinate 52,479 downwards.
AAGTAGGGCCTTGGAGTCTTCTGGAAGTAGACGTGTTGCATTTTTTCTGTGGAGGGCTTTACATCCATAAGTGAGGAACAAAACTCCTGTATAATGAAGAATGTTGGTAGCTATCAGTTATAGAAAAACCTAATGCAGCTAATCTTCCCCGACACATCTGTACATTTAGAGAGGTGACGTAGCTTCTGTGATTGTGGCAGTAACTCCAACAGGACCAGTGCAAACATTGGCACTACTTGGCTAGACAAATGTCCAAACATGCCTGCCCGACTCCCACTAGCCATCCCGGCTGAATCTGGCACATGACTTTGCTGGCTGGACAAAAACAAAACCACTGAAGCACTCACAATACACAGCATGAAGTTCCTTTGGAGTGGTCAACTTCGTCTTCCGCGATGAAAGAGCAGCACAGTGTACTGATAAGGCACTCCTTGCAATGGTTTTCAATGCCACACAGTGACCTTGCTGTTCCTGTCGAAGAGAGCTTCGGGAGCTTGGAGGGTGCTTGCTTTTTTCTGGGGGCTGCTGCCGCTCCTCGTTTTCTGCTCAAGGTCATCCTGCACAAAGTTGTAGACGAGGCTTTAAGAGTTGTATATAATATTATGCAAATTTTCGCTGAACACACATTTCCTCGTGGCACACTGAGGAATTTCTTATAAAACTTAAAGCGTCACATATGCAAACATTTACAATCGATCCGAAGATGCACTCGACTCTAAAGGAGCAAGTTTGTTATGTAGTGTATATAAAAAAAGGTCATTCAGCACAACCACAACTACAGTTGCACACGAAAACGACATTTTACACGATCCTGTTTATTTACATGGTCCATTCTATTTTATTTACACGGTCCTGTTTTACACGATCTGGTCTGCATCAACTCTTCAAACGGGCACCATATAGATTGAAAGACACACACAGAGTTTGAGACAAACCTAGTTTCCCGTGGAGCATCCTCTTGCACTATAACAACACATCTCAATTTAGTTAGTTTGTCAGAACGAGGTGGAAACAGCTCGCTCTTGAAAAGCACGGGCAGAAGGAATGACGCCTGCACCCTGTGCTCCCTGTACATTCTCGTTGAGGGTGCAGTTTTCGCCTTATCCTTATGCAATTTCGCATTTATAACATTGTCCGCTGCATAATCTTTGTGGCATTAAAGTGTGTGATACCGTCATGTGTATCCCATGTAATTTATAAAAATAGAATACTAGATAGCTTGATTCAAAAATAACAAAGTGCATCCAGTGCCATGCCTGTAGCCATTCTTTAGGCAAGTGGCAGAATGACTTCAAAACATATCTTACTTGTAACCACTACAAGAGCAAACTCGTACACTGGCACATTCTGTTTGCCTCTTCAGATTATAAGGTACCTTTTTTTACACCAGAAAATCTTCAAAAAGAATAGAAGTGCTTGTAATTGTGAAGAAAGAAAAGTAGAAGGAAAAAAGATAACCTGCCCTGTACAGGAACCGAGCCTGCGAACTTCGAATACCATGTCCGATGCTCTATCAACTGAGCTACCATGGCGGCTATCCCTCTTCCATTTTGTACGGTATATATGTGCATTTATACATGGAAGAGTCAGTCAGCACTGCCTGTTACCATTATGGTGAGTGTGGGACACCATTTTTTTGCCTACTGGCAATTACATTACGATTGCAATTACCTTACGATTACTTCCGATATCTCTATACTTCTTTGTAGCATTATGCATCTGTCAGTTCTCAGAAATTCTGCTAGTCACAGGAGGTGGCAATGGTTCGCCCTCCCACCTAAATGCATGTACTTGAACACATGCACAACTGATCAAAAAAAACAAGTCACACACCGCTAAGATTACTGATAATCACTGTTTCAGATTCACGAGTAAAGGAAAGAACTATAAATTTAAGGGTTTGTTGTTTTTGTTGAACACATTATAATGAGAACTAGCAGAAAATGATGCCAAACAAACTATAGGGGGTGTTATCAAAAGTAACTTTAACAAAATTGTGAAAAGAAAAGTGAACAAAAACGTAACTTGGCAACGTTTTTTGACAATTGAATTGACAATACTTTTTATAACATATCTATATTTTACTGGGTAATGTTGTCGGGTAAAACTCAATATTAGAGTGGTGAGTAGGCTGACAAAGAAAGCATATGGCATTGATACTTCTTTTGAACACCTAATAGTTTGAGAACCTAAAAGAGTGGAAGCTACTTTGAGTAGACCAGAATATTTAGTTGGAGCGAAAAAAAAACGTACACACATTTTTACCAGGCTTTTTAACACATTTTGAGACATAAAAGTGTATGCTGCCAGTAATGTTAAGTACCATTACTTTTGTCACACTATGCACTGTAGCAGTTGTAGTTAGAGTGGTGATGGTGAAGGATTAATCAAGCACGCAACCAACTGCGTTCACATCAATGGTCACGTATTTTAAAAATATAAACTGCTGTACAATAAAAAAAGTTTAGAGCATTTATGTTTTTATCCAAATCAAGTTAAACCGACTGGGTAAGCAAGCCATGTGCATAAAATCAAAAGGCATAAAGTGATTCATGTATTATAACTATGTGAACAATTTCAGCAACGCAGGGCAAAGTGACAACAGTTCTATTAAAAACCCCTCTCATTATAACATGCATGAAAAGTACCACACCAGAATATTTTATAGTACATGTAATATCGAGACTACTAGACTGTCTATTGACCTTTTAGAAGAAGGGTATCTCCTTCACGTTCAAGGGGCAACCACTTAGCCTTTTCCTCAGCTTTTCTGTGAATATTTCCTGAATTTCAGATATCATTATGATTGATTTAGAGTGAACAGATTTTGCTTACGCATTGAAACCTAGTTCTGTATGTAACTGCAATTATGGGTGCCAAACCACCTCCAATTAATTTTTAACATTTAACTTATTTTTCAACTGCAGCAGCACAACTAGCTATGGGTGCCCAAAAAGTAGCTAGAAACAATACCTTTACCTCTTTGAGCCTTTTGGAAGTGTTCAGCTTCTCAGTGCTCACATTGCAACATTTTTTTAAATACGTGTTTGTGTGCCCACTACTCTTGCTCCTTGTACAGTGAGGAGCATGGCAAGAAGAGACAAGAAAGAAGCATAGCGAAAAAAAGCGAAATAAGCGAGGACCTTTTTTGTATCGTACAATGTGTGTAACATCACTATTGCGACAACATATAGACAAATTATCACGGCTATGCATCCACTTGTAGAGTCATACACAGCTGCAACACCACGACTAAATTTCAACCTTGTGTTGGTTTAGGATTTCTTTATAGTGGCAAGCTAATGATATCTGCATTTGTTTGGCACACATTGAGATGCAGCGAATTGTGATATGGTAATCTTATTTAGAATGCACGTCATGTGGCTTCATTGTATATGTGGCCACAAGTAACTCTGGTTGCAAAGCAATATGGCAGAGCCTAAACAGACGTCACCGACCACTCCAATCCGAACTTGCCTTTGCTATTTGCCCATTATCATCCCAGCGAAAAAATGAATAATTGAATCTGCTACAGTAATGTGCTAGCTCATGCTAAGGACCAAGTATGAAGAGGGTTTTGTCATTATTGAGATCAGTTATTTGTTCAAGAACACTTGCTGTCAAAGACAAATACAATGCTGTCGAAGCATCAAGACTCAAATATAAAGCAAAAAGAAGTGTCTCTTTAAAAATTACAGGCCACAAGGTGCAAGATAAATATTTGATATACATGGGATGTAAGGAACGCACAAGAGGTGCTGCCATATTATACTTTTCCTTGTAATGAAATCTGCTTGCTTTACTCACCCAACACATCTATAAAGATGCCGTGAAAACACCAAGGAGCTGATGCAGCAAGGTTGAACACAAGTCCAGGAATTCCACCATTCCTAAGCAGCTCTACAGCCTCCACAGTCCTGCAACCTTTTGTAAGATAATTATAGTTCTACCCAAAGTTCTCGGTTTACAGACACACATGCAAGACGCATAACCACTCTATAGGAAGTTTGCGTCATAATGCGCTGGGTAGCAAAACGAATGCCAATATCAAGTATCCCGGCCTGCCGCTTCTTTCTTTCCATTCCTAATTAATCAATCCATGGTTAATAAATGTTCCCCCAATGTGAAGTGTACTGGTAGTCCGGTGAAGAATTGCAATGTATTTCAAACACAGTCCAATTCATGGCAAGTAAGCATGCAATAGCGTTTTGTCAGCTGTTCGAGAAAAGAGCATGAAGTTTAGCTAAAACCCGTGTTTTTATAAACACATTCAATTTGATATAAAAGTTGTGAGCATTATGTGAAGGAACACGGATTAATCTTTAATCAATGATTTCTTATAATGTACTGATATGAATGCAACTAACTGAATATGAAACGATAATTTTTGCTTGAGAATTTAGAGTTATGAACACTATCACACTTGCCAGCTGCATCTTGTCCAAAACAGCGGCAAGATGGGCTAGTTTCTGTAGGTGAGCAGTAATGAGCAGTGCAAAGTATCAACAAGAAACACCAGTAACAACAGTATGGAGCAAGGACAGACTGCCAACTGTATAATTTATTGCACAAAAGTTCGCCTGAATATCAGTCAGACAACTCGTGCAAATGAAGGTCCAGTTGGGAATGAACAAGTTACGAAATCAACAATGCCTGCTTTCACTAACAGGACCCTCATTCACATAAAGTATACAGCGATAGGCCCCTACCGAGGTACGTCACAGCATGATTTCACTGGCACGTGTAAAAGGTGTGGCTGGAAAAACACTCCCGCTAGTGTCTGAGCCACCAGCGGGAGTGTTTAGGTACAGTCGTGCGGTGTTTGGGGCAAGTTTTATTTTTCAAAGCTTACACTTCTTGTTACAATGTCGACATTAGCTATAGTATGTGTCAGCAAACATCTAGCTGTGTGGTAAACTGTGTGGTAAAATATTTGCCACGCTGTCTGTTTATCTTGAAGAAGTGAACACACATGGTGGCCTCTGCGAGGAACAGCGGCATAGTCTTCAAAAATGTGCACTGTTGATTGCGGCATGTAGTGTGCATTGAAAGGTATTGAGAATATTGGTTCAACTGAGAATATTGTGTGTGGTGTGTGTAGTGTCAATAACAATGTGTCTTATTTGCGAAGACGTTAGCACTCATGACAGGGACCGGTCGATGAAAAAACTTGATTCGACATTTTAGTCAAGGTAAATATGCACTTGACCCGACCATCTGCGAATGGGTACATCTCGGAGTTTGCGTTGTGTGCAGAAAAATATTGCATGGTCACCGGGCTGGAAGATACCATTTGCTGAAGCTGCATGTATGAATCGCCCCGATGAGTACGCAAGCCCAATATAGGTATAACTCGTTTTATCGAAGGCCTCATAAGTCTTCATGTAATAGGCAGAGATTCTTGTTTCACATATACTCAGTACCTTTACCACTCGATATTCATGAAGTGACAATGCAAACAACAAGTTTGTGTGTTAAGTCCTAAGGGAGCAATGTAAATATGCAAATAAGTTGTAGGTGTCAGATGCAGCGATGTAACTGCGCAAAAGATTACGTATATATTAGGCTACAGGTTTAGAATCGCATCCATCTCAGTGGTCTATCAGGAACGTCGCAAACAACTTCCTTGCCAACCAGCCCTTGCACAGAGGGAGGGAATGACTGGCACGGTCCTCGAAGTGACGTCACACTATTTGCAAACATAGAGAGGTTTTTTACTTAGGCAACATTTTGCACAATATATTTTTTAGATGCAAGACTGTACTCGTCCACATTGATCATACTGATGTCTTTTGTTGATACTTTGTGCTGTGAATTACTAGGCATTTAGGCACCATGATCTTTAAAAGCTAATTTCAGTATTCTCTCTCATATTGCTGACAACTGTGTTGTTGCATAAATTAGAACACAGAAAGGCTGTCACAATAAATACACCAACATGGGTATTCTCCTGCAAACAAAAGTCGGCACTGGTCCTGTCATTACCCGTCTTCCTTCCCTCTTTGCCTTGTTTGTGCTGAAACAGCCAAACACCTGATGAGTTAGATGAGAAATAATGCATCAAAACTATAAGTGCTTGCATCAGCAACTACACAACAGCGTGATAACCGCACCCCTGCCACACATTAGCGAAACATATTTTGAACATGCTGGCAGTGTATTATTTTATAAAAAGCAGCTCTGGCAGATTACAAAATCTCACATTGTGCATGCAAGTTTTCTTCAAAGTCAGGCGTACAATGTAGGTGCTGGCCCGTACATTATTAGTTACAAGCAAAAGCGTCTTGCAGGTACACATGCAGATTGCACGAACACCTCTCTCTCTCTACACTAGGCACACACATTATATCTTTTAACAAGCACATGCCACTGTTTAGGGGAATAATAACGCTCTACCGTGAACGTATGCTAATCAACCCACTTAGGCGGTTGGCTAGGTGAATCGAGCCAAGTTACAAATTGTATCGCCCGCGAACGTAAACAAAATGCTGCTTTGCATCAAATGGCACTGCAGGCTTCATTTAATTAACAACGTAGCAAGCGCCGTGTGCGTCTTTCTCACTACATTGCACATATGAAAAAATCGATCACGATACACATGCATGTTGCCGCAGTTGTCTCGAATTAGCTCCAGTAAGGCCGCGCCGATGCGCCATGGCTCTGCTGGCGTTAGCGTTGTCAAAGCGAATCGGCAACCGCACTCGCAAGGCGCATAAGGTTGCCGTTTCACGACGCCTCGTTCGAGTGCAGCAACACACACTTGCACTGAGAGGCATACTTGGTCTACATAAAAAAGTGTCCCCCTTACCTTTAGTTTCTTCCACGCTGTCCTGAGGGAAGCAACCACAGGCGTCAGCCGTCACCTCGGAGTCCTTCGAGCGCCCGCCCAACCCGCCGATTCCTTGGACGACTCGCACTTGATCCGCACTCGAACAACCGCGGGAATAGGGCGCAATCTTAGCACATCACACGAACGAGGAACGGCGCTTCCTTGCGTAAATTTAACATTTCGTGCTCTCGTGTGTAGCAGCGCGAACACATGAGAGACGCACCCAAACGGCATGCCCCCGGAGACAAAAACAAACAACATGTGGCTTTAGCTGTGAATGGATTTGGCTTGGATATCTGTGTGAGGAAAATAAAAAACAAAAACATCTGTCACTGCTATAAACTGAAAAAAATGTATGTTATCTGGCAAAATATCCTCCAAAGTGATAAACGGTTATTCAAAAAACAAGTTACAACTTATGAATATTTTCGCAGGTTTTTGTTTTGTTTTTGTTCTAGCAGACGAATGCCTCCTACTGCTTCTACGACAGACGTAGTGCGGTTTCACGTTCGGTGCGTGTCGCCGACGCAAAGCTCTACAGTAGTGATATCAGAGTTATCAATTCTCAATGAATCATAGGATGGCTACAAAGCAGTAACATTTTGACATAGTGCAGTACGCAATCTTTCAAGGTATGACATTTCTTTGCTCTGAAGCAAATCGAAGCAAGCGGGCCGGCGCAATCAGCTGATGTCGCCAGTACGCGAGGCATGGTCGTGCGCAATAGCGTCGCGCCCCGCGCTCGATTTGTCATCAAGCGATAGAGCTACTAAGTGGAATACAGCTAGATGCAGGGATTAGTGGCGTATCACTCTAATTCCCTGTGGTGGCCGACTCAATCGCAAGAGAGCCCCGGGAAACAACCTTCAACTGCTCAAGCTTGTGTGTGGGTGTAAAAATACTTGATTTCATCCGCGGCGGGGCAGCAATCTATAGTTGAAAGACATGCGAAAAGCATATGACGTATATACAATCACAAAACATATGCACACAACAATAGATACGATCGCATATCGTACATAAATATGCCAACACATAGCATGAAAAAAGCAAATTTATATACATAACTTAAACTCACGTGCGCTGTTCAGCGCGAATAGCTCAAACAGCGTTATCGCTGCGCCCTGGTGAGGGCAAGGGCGGATGACTCAGCTGCCGGTGAAGTGCCCTCGAAGCGTGCGCTCGGCTTGGAAAAAGCACGAGCCGAGACGAACCACGTTCGGGAAATCGAATGGGGAGGGAAAATATCAACAGATACAGAAGATATAAAAAACGGCGTTTACCGAGCATTATAGGGCATTGTTCACTGTGCGGGACGTAGATTTCGAGAAATTTGAGCACGACTTTCTGCCTCTCATTCCCCGCATCGAGGACGAAAGGAAAGAGTATATAGAGCGGGTAATAACGGAAGTCGAGGTAGAGGAATCGATTGAAAAGTTAAATCCTGGGAAATCGCCTGGGCCTGATGGGTTAACGGCTGCTTTTTACAAAACGTTCAAACACGAACTGAGCCCGATACTGACAGTTGTTTTCAATGAAGCATACAAATTGGGCACATTGCCTCCGTCGTACCGGTCGTCCCATACAGTATTAATACCCAAAACCGATAACGCCGACAAACTAAGATCTGTCACAGCGTACAGACCGATAGCTTTGACTAACGTCGAATATAAAATATATATGAAAGTATTAGCACGCAGACTACAGACTGTGATTCGGGGTATCGTCGGACCTCATCAAACATGTGGTATTAAGGGGCGGTCTATTGTCACCAATATCCACAAAGCACGGAGCATACTAGAATGGTGTGATTATTCACTTGAGCGGGTCGCCATTCTACAAATTGATTTAGGAAAGGCTTTCGACTGTGTAGGCCATAGGATTTTGTTTGCAATTTTAAATCACGTTAGTCTTGGTTCGGTTATCTGCGAGGGAGTGGCTCTGGCCTACCAGAACTGCACTATGAGATTGATTGTAAATAAGAGACTGGGGGCACCCACCAGTGTGCAACGTTCGGTTCGCCAGGGCTGCCCCCTCAGCCCCCTCCTTTTTTGTATTTACATTGAAACGCTGTGCATGAAAATAATCAGAGACAATAGTATCCTTGGTTTTAACTTACAAGCCACAGAAGTGAAACTGCTGGCTTATGCAGATGATATTGCTATCTTTACTCGTGACCAGCGGAGCATCACACAGTCTGTCCAATGTGTCCGTGAGTTCAGCCAAGTTACCGGTAGCGGCGTGAACTGGGGCAAGTGCCTTGGGCTCTGGCACGGGTCGTGGCCAGCGGAACCTGACCACTTCGCAAACATGCCTTGGGTGACGACCCCAGGCAAGTACTTAGGCGTTCCACTAGACTGTTATCGCGACAGCGAGCAGTATTCGAAAGGGCAGGTAAAGGAGACACGAGGGAAAGTGGAGAAGTGGAAACGAGGCGCTCTTTCGATCTTTGCCAGAGCCACAATTTGCAACTTGTTTTTCATCAGCAAGTTGTGGTATGTTATGCAGGCCATACATTGTTCACGGACTGATGTGCAGAAACTGCAGAGGATATTTGCGACATTTATTTTGGCTTCTGAATGGGAGCGATGCAGTCGCACAAACTTGTTTAGACGGGTGAAACACGGAGGTCTCGGACTAGGCCACCTCTTTCTACGACAACTAGTTAACCGGTTTTTGTTTTTTAGAGATGCGACAGACTCTTTTCTACGCACAGTATGTCAACTCAGACTAGCAGGCGCACTCCCTAAATATGTTGTTTCAACCCAACATTGTGTGGGAGGGATCGGGGGTTTCTATGAGGAAATTGTGTTCAGTGTAAGGTTTCTCACTGTACGTTTTTCACGAGAGTATCTGGCTGCCGTAAGACGAAAAGAACTTTATTTTGCGTTATGCGATATCGTTTTTGCAGTGCCTATATAACGATCTTCATTCAGTGGACGCCCAGGTAGCGATGTTCTAAAGAGGGTTAAAAGAATGCAAGTCATGCCGGGAGCCAAAACTTTTTTCTTCAAGCTGCATAGTGGGACACTGCCTGTTAAAACGTTTTTGGAGAAAAAAGGGTGCTATTTGCCTTGGGGTACCCATTCCTTCATTTGTAAGCTGCCAGAAACGATAGACCATGTTTTCCTACATTGTTGGGAGGGGGTTTATTTTTGGGATGTTTTGCAGAGATCAGTGAAACAAGCATTTCCTTTGGACTCGCATGGCATTACATTTCTAAATGTAGACAACGATGACGGGGCTCCTTTTGACGCGGTTATGTTCATGGGCCTCCATTGCATATTGAGAGCGAGAATGGCAGGTTACCACTGTGATAAGGATGCACAGCCAGCATATGTCTATTTCAGAGAAAGCATTCACTGGTTCCTTGAGATTTATAAAGCGGCACCGGAGCCACCAGTATGGCTTCCACGACTTGAGCCTCTGCTGACTTTGCGAGTGTTATAGTAACGAAATCAGCACCATGCTGGTTGGCTGTTGTGTCATCATGTAAATATTGTACATTTCATACCTTCTTACCAATGCCACTTGTACTATGTGGTTAGTACGAAAGCAGGTAATAAAAAAAGCGCGAATAGCTCAGCAAGTTAGCGCACTCAGTTCACGTACGCGAGCTCAACAACGTGGCGCATGTTCGAGTCCCGCCAAGTCTAATTTTTTTTGTTTTTTTTCAACGTTTTTATTGTACTGCTATTTTTTATAATGCCTTAGGTTCTAAAACAAAATAAAAGCAATATTGCGTTCAAGTACGTATGTGGGACTGTGTTTTTTGCGCAACAGTTATTAGTATTTTTTATTTCCATTATTATTTTTCATTTATTTCATAATATAACAAAATTAGGGACTAAGGGGAACATTGGCTCTGCTTGATAGTGAAGGGACTCGAGAACTGAGAAAACTCAAACCAAAAAAATTATTTGAGAAAAAACTGACCATTTCACAGATGGACCACTTTCTTCAAGGGTAGGCCCTAGGTATGCGCGAGACTTGCTATATGACTCACCTCAAGCTGTGGCAGCTGAGGGAAGGCAATATCACCGAGAAGCATTTCCAAAATATATTTTGGTTGATGTTTTTTGATTCCTCCAAAATAAGGGCTGCACAATTGTGATCGAGCCAAACCAAGAATTGCGGGCACGAAGTCATGAGACAGAAATAATAATGTTGATTGTTTGAAAAGTTGCCCTTAATAAAAGGAAGAGTTATGGAGTGCTACGTAGCTTAACGCGCAGTAGGAATTTTATATATACATATAGATAGTTTAAAATGGACAATGTTGCACACATAGACATTGGTTAAATTTCTTTGCAGCACAGTTGAAGCATCTATGTAGAACTGAAGCATCAAGAAAAGCTCATGCGTCCTCACTTTATTGCGCTTTACATAGCTTGTATGCGTTCATGCAGCCATGATATGATATATTTTAAAGCATTTGTTTAACCTATAATCTTCTTATTCATTAAAGCTGGCCCATAGGTTGTGTCTTATGTAGCAATACAATTGAAGCGTAATCTGCATGGTGGTCTGAAACAATGCTTTTGAAAATCTCAAAACTACCCAGCTCTATACACGACCATCCGTGCATCAATGATAAGCACCATTATGTGTCCATACATATCAGTTGTGCTCTCATACTTAAATATTTTTCTGACCACTCCCTCTGCCCCCACCTCGTTTCTGACATGAAGCTGTGGCAAGTTGTGTATAGCTGTATTTATATTGCAGGAGCACATACTATCAATAAAAAATTATTTTTAGGCTACATGCAATTAGTTTTCATAGATTTTCATTTCTTTTGTTGGTGCTCAGGAGAGCTAAGCTCATGATCAATATTTTAAAATGGCATTTCTCTTTGCCAATGTCAATGAGAACAGTTTCATTATTATTGACAAGTTCATTCACATTGAATTTAGTTCTCATTATTATTGTTTCTACCAAAAAATGAGCCCTTGAAGTTACGCTTTTTTTGCTTGATTTGTTTTCGTGTGACAGCATGCAAGTAAAATGACAGTTATTGTCATTCCTTGTGAACGACACATTTTCCGTGTGACAGACTTTAGCACCTGGTCATCTGCAGAAGTTGTATTCATTCTGGAAAAGGGCGAACAGCGGTGACTGACAACACAGACTAGCCTGCGTTATTCTTTTGTACTATATATGTCACTGTGCATTCATTTATAACTTTATAGAGCTCGGATTTCCTGCTGAAAATGTGACAACTGTAGAGTTTCCACATTTTTGCAACAATCCACATGCCTTTCATACACTATTGCACATTTTCGTAAGCACCTTACAAAATCTGTATATTTCCGTAAAACCTTACATTCTGCATTTTCCTTATGAAAGCTTCTGTACACTCCATACACTTTCTTTATCCTTACATATCTTCTATGATGAACTCTCCGTATGCTCCATAAGTTTCCTTATCGTTCCATATTTTCCATAAAACTCACTCCATCCATGCCATAAAACTTCCTTATCCTTCCATATACTCCATAAAAAGCCTTCCATATATGCCACACATTTTCCTTATCATTCCGTATACTCCATAAAAAGCCTTCCATATACGCCAAACAATTGCCTTATCCTTCCATATACTCCATAAGAAGCTTTCCATAAATGCCATACAACTTCCGTATATTTCCATAAAACTCCATATTTTTTCCATATGTAGCATAAGGAAATGTTACGAAGTCCATATATTTTCCGTAAGACTTCATACGGAACTTTTCAGTAGGGTTATGTCATCGATGGCCATATCTGGCAAGATGGCGTCCTCGAGCTTTGCATTCTGTGAAAATAGTGCCCAGTCCGCAAGATGAATTAGCCAACGGCGTGGTTTAGAGGTGATAGGTGGGTAGTGAGGATGGCAGTTAGATGATTGCAGGTAGGTGATCACTGCCGTACAAAGTCGAGGACATCTCACTTGAAATTGAAAAAAAAACAGATGGTGAACAGAATGCTAGATTGGGGCAACTAAACTCGCCCGAGCTTGGGAAAAGTATGTTGGTGTGCCAGAGTTTAAAAGACAAATGTCATTTGATAAACTAAAATATTTAATCAGTTACCCTCTTAGGTCCCTTCTGTCACTGCCCCTTAGCGTACCATGGGCATTAAAATCTCCTACGAGAACAAACTGTTTTGGAAACTGGGTGGTGAAGTCCTCGAGTTCTTGTAGTGTTAAATCTTCGTTGGGGGAATGTAGATAGAGCAGATGAATATGGTTTTGCGTGCAATAATGCTGACTGCCACAACCTCGAGAGGGGTGTTTAATGTGATTAATCGGGTGGGGATGCCACTTTTTATTACAATTGCAACTCCTCCCGATAAACGGCTAAAATGTTGCCAGTCCTTACGAATCACTATATACCCTTTTAGTATACGAGTGTGCTTTTCACCCAGGTTCGTTTCCTGGAGGCAAAATGCTATCGAGGAAAACTTTTAAAAGATGCCTTAAATGTCCCCTATTTTTTAAAGTAGGCCTCTGACGTTCCGATGAATAATGATATCTTTGATTGAACTAAAAGAAAGCAAATGCACTAATAATGTAGAATTTTCGTTAAAATCATGGTTGGTGACATATGGTGAAAACTGGGGTTCATGAAGAGCGATAACCACTCAGGTTATCGCTTGGGATGCAGCTTTATCGGGGTTTTGTCTCGCTTGGCGCGCTCGAGAGGGCGCTCGTCTTTCGGTGTCGATGACACCAAGGTTTTAGGTTCGATCTCCATCGCTTTGTCTCAAGTACTGGAGGATCGAGAGCCAGGAAATTCTCAGCGCAGAAGCTTCCGACAAGGAACACAAGAGACGAGTACGAGCGCAGACTTTCAACTAAATTTATTAATACTAGGACGCACATATGTATGCTACAAAAACACGATGAGATCACTTGCTTAAGCAGAAACCAGAAAACACAAAAACAATAAACACAAAACCAAAAGCCAAGAGACTGCAAGGAACCACGTGCTCACCCCGGAGCATCACGTGCCGAACTTAAAAACGCCAATTGTTTTTCGGATAACGCTATTGGTTTGCTGACGCAGCTTCCTCGAGCGATTGCTGTAGCTTCGATTACAAGTCTTGTGCCTTCGTTAGGGTGGGACGCGTGAACCCCTGTCTTTTCCAACAATGGCCGGCACCCACATTCGGAACAATGAGTGGCCAAACAACCGTCCCGTTTTGCACATCTTGATTTTGGCAATGTTCCTGAAGTCATATATTAGGGCACCTGCCTGACTGGCCTACTTACTCAAGTCCACGAGACAGTGGTACACCTTAAACAATCCCTGTTGCACACTCAACAAACCATTTTCCGTGCTTAATCTTGCAGGTACTCACGGTGGTTCCTACGGGACTGGTTTGGACAGATAACTGAGACAGTTCATTTGGTGTGGAAAAAACTACTGCCACACCTGGTCTTTGGCCTATTTTCTTGAGTTTATGCGAGATACCATGCAGATATGATATCACCGCTACCCGCTTTGGAGTTGCTTCTTGTAAAGCGTCCCCATCGTTACCTACTCTTAACTGTCTGCGCAGCTTCTCACAAACACAAACTAGCAACTAACCGGGATAGCCAACTGCCTCTGGACAAAGAATCTGCTTGTCGAAACTTCGTTGCACTGAGTGGAAGTAAGATCTTGTTAAAGCGCTATGTATATATGCTTTTACGATTCCACGTTTTACCAATTCGCTGTGAGAAGACGCGTACGGCAAAGGGGGTTTCTTCCCCCGTGGCTTATACGTCCAACAAACGTGTCCAGTTGAAAATGTTAGTATCAAATATAAAAACCTCGGGGAACCGATTTCAGGCAGCTCATGCGTGAGAAAAAGTGGTTCAAGGCATTCCTGCAATACATGCAAGACTTGCTGAAAGCTCCCATCAAAGACATTACGATTACAATCAAACAAAATCAAGAAATCATCGACAAACCGAAAGCACTTACTAACATTCATCTGTGCCAACCGCTCATGAATCTTTCTATCCAACTGAGCTAAATACAAATCGCTTAACACTGGGGCGATGCATGAGCCAATACACACGCCTGTTTTTTGCAGAAAAACTTCACCATTCTACTCCGCAAAGGTAGAGGCAAGGTAAAGCTTCAGCACATTCAGAAAGCCATAAACAGAAACACCACACTCGTTTTGTAACGTGATAGCACCAAATTCAGAAACTCTTTTTCATTGACATCAACAAGTGGTTTTTGAGGAAGAGAATAATAGAAATTCTTTATGACACTGGAAACACCCATTCGACAAGTGGACACGTGTTGACGGAGATAACCGGCAATCTGCGAAGAATTATTCACTAAAGAAGGGTCATTGATTGGCAACAACTTTGGGCAACTCTGAAGCCAAGTGGCAACACACTTCTACCGAGTGCCCCCTTCACAAAAGAGCATATCAGTTTTGTGCGTCTTCAGGGAAAAAACCTATTCAGCGCCAATCTTTCTTGCTTTTTAACTGATCTGCAAGATCACATAGATTAAGCTTTTCAAGCATGTTGCACACTTTTCGCTTTGCACCTTTAAGCTGAACTCGTCGGCATAGGTTAAACACAGAATCAATGGCCGCGCGGCCTTTTCTCATGAAGGTCCCGTTCCTTACGGCACAAAACCCACCTTCTTTGTCTGAAGGTAACAGACAAAGGTTGTTGCTTTTTAGATAGAGGACGACCCTTCTTATCGGATTGGTCTTTTCTCCAGGCACATATCTGCAGAGAACATCAGCACGTTCTGATACGCACCTCTCAGATTCACTGTTCGAAGCAGACCTTGAAACGTTCCGCATCATCGAAAGCAGTTCCGCATGTGAGTTTTTCTTTTCAACGGTGAACTTTGGTCCCAGGGATATCTTGTCCTGACAAAGTCTGGAAGGCTTAGTCCTTCTTCAACGTGTAGTTTTCCTGCAGAACGCTCCTGAGGAAGAACAAGAACTTTTGTTTCCATCTGCTCTCGACAGCGTGGTTGATCAGCTTTGTCCATTCGTGCCGTTTTTCTCACCCTTGAAGACCTATCACCAGGACCTAAGTCCACTTAAAACGTACAGGAAATCCCAAAATATACGAGCTTGCCTCAGGGTTTCAGAACGAAAAATCTTGCAGACCCGCCTTCTGTGTCCGACGGATCGTACCAGGCTCCCGAACGCAGAGGGAATGAGCCTTCCAGACTTCGTCAGGAAAACGATATTTCTGGGACAAAAGTCCCACCTACCACAAAACTACCTACAACGAAAAAATCTTGGTTATGTAGTTTAAACGTCATTACTTCAATCAAGCAGAAATTATACCTTAAAGTACATACTGAGTTTGGATAATGGATATTCACATTAGCAGAAACAAATGTTTACCTAAAGTGGCATCAATGCCAGCAGCGTGAAGAGGTGGCGTTGGGCCACTGGCTTGTGCATTTCTTAGGCCTTCTGGCCCTTCATTGAACAGCTCAGAAGGGCATGCTTGATGAAGACCACATGGAGGAGCCCCTGGGCCAAAGCACTAGGTGTCTTTGCAAAGCTCTGCACAGCATGCAGTGCCCACTGCTCAACAAAGATGGAGCTCCCCGGCTGCAGTTCTACCACCTGTGGACACATAGAGAAAAGTGAAAATTAGGCCAACACCTTGCAGCACACAAGTGTCAGCTTTTATTAATTATTCGTGTATATATAGCTTGTCTTTCTGGTAATATTGTACGATCCTGCATGGCCCACAGTCAACACACGCAAAGCACTTTTGAGACCTCAACTATTGGGGCCTTACTTAAAAACTCTAGGAATGTGATTCGCTCACATACGCATCGAGCCGCCATTTTTTTAAATTGTTTTCATTAAGCAAACATGCGCGTACTAACCAGTAGCTCCACCTGTATGGCAGCCAGCTGGTTTCTTCAAGAACAATCATTTTCTAGTGCATCACTTAATCTTTATTGTCTATATACATCATGCCGCACTGTTGCTACTGTTGCACACTTGTAGATGCCATCCGCTGGCTAGAACGCAAGCTATATATCTGTGACTGGTTGACTAATGTTGCTGACACTAGGAGGAAACGAAAATGAGACATGCATGGATTGCGCTGCAGTCCTGCCATAGTGCACACATTTATGACACAAAGAATATTAATACTAATATTTGAGATTACACCCCGAAACCTCATTATAACGCCATAGTGAAAGTCTAGTTCCGGAAATTTCACAGCCGGGAGCTCTCTAACATGCATGGACATCGTACGTACAGTAAGCACTAGCAATAAATTTACGGACAACTGTCGAAGTATTGAGTAAAACGTAAATCGAGACGAGCGAATACGTATGCCATTGTCCAGCGGCACGTAAGGTGTGCATTATTGTCCAAAATGACTCTATTGTTTCTTTCTCTTCACCTTCACTCATTAAGTTTAACGTATTTCTACAATCGCTAGCAAATTATTTGGTTCGGCTCAGAACGTCGCAATACAAAGTTTAGGAAACGATGAAAGCCCAAACACTGATGTGTGTGTTGATTCGTGTCGTTGTCGTAGTCAAGCTTGCGTCTAATCACTGCACTGGATAACGAACGGGTGTATGATGAATGAGCTTGAAATCCCATGTAAAATGAACACAACTAGAAAGTGATAATAAACGTCTTGTATATCTGGAATCACGGCATGTTTAGCGTAAGTTCATTTCAGCGAAGCCAGCCGCCACTGGCCATATGGCAAAAGTCTGCCTATTTTTGGTGAAATGGTTGGTTTTTTTCAAAAATCATTTAACGAAGAATCACGACAAATTTACGTGCTCAGGTAACCGCGTGCCTGGCTTCAGCGATTGTAGGTCGATTATACAAAACACATAGACTTCCGCAGAAAAAGTGATCGTGATAAAACTGCCCGAGTTATCATCGCAAAATTGACAAATCAAAAAATGACATGCACTTAAAAAACATGCTAGTGAAACGTTACTGAGCCAAAGAACACATGTCATACGGGTCTTTCCGCCGTGCAGCTTGGAATGTCTTCGTTCGATAATCTTGAAATTACACGTACCTGGATTTAGGTAGCCTCAGGCATTGTAACTCATGTTGCACTCTTCTCTACTGAATCGGTGCATGATATCTATGCAACAAAAATAATACCCGAAAATAAAGCGCATTCTGCCTTTCATGCTCAGTCTGGGCGAATCTTCACGCTTTCGCACTAAATCATGTCTTTTCTGTGTTGTTTGTACGGTGTTAGCTTGTGTTCCGCCTACTACGCACTGCTATAGCGTAGCATGTTTGACTGAACTACTTATTTAAATCTTTCTCATATGCATACTACGAAAGAGAGAGAAAGAAAAATCTTAGAAAACCCACCTATCTGACCACCGTTCGCACCCTATACACGTAATTTTTTTCTCATTCTGTTGGCCATAAAATGTAAGACAGTCGACCAGTCTAGACAGGAAAGCTTAGTGGCTGACAGAATTTGCGCTACACAGCATTTACTGCGTGTACGCACATGTTCTTCCACCAGTAAAAATATAAAAATCTAACTTTCATCGATGAAGAACGTGCATGTAGTGCTACAACAAAGGCCTGGTTAATAGGACAAGCATGTTTTTTTTTTCAGACAACAAATGACCACTGTCTTCCATCGGTCACAAACAATGCCGCATAAACTCTGAAGACAATGTAAAAAAATGAAATTTCCAGTGAAATTATGCGTCATTATATATAAGCCATGCCGTCTGAATTAATTTTCAACATCTTGGCTTTCTAAAGCGTTCTTAAATTTAAGCACACGGTTGAGCACAGTGACTCTATTTCAAGTACAGTTTAAGAACCGATGTATCGCAGTGTATAAGATAGTACTACAGTCGAACCCCGCAACAACGAACGCCGCTTCAGCGAAATTTCCACTACAACGAAAAATTCACGATTCCCCGTCAGCAGTCCATAGGAGTCAATGCTTAAATATTGTCACCACAATGAACACTTTTTTCTTCAATCGTCCGCTTCAACAAAAATTTACGATAAAATTCCAGGCTCTGATACTTATTTCTATGCAATAGACCCAATCTTTAACACTTCGATGCACTTTCAGAGCCTTAAAATGCGTCAACAAAGTCTAAAACTCTTGTTAGCACCAGCAGAAACCGCCGCTATACCACCACTGTTCAACGAGCATGGGCCCCGTCATTTCTCGAGAGCGATAGAAATAAGACTGTCCTGCTATTTATTTGCCACTGGCTTGTTTTTGAGCCGCAGACGGTCCGAAGCAGAAGCTCAGTTGCTCAGTTCATGGTGTCCTTTTCGCAGCTGCTGGGTGCAACCGCGGCGCAATGCCTCTTTCAATTCGATGCTTATCATTATGTTTGCGCTTGGCCAGTGTGGTAACTGATCAGATCGGCGGCTGTTCGTCCGCATTATCAACAAAATCAGCTATCTGTGAGTGGTGAATGATAAGAATGACATAGAATGATGCAAAAGTCGCTGCTCCACGATACCCTGTCTCCATCTCGGCGTTGTCAGATACTTTTGACGGCGGACAGCTGCTGCTGTTAACTGGCTAATGCAACTGTTTGGTTCATTCACGAAAGCGGTTGTAGGCGTTGTTTCGACGGGGTTTTCACCATGGTCTTACTACGCATTGGCGAGAATCACGACTGACGCTGCTGGGAAAAAGTAGGAAGGAGCAGACATTTTTTGGGATTCAGAGAATAAACGTTTCTTTGTTTAGCTAGCTCAGATCAGCGATACTTTTTTTCATTTGATTTATTTAAGCCTTAAGGACCCGGAGGCATTACATAAGGCGGGGGCAAAAAATATATGACGGACTTTTAATCACACAAACACCGAAAAAGGAAGAAAAGACAAAGAAAGGGAGAAAAAACATCTCTAAGAAAGGAAACAAGCAAGCAGGAAAAAAAACAACTACCGTAGACTGAAAATAAAAGAGCAAGATACATAAGTAATCAGCATTATAATGCATGTGTCACTAAAAGATAGTTAATAACATGGTTCTCCTAGGAATTCATTTCAATTGAGGTCAGATGGATTGTGTTTTTTTGCGAAAAGTCGCGCGGTTGGTGGACGAAACAATACTGTCAGGGAGGGTATTCCACAGCGTTATTGCATGGGCGAAAAAGAATCTTTCGTTATGATGTGCGGCACTGAATGCGTGCGATTGGTTTGCTGTAGTTGAGGTGCGGCGAGATTCGGGGTGGGGGTTGAAGTCAAGGGTGCCTGGCAAGTGGGTGATAATAGAAAGAGTGAAGCGAGCAAAGACGCGAGATGATTCGACGTGATTGGAGACATGGAAGGTCAAGTGTGCGTTTGAGCTCAGTGATGCTAAATTTACGCGAGTAGTTTGACGTTATGAAGCGAGCAGCGTGATTCTGGATGGATTATAATTCGTAGGTGAGATATGCCTATGAGGGGTGCCAGATAGATGAAGTGTATTCCACTTTAGGCCAAACGTATGTCTTATATGCAAGTTTTTTAATAGCGAGTGATGCAGATTTGAGATTTCAGTGCAAAAATCCAAGTGTGCGCGAAGCATGTGCGCGAAGCATGTGCGCATAATGTTTCAATGTGAGCGACCCGGGAAAATGACGATGTAAAGTGAACACCTAGATACTTATATAGGTCTGTTCGAGTTATTTCATTTGAATTGATATGATATTCGTGAACAGCGGTGCTGCGTTTACGGGAAAAGGACATAGATTGGCACTTATTAAGATTAAGAGGCATGAGCCATTTTTCATGCAGCTATAGTGCCAATGTCTTCGTGGAGATCGGTTGAGTCGCTAGGCTTGTGAATGGCATTGTAGATGACGCAGTAATTGGCGAAAAGTCGAAGTGTAGTTTTTGTGTTAGATGGCAGGTCATTGACGTAGATTAAAAATAATAGGGGGATAAGCCTGCTCTCTGGGGGACACGGGATGTAACATTAGAAATTCGCGAGTCATGAGAGTTGGCAGTTGGGTATTGTACACGTCTTTTAAAGAGATGTACTATCCTAGTAATTAGTTTCGGTATAATACCAAGAGTAGATAATTTAGCAAGCAGGTGATTGAGTGGAACACGGTCAAAGGCCTTCGAGAAGTCGAGGAAGATGGCGTCAATTTGTAGATGATTGTTCATATGTTGCAAGATATCATCGGTGAATTCTGAGAGCTGTGTTTCGCACAATACTAGTTTTCTGAAATCATGCTGTTGCGCATAAAAGAAGGTAATTGATTCAAGGTAGTCCATTAAATGGGTTGCTATAATGTGTTCTAGCAGTTTGGATGGTATGCTGGTTAGCGGGATTTGGCGGTAATTGTGTGCTTTTGATTGGTCGCCAGACTTATGAATGGGAATGATTTGTACCTTCTTTTAATCGTGGGGAACTTCACTAGTGTTTAGTGATTGTCGGAACAGTCAGGTTAGTATTTCACTTGACCAGTAAAGTGTGTTTTTAAGTAGTTTGCTGCTAATTTGATCGCAAACGGCCGAGGAGGATGATTTGAGAGAGTTTATAAACTTAGATATTCCATCAACATTGATCTGGATATCAGGCATTCTGGTCGGCGAGTAGAGTGGTGACTGGGTAAAATCAAGGCTTTGAGCAGGCGAAACTTTTGACGTAAAGAAGTCGTTAAGGACTGTAGCACATATGTCAGTTTCGATTAATTCGTTACGTTTGACAGCTGGAGTTGCGTTTGACGATTTGGCGGGGAGATAATTTGAAAGAATTTACGAGAGTTAGGCTGTAGGATTGATAAAAGGTCAGTTGAGAAGAATTTGTCTTTGGAGGCTTTCAGTTCCGTAGTGTATTCTTTAGCAGTCAATTTGTACTGATCCCAAACCATGGCATTATTAAGAAGTTTTGCTTTCCGATAAAGGCGTTTTTCTTGTTGAGTAGGGGCTTGAGGCGTTGCGTAAACCACGGGTTCTTTGTGTCTGTATTTAAATGATAATGGTAATATGTCTGTTTTTTCAAGTTTAGCATCGTGTTTTTATACACTTCCCAATTGGTGTTGACCGAGCGGGCAGTGTAGGACTGTCTGAAGTC
The DNA here is from genome assembly GCA_013436015.1 of Rhipicephalus annulatus. Classification (NCBI taxonomy): domain Eukaryota; kingdom Metazoa; phylum Arthropoda; class Arachnida; order Ixodida; family Ixodidae; genus Rhipicephalus; species Rhipicephalus annulatus. Next base: position 30,634 of record WOVY01011490.1, on the reverse strand, counting down.
GTCGCAGAAGAGAGCAAGTTCGCGGATGAATGCGTCGAATCACTCGTAGTCAGTGAATAAATTTTGCGTTGAGGCGTTCTTTTTTTATAAGCAGAGAAATGCTGATGTAAAAGAGGCTATGGTCGCTGAGGGCAGGAAGCAAAGTCACATTTTTTATGTTTTCAGGGCTATATCTAGGGTGTTGTCGCCCCTTGTAGGGCATGTAACTGTTTGATGCAGAATAAATTCCAGAGTAAATTCCAGACATTTTTTGGGTTCACTAAATGGTGACTGGTTGGCTACTGAAAGTAACGACCAAATAATGCTAGGATGGTTAAAGTCTCCGAAAAAGACGCTACGTGTCTCGGGTATATCTTTTTTTGTTATAGAAAAAAAAGTAACTTCTTGCAAAAGGAGGGGCTATTATCCGGTGGATGGTAACATATTCTAAACAGCCCCACCACGGTGGTCTAGTGGTTGAGGTACTTGGCTGCTGACCCGCAGGTCGCGGGATCGAATCCCGGCTGTGGCGGCTGCATTTCCGATGGAGGCGGAAAAGCTGTAGGCCCGTGTACTCAGATTTGGGTGCACGTTAAAGAACCCCAGGGGGTCAAAATTTCCGGAGACCTCCACTACGGCGTCTCTCATAATCATATGGTGGTTTTGGGACGTTAAACCCCACAAATCAATCATATTCCAAACACTATTTTGCCAATTGTACTGTGCACGCATACTTATATTAGTTCAATGTTGTTGTCGTGAGTTATCAGTTAGGATGATAAGCTGTCCCTAACGGCAATCAGTACACCTCCACCTGGCCTTTCACGTCGGTCGCATCGATATAATATTAGATTAGGGTTGGATGGAAAAACTTCGCAATCACTGACGCCTTTGTTTAACCACGTTTCGGTTAACAAGGCGATATCAGCTGCTGTATCGTCTATGAAGCTTTCGAGTTCATCACGTTTTGGGATTATGCTGCGGCTGTTGGTGAAAAGCACACTAATGTTAAGGAATGAGTCAGGTCGGTTTCTGGATGAAGAAAGGACAGCACTTCTTTTTCGTCACTGGGGTGGTACAGATGGGGTATCTTCAGGGACTGCTAGTGTAGTTCTGTTTGGTGCTGAAGGGTGTTCAATAACGCTATCGGATGTAGCGTCGTAAAAGTAGCATATGTTACCTACGTGTAGTTTGTCAAGGCTGAGCTTAAATGCGCACTTTTGGGGCTTGACAAATTTTAACAATTTAGAGCGTGCAAGGTGTGTACTTGGAGCAAAATCTTCTCTTGTTGCGAAGCATGTATCTTTCACTTTCAACTTACGCCCACATGCCACTATGTTTTTTTTGTCTTGAAGTGAGCTAGTTTTACTATTATAGGGCTTTTTTGTTGCAGAAAATTTCCCAAGGTGGTGAGCACGCTCTATATCGCTGGGGCTTTGGGTTAGGTCGAGAGTATTTTTGCACAGGTATAAAATTTTGTTTTCTGAATCGCTCCAAGGTTCTTTATCGAAATCATCAATGCCGAAAAAAAGAAGGTTGTCTCGGCGCATACGGTTGTTAGTGTCAATGTTCGCAGCTTTTAGGGTAGTGATGGCATGCTCTAGTCAGTGAAAAGTGTTAACAGCGGTCGTGGTACTTTGGTTTGGTTGGCATGAATCTAATACGTTGGAGTGGCTCAGAATCTCAGCTACAAGTTTTTCTTGGGCAGTCTGCGTTGATTTAATTTGTTCAAGATCTACGCGAATCGCGGCTTGAACACTTTCTATTCGTTTGATAGCGTCAACGACAGGTAAAAGTTCAGCACTAGGGGAGGGTCCGTGGTTAACCTCAACATCAAGGATAGTAATAGCAAAATTTCACACAGCAATTGGAGGACTAACGCACCGCGACACAACGGCACCACTCCGCGACATTTCAAGTCGTAGGAGCACGACACCGCCAGTATACATATGTCATCACTTCTAAATTCTTTTGAGCGGGTGAGGTAACAAACCTGGAATCATAGAAGCGTTGTGAGTGTCGTAGGTTTGGCGGGGTTGTGCCCGGAGCAGCCGGCAATTCCTTGCTGCTTATGTAGCGCTCGATCCGGTCCCGTGGTTGCTGACGTCGGAGAGGGCCAAGGTTGCCAGGCTGTGTGCCAGGCTCGTGTTAAAGCGGGCGGTTGGTGACATTCAACTAGGAGGAGGGGATGTCCGGAGGGCGGAGAACTTTCTTCGTGCCGGTAGGTGGTTCCGGAGGGAATTTGCGTGGTGAAGTAAGGGCAAATGACTCCAGGCACCAGGTACGTCAGCACCTGGAATTGTAGAAGCGTTGTGAGCATCGTAGGTTTGGCGGTGTTGTGCCCTATTTCACTACAACGAAATTTTCGCTTCAACAAAATTCTTTCCGCCTCCAGTTAGTTTTGTTGTAACAAGGTTCGACTGTATTTCTATAGGGCCAGATAAACAGAACTAAGCCCCTTTGCATGATCGATAAACTACAGTGCCGTAGTTGTACACCTACCAACAGCGCGTAAGCGCATGGCCTATAGCCTGTGGCGTTTTTTTACAGCCAAGTCGCTATAAAACGCTGCATTCAAATGTCATTCATTAGTCCTCATGTTTGTAAGGATGCCAAAAGTATTTTGAGATGTGCTTGACACAGAAAGTGGTACCCACTCTGAAATTATTCTGCTGAATGTGGAGGGTCTGACAACAATAAACAACACCCTGGAAAGTTGCACTCACCGTTCTTATTGTAATGCATTAGCAGCTGAGCAAGATCAAATGCTTTTGTACGTCGTTTCACGCATACGTAGAAACAGTTACACTCGCGCTGACACAACCGAACAAACCATACCTATAGAATGTGTATGACCTACGCGCACATAGAAGCACGACGTGGCTAGCAGACAACCCAAGGAGCAATCCACACTTCACCGTTTCAGTCAGTTGTCGCCAGGGGATGACTCTGCTTGTTCTCGCGGCCAATAGACTACTTTCTGGAGCTAGACAGTGGCATTTGAAAACTCCGGCACACAAGACTTACATTAATAAGCATGACAAGAAGATAGGACACTTTTTAAAAAACGATGCTTACCTCTTAAATATTATTCTTTCCTCCTAATTCTTACCAGAGCTATCACAGGGCTTTATGTTTTACCAATCAGAGGCTACAAATACTGTCTTAAAGGGCCTTCACATTAGGTCAATGTGACTGTCTGCACTTCAATTAGAAAAGCTTGTGTGGGTGCTAGTTGGAACATATTGCAGGAAAAGGCAGCGCTGCAAAGTTGACGAAAACCTGGACAGACACAGGGAAAGCGCATCTAACAACTGAGGTTCATTGAGACAAACAGCCATAAAAAAGGGGGTGGAGTAACAAACAAGGAATTTTTGGCGCACACCTTCGATAGCACTTACAGATAGACAAGAGGCATGTGTACAGATCATTACAAATAAGATAAGTAAAAAATTGAAGTTTGATAAAAGCGCGTGTATTACGACATAGATAGCATATCGGTATGATCATGGGTGGTTCGCTTCCAGTGAACACTTCTTTTTATGTTACTCCACAGCCCTTTTTTTGCCATTTGTTTCACTAAATTTCAGTTCTTTGATGCCCTTTCGCTGTGTCAGTCCCGTTTTTTGTCCTCAACTTTGCAGCATAGCCTTTTTCTTCACTTTAATTACTGCTGTGCACAATAAAAGTCTTATATAAATAGACTTACATATGGGTACACTCCCACAGTAACGCAACTCTGTAGCTCGACCGGAACAAGGTTTTCTGCTTGGGCCCACAGGGCTGCAGCTTGCTACATCGTGTCGTGGGTGGAGCGCCTAGCATCCAGGAAATACGCCAGACCAAGATAAGAACGCTTTATTACAGTCAGATATTGTTTTTATAGCCACCGTGAAATCATATCAGGTACAATCAGGTGCGACTCGGTGCAAGCATAAACAACGCTATCTAGATCTCGATGGTAATCATAGGGGCGCCGTTCAATCGTTTGTAATCATACGGGCGCCGTTCAATTGTTTAATTGTGCCAGGTTGTCACTTTTAATCTCCGAAGTTCCGGTCCCAAACTGCGTCGCGCGGACCAAATCTGCGTGGAGTGTCTTCCTGCGAAAATAAAAGAAAAGACAGCGGCGGAGGAAGACTCATGTCTAAACGAGAGCGAATCTGGTAGTTCAGAAGCCTCTTCACAGGTGACTCGCCGTCTTACGGTATTCATTGGTAGTTGGAGAGAAGCCTGGTCAGTATTGTAGCCAGGCTACCATGCGGAAGCTTCTTAAGGCCGTCTTTGATTCTACGTACGGTCCTTTCTGCGAACCCTTTTGACTGTGGGTCGTATGGTGCAGTTAGTAGGTCTTTCACGTTTATTTCGGACAAGAACTTATTGAACTTCTCCGATGTAAACTGTGTTCCGTTGTCCATAACAATCGTCCTAAGAATGCCAAAGTGACTGAACATCTCACGCAACGACGTGATGGTCAATTCCGCTGTGGCATGTTGCACAGGCACTGCCTCAATCCATTTGGAATGCGAATCCACTGCCACTAATATCGTGTTACCATTCACTGGACCGGCAAAATTTAAGTGAACGGGAGACCAATTTTTTTGAGTTGGCGGCCAGTTAATCGGCGTCTTTGCCAGAGGCAATGGCCTTGCTTGCACGCATATATCGCAATTATTACTCAAGTGCTTGATTTCTCGGTCTAGTGCCGGTCACCACACATTTGTTCACACGACCACTTTCATAGTCGATGCTCCCTGATGTGTCTCGTGCAGCATTTGAAGCGTCCTCTCGCGTGCATCCTCGGGAATTACTATTCTATGGCCCTAGAAGATGAGGTCGTGTGCAACCGTCAACTCAAGTTTCCTTGCCCCGTACGCTTTCAAGCCTGGTTACACGTGTTTTCCTTGCGGCCAACCCTTTAGTATAAACGACTTGACTGTTTGCAATACCTTGCCGGCTTCTGTGAATCGTCGAAGCTCGTGTGACGTCACAAGTGTGTCATCAAGTTGCCGCAGTGAGAGCACGCAATCAAGTATTTCTTCGGCGGCATCGTCAGGGGTGGTGAAAAGAAGTCTGTTGATGGAGTCGGCGTTTTGGTTGTCTCCTCCGGGCTTGTATTCTATCCGGTATTGATAGGCTCTCAAAAGCGAAGACCAGAGCTGGATGCGAGCCACTGCCATGAAAGGCGTAGGGTGGTCTTCGTGGAACAAGCCAACCAACGGCTGATGATCGGTTACCAGAACGAAATGCCACCCCAGCAGGTAATCACGGAACTTGGTTGCGCCGAAAACCAATGCCAGGCCTCCCGCTCGAGTTGCGAATAATTCCGTTCTGCCAGGCTCAGTGTTCGCGAGGAGAATCCTACCGGCTTTTTGGCACCATCTACACGATGGGAAAGAACCGCTCCTACGCCATGCGGAGAGGCGTCACACTCGAGCCGCAACAGCTTGTTTGGGTCAAAACGCATGAGCATTTTGGCATGTCGGAGGGCTTCCTTAGATTGTTCAAATGCCTGGTGCCGACTTGAAGTCCAATTCCACCTGCAATACTTCAGAAGGTCGTACAATGGTGCAAGGGTGGTTGCCATGCACTGGAAGAACTTGCTGTAATAAGTGCAACCAATGTAAGAACGTAGCTTACTCACGTTCTCTGGACTTGGTGCCTTCATCACAGCTTCCGCGTTCTTCTCGAGTGGATGAAGTCCATCACTTGTGATTTTGTGTCCCAGGTACGATAACTCCGTCTCCCTGAAGGAACATTTCTCCTTCCATATTTTACCGCCACATTCACGGAAGCACTTGAGCACAGCTTTGAGATTGCTTCCACTGTCTACTTTCGCTTCTGCCACCAGGACGTCACCTAAATATGCTTTTACGCCAATTAGACCACCAAGTAAATTTTCTCATAGGGCACTGGAAGATAGCCAGCGCAGACGACACCCCAAAAGCTAAGCGGTTGAAGCAAAACAAGCCTCTGTGGGTAATGATGGTGGTCAACTTCTTTGACTCGTCTTCCAATGAAATATGGTTGTAAGTGCCTCGTAAGTCTAAGGTGCTATAGACATCTCCTTTGTGCAGTGCTGCAAAAATTTCATCAATGAAGCAGATAGTGTTCAGTGACGCATGCTGCATTTACAGCGACGTATTCGCCGCAGATCCTAACAGATCCGTCTTTCTTCAGCACCAGCAGAATCGGCGTAGCCCATTTAGAGTGCGCAACAGCAGAAAGCACACCAGACTTCACTAGCCTTTCCAGCTCTTCCGTAATCTTTTCTCACAATGCATACGACAGCTGTCTCGCCTTGAAAATTTTTGGAACGGCTTCTCCTTTTCCGTAAAGGTGAACAGGTGGAACCTTGAAGAGGCCCAGTTCTTCCTCAAAGACATCTTCATATTCAGACAAAATTATTTTGAGCTATTTGTCATCTCGTCTGCTGGCACTGCTCAGGCTTAGAACAAGAGCACCCAGATTGTTCAGGGCTCGAATGAGGTCGCGACCACATAAACAAGGCCCTGAATGACGAGCTATGGACATGGAAGCAGTCAGTGTCTTGCAGTCGTAGAAAATTGGCAGCGTGAGCTTACTAGCGATAGGCAGCGGTACCAAGTAGCAGGGCAACTTCAACTCTGTCTTTTTGATTTCGGGCCACTGTTCGCGGTGCCTGTTTTATACGTCCCAGGCAATGACGCATACCGGCGACCCGGTGTCCGTTTCCATAACAAGGTCAACGCTTCCACAGTGAAACTTACGTCGTACAGGACAGATTATTTCGTGGTCCGAAACCAACGCTTGGCTTTCGCTAATGCTGTACACCTGAGAAATCCACGCCTCGTTTTCTTAGGTTTTCCGGCTAACGCAAAAGTGCTTTGTCTCCTGGCACTTGCCCGGCACGCTACGGATATATACCACTTTTTCCCTAACTTGAAGCAATTGGCCTTTTTGTACCCGCAAGCTTGATCCGAGTGTGTTTTGTTTCCACACCTCCCGCACTCTTTGCTTTCTTGTTTGCTTGTGCCTCACATTGGCCGCCTGTCAGCCAACCTATGTAGTTCTGCTTCAGTCTTCACGTCAATGTTCTTCATAAGCTTGATGCCTTGACCCACCGCGTCTGATGCGAGCACCATGCTCTCGGCTTTCTTCAAGGTCAAACTTGAACGACAAAGTAATGCTCTCTGTAGCTCTGAACTTCGAATTCCGCAGTCCCGCAGCATTTGGTCCAACATGTTGCCAAAGTTGCACTTGTCGGCAAGTCGACAGAGTTCAACGAAAAACTGCTGGGCAGATTCGTCTTCATTTTGAACACGTGTTAAAAATCTGAAGCTCTCTGCAATTTCGTTCGGGTGGGGATCGTAGAAGCTTTGCAAAAGTTCCAACTCACCTTTTAGGTGAGCTTGTTCACCTTACGAGGAGCGCACCACCCACTGAGGACGTCAATGAAGCGTGATCCCAGAGCAGAGACAAGAAGTGCTCTCTTCTGTGCGTCTTCCACAATATTGTTGCCTTCGAAGTAGGACTCGATGCGAATGACGTACGACGTCCACTTGTCCTTGCCATCGTCAAATGGTGGTACTTGGTACGCCATTACAAAAGGAGGTCTTGTCTTACGCGGGTGGGTTTCTCGTCACCATTGCTACATCGTGTCGTGGGTGGAGTGCCTAGCATTCAGGAAGTACGCCAGACCAAGGCTACCCGAACAAGAACACTTTGTTAGAGGCGGCTAATGTTTTTAAAGCCACCGTGAAATCATATCAGGTACAATCACGTGCAACTCGGTGCAAGCATAAACAACGCTATATGTAACCATAGGCCGCCATGCGCGCTCACGTATAGCGCAATCTACTTTGTAGCACAGCTATAAACTGGCCTTTCCTCTTCAGCAGGACAGACTGGTGGGTAGCTGCTTTTCCTGAAGGCCAAACATGACCCCTGCTCTTTTTCAGACTCCAGGTTTGAGGTGACTCGCAGGTCCGGTGACTCCTGGTGTTGGTCGCAGGTCCGGTGAGGTCCACGCGGGTCTGCTGATGTTGGCAGCGTTGCTGAAACAATTTTTTTCTGCACGGCAGGCCAGTCGATCGAGCCCAATTTTTTGGCGGTACTGCGCTTCTCATCATCAGCTTCCCCGTGACCTCCGCAACATGTGCAGTGTTTCAGTTGTTTGATAAGTGCTTCCGCACTTTTCAAATTGTCATCAAGTTCTGGATAAAGCAAAAAAGGTCACTGTTAGCATTAACGTGTAAATGTGAGTGCCAGCGCAAAAAATGTTAAGCTGACAATTTCAGCTAAATACTAATTTTTAAATGAAGCGCTGGTTTCAAACAAAATACAAAATTATTTGGGTCAAGTAGACTAAACAGGCAACTCGGCCAGTAATCAGTGTCTATACTAGCACAGCAATAAGTACAGGCTGCGTCAATCGCTGCCCTTGGTCAACAAGCAAACACAGTACAGCCCTGATTATGAATGTGAGATGACCAACAAAACCATTTTATAATTCAGATGTATAATCGATGCACTAGGAACATTGGAACTGACATTTAGCTGTGGCCAAAAATGAGTACAAGCTGCCTCAATAAGCCTAACCTTTGAGATCCTACACCCAACAATTATTATTATCACTAAGCTTGCAGCATGACTCTGTCCTAGTACAAGGAAGGCAGAATAGACGATTATTTTTCAAACCAGAGCTAAGAATTTAGTTCAAGGAGATTTTAGCGATTGGTCGTTTTCAATATTGAAGGAAAACATTAATTAAGTTAACTAATAAGTCGACACTGGTTGTTGAAATGGTGGTCCAGAAACCTCGTAATGTAACTTTTGTGCCGAGGAAGGGCCTATTTTGAAATAAAATCACGTTTAAGATGTCCGAATCGGGTTAGCGCACTTCAAATTATCCGCCTCAAAAAGCTGACCGACCGGTCCATCTCACGTCACTTTTGCCGTGCACAAGGTTACCCGGCTTTACTGCGCTAGTAGCAGCAGACCGAAATCAGTGGGAGCCATAGCAGCAAAAACGGCCATTGATCGATATCCCTCGATTGGCTTCAAGATTGCAGATGCTTTTGTTTCAACTGCGTCCCGCTAGATGGCACGACCTGTCCCGTGTATCCACGCAAAAAGTGAATTTGCGAACCACTCGCGCTATTCGCAATAGTAACGCCCAGCGGTTCTCTTTTCCAACAATCAAACAGAAACGAACAAGCAGCATTTTATTGCGTCTCTTGGTGCACGAAAAGTTCTTTATTTAGTGCAGTTAAATCGATTACTGGTGATTAATTGTTAGTGGTCCATCTGTTGTCATCGGGATTATTTCGAAAATGCAATACTGCGGCGCTTGGGTTTTTGTGCATTTATCCTAATTTTTTGGTAAGTAGGGCACTGTTGTTGATAATAATGTCGTTTTAGGTATTGCCATACATTGAGCTTTCACTCTAACGTAAATTGTTATTTGACTTTAGTGTCCCTTTGAAAAAGAAAAAAAGGAATCAAATATCTTCGATGCAAAAAATAGTCTGTGCCGCGTCGCAAATCTTCTTTCTTATGGTAGAAAAGATGACACAATATATGGAGGCAAAAACTCGAGCAGTTCTGAATACCCATCAACAGGTGTGGGTGTTTCGGTAAGTCATCACTGTTAGGGTATGGTATTCTTGCGACCGTCGTTCGGGAGAAGTCTTTGAAAGGAGAGACTTCACACTTGCAGGCCGTTGTATGCATGACTGCTCTAACCTGTTCTGTGAGGGGCGCACCCGTCCATCTCATCAAAAGGTCCAAAGTCAATTCATGCGTGCGGACGCACAGAAGAATGGGTCAGGAAGTGCAAATCATTTTTGAAATAAATCTTTTTAGTAAAGCTGACTAAATATTAGGGGTGCGCACATTATGTGAGTAAATATGGCATGCTGTCATTTTTCTACTTAGTTCGAATGTTGGGTAGGGACAATGCGAAGGGTGCCTTGGATACCAGGGTAGTTCAGGTTGCACAATAATGATAAAGATAACATTGTTTTCCTGATGCTTAATTGTAATGGCAGCTAGATCAAAGCAGCTGCTGAACTTCTGCCCTGGCATAGATCAGTACCTGCATATCCGCAACTGAAAAACAACAAACAACCAACACCACTTGAACAAGGCAGCTGGTGGAAGTTCCATTCAAGAACTCAAGTTCTCTTACTTGAAGATGTTGCTATCAAGCAGCAGAAGCAATGCTCCAAGATTAGCCAAGCCGTACATTTTCTATGTCATTACTATGAAAACTTATAACCACACTCGCTAATACTACCCGTGCCCCTAAGCAAATAAATTTGTTGAAGGAAGCAGGCTTACAGACAGAGCCTTATCACCATATTCACAAGCCTAACTTAACATTATCCTTATGACTTTAGTCAAGCTTAGCCTCAAGTCCGCCCTTGGCACGTTTCAAGAACCTAGCTTGTATTTATCGCGGAACTTTCCTCATACTTAAGTAAGGTTAAGTTAAGGTAGCCTATGACCTACCTTAAGGCTTCCTGAAACAACATGGCGGGGGGCGACAACTTGCGTATTTCTTTTATTATGTGGACTGAATATACTAAATAGCGAACGGCACAGCGTACGTATACACGTCACCGCCACGGTGAGTCCTGACCGATGGGTGGGACCTGGTTGAGACCTATGACAAACAGGACATTTTGTGCCACCCCCGCTTTAAAAAAAGTGCCGTGAAGAATCTGCTCGCTGTGCTGTTTCTGCAGAAAAATAATAATGATGGTGGCTTCAATGTGCCATGTCTCATGCAGCAGCTCGTCACATCACACTTTTATGGAGCTGGCACGTTCTACCTTGGAAGCAGTGACCTTGTCGATATCTTCTAGCCGACCATGTCACAAGTATTCAGTCGAGCGGATACCTGTAATGTTTGAAAACACTCCTTACCATACTAGTAAAACTTTTCGAAGTGGTGCAAATACTTTTCTAGTTGTTTGTTCGGCCGTACACAGAATTACAGTGTGTGGGTTGTTGAATTCTAACGTGAGCTGCTTCCATGTTTATCGTTTTCTCTGAAGGCACACGACGTCCGTCCTGGTACGTGTTCACAAAAACCCTCAGAATATATACTTTGCCGGTGAAGTTAACTTCAGTGAACCAATTCACAATAATGCAACTTTATAAAAAAGGCGTAATACTACTAAAATTATGAAATAAATGTAGTGACTTTTTAAAAAGTGAAAGAAAACAGCAAATGCTGCAGTGAGCCCGATAACATCACCGAATACAATGTAAACGTACAAGAAGTCGAGCCCCGCCACGGTGGCCTAGTGGCTAAGGCACTTGGCTGCTGACCCGCAGGTCGCGGGATTGAATCCCGGCTGCGGCGGCTGCATGTTTGATGGAGGCGCAAATGTTATAGTCCCGTGCGCTCAGATTTGTGCGCACGTTAAAGAACCCCAGGTGGTCGAAATTTCCGGAGCCCTACACTACGGCGTCTCATAATCAAATGATGGTTTTGGGACAATAAACCCCACATATGAATCAATCAATTACAAGACATTGTAATAACGACAAAAAAACTGTCGATTGGAGCTGCAGCAAAGTGGCCAGACCAAAAATATGTATTTCACAGAAAACTGCTGTTACCTGAAGAAACACAATTGGTGTGAGCATTTGGCTGCTTCTGTGCATATTGATTAATTCTTGTAGTAAACCTAATTTATTGCTGCTTTAGGTTATGATTTGGTACCAAACATTTACCTACCCTCACGGCCAGGGCCTATGCTTAACTAGTTGAAGACGCCTTCAATAGGGTGCCCTTATGACTGAATAAGAGAGGTTCCTGGAATGCATGTTGTACTTTTCTTATACTTACACTTTTCTCGATCTTTCGTAAGTATCCTTACCGCCAAAGGTTAAGGTCGGTTCATGAATACGGCGGTTAGAGGCCCAGACCCACCCCACATTTGAGTGGTCGGGAGTGTTTTACAAAGAATAAAATTTAAAATAGGTGTTTTTAAACAAGTGACCCTCCTCCCCCCCCCACTTTCTCAAAAAATTATATTGCTGGCTACGGGCTTGAAAGAGGGTATGTCATGCCGAACTCAAGTCTACTCCACAGATTTAGGTGGAACAACTTTTTCTGCTCTACAAAGCGACCCCAGCTCTGTCTCATGGTGATATTTGAATCCCACATTTATATAGTAATATCAATAAACTTGCTCCCACTCAGCCATTGAAAATCAATGTCAAGTAACAACAAGCAGCAGGAGAAATCGAAGAGGGCGTTACTGTGTCAGGCCAGCAGTGATTTCAACTTAAGATCTAAGTAAAGTGTGTGTGAAACACTTCTGATGCAACAGGCATCATCACTGCAAAGAATTTATGTTTTGTCCTCTCGATAGTATTACACAAGCAGAAGGCCCAAGGATGTCCAACAATTTTTTGAAGGATCTTTTAGTATGCCTAAACAACCAATACAATGTTTCTCTTTCTGATTAAACTATAATGCAGTTTACTTCCTAAAACAATAGGAATATTTAACCTCCAGTAAATAGCTGCAAACTATGAAACCTAGCCTTATTGCTCCCATCTCAAAAATATGAGCTGTGAGTAAGTGCTGAGCTTTCTGACACATCTGCAAAACCATAAAATACCGCTAAGTATGACAAGCGTCCCATTACAATACACTTGATTTCCCACTACGCATGTCGCAAGGCTTCACGACTGGAAAAAATTGTGCTACGATTGCTGCGAAAACAAACTTATCAACGCGCGGCTCAAAAAGCATCGCTATGCATGCCAGCAGGCAGCCATCACAGGCAACTTTTCTATGCACTGCAGACAACGTGGGGGCAGCCCACTGTTTGAAAAAACTACAATTCTGGCCAAATAAAAAATAAGACAACACGCGAAATTTGGGAAACCTTTCAGATATCAGACAAAAGGAGCTCATGCATCGGTTCCAGCTCCATTGTACTAACTCCCATGCAAAATCAAATTCATTATTGATTGATTGATGATTGATATGTGGGGTTTAACGTCTCAAAACCACCATATATTTATGAGAGTCGCTGTAGTGGAGGGCTCCGGAAATTTTGACAACCTGGGGTTCTTTAACGTGCGCCGGAATCTGAGCACACGGGAAATCGAATTCCTCAGAAGCCAGAAATAGCATTTTAATCAGCATACTGGGATAAGAACTTTGATTCAGCACTCCATCTAGTAATTGTAATCACCCCAGGTGTTGCATAGGGAAAACCGTGGAGCAAGATTGCCGAGCCCCACTCTCTTTGTAAACCAATATTTCTCTTTCCGGGAAGCCTTCATTCTTCCAAGTTTGTTAAATAAACTTCAGTTGATAGTTTGCGCTTGTACTGGCCACTACTTCTTTTTGTCTCCTCCCTTACATCGTTTTTTGCAGCAATTGTAGAGCAATATTTTTCCAGAAACCAACTAGCCCACCACCTCGCTTTGTTAACCTAAGGCTTCACATAATTTTACACAAAAAGTTCCACCAAAACCGTTTATTTTTGTACCCTTACAGTAACTCGACTTAAGTCTTGCTGAGAAACCACCACCATCAATCCCGCAAAAAACAGTAGAGCTACCACCATTACCTACTTCGTACTAGAAAATGGTCACACATTTGGTAGTGCCTTTGTCACGTTTTTCAATAAAAATTCCAACATTATTCTTGTGGTTTGTGGCAAATGATTTGAGATTTAGGTGATTATGATAGCCGTAATTGAAAGCAAATTATGCACACCACCAAACGAAGCAGCAAACAGATGTTGAACTTCTGCACTGTTGCACTGAACACAACCTATTAGTTCTGCTGACTTGATAGACAACATTGAATGTATTACGCACATTCAGTACAATATAAGCTTTTGCAACTGAACCACAATGTAAACTTCCTTCCAACACTGCAATAAAAAGTTCAGCACTTTTGAAATAAAGTAATGTTTCAAAATTTTTTGTGCTCATCTTATAAGCATACTGCAGCTGATAATTACAAACGTATGACTCGTAGCTATACCTCGAATTCTTTTTAACCACCTCACATGTAAAGTGCTAAATAAGACGCTGTTTTAGGCAAGCTAATTTCAAGTAATTGACATTCACGGCGTGAAATAGTTAACGAGAAAAAGGTAAGGGCACAGGACACAAGTGCTTGTGTGCTATTTCCAAACATTGTGCCTACACTAGGTTTTTGCAGCAGATGTGAGCAACCGACAATGAATTACAGAACATGTTTTGTTTAGTGCATCCTAACGATTACAGATCAGAGTGTCTTATCATAAAACGGCACAGAGGAAAACACTGTGATTCGTTTATAATAATTTATATTATTAAAAGCACAGTAAAGAAGAAACAATTTTCGTGATGATAATAGTTTTAAAGTTAACATTTTTAAAACAGTATGTGGTTATTACCCTGAAGGGCTCTGCACAAACCTAGTCTTAACGTTAATATTGCGCATCAATCCTGCAGAATTGGCAGACAACAGCTGTGAAATGCAACAATGCCTCTATGCTAACAAAATACACAAAATAAATGGGAGAGCCCAGCTGTCTGCATGCGACTTAGAATAAGGTGACCAGCTCCTCCATTAGCTTTCCGAGAACAAAGAGAGAAGAAGAAAAAAAGCTAAGAACCAATATCAACTCGGCATGTTTACCAAGACAAGCTTCTCTCCCTACTGCGAAAACCAGCGCCACTGGGTACCAGCGACCAGCGCCATGCCTGAATATGGGCCCAGTATGGCGCGGGTATCAGCTCGATCGATCGATTTGAGGGGTTTAACGTCCCGAAACCACCATATGATTATGAGAGACGCCGTAGTGGAGGGCTCCGGAAATTTTGACCACCTGGGTTTCTTTAACGTGCACCCAAATTAGAGTACACGGGCCTACAACATTTCCGCCTCCATCAGAAATGCAGTCGCCACAGCCAGGATTTGATCCCGCGACCTTCGGGTCAGCAGCCGAGTCTTAGCCACTAGACCACCGTGGCGGGGCAGGCGCTGGTACCAGCGTCTCCCAGCGCAGGTACTAAGACGCTGGAGCGGCAGCGTCCCAGTACTCTGCGCAGAATGGCTTCCCAGGGATAAAATGGGGTGTCCATTCGCTATAAATAAGAAATAAATATATAAGTAAAATAACGCGCATTCGCAAAAAATAAAACAGCATTTGACGGGATTTGAACCTGCCAGCTCCAGATCTTCAACCAAGTACGCAACCCACTACGCCACGCCAGAAGGTGCCTACGTGGTTGTAAAACGACTATTAATCAGAAGAACGTGCCATTCAACTTCATGTGTACAAGTCGCACAAACAAAATTTAGACGCTATTCCTTTCCAAATAAAAATTGCGTCTTGATTCGACGGTGACGAACGGCTTGCGGGCACCGAATGACGTGCAGATATTAGCAAGAGCGCAAAATTTTTTGAAGCATCTACATCTTAACTCTCAAAAATCTCAAATTGACTGGAGGAGCAGCCACAGATTGTCAGCTGTTGCTGCCGATAGTTTTCTTTCCTTTATAGCCGTTTCTATCATTTGCTACTGGTGAACAAACACAGATGATTTACATGCCTTGTTGGTAGGTATCCACGCACGCAAGTGAATATTGAG
Organism: Rhipicephalus annulatus; assembly: GCA_013436015.1. NCBI lineage: Eukaryota > Metazoa > Arthropoda > Arachnida > Ixodida > Ixodidae > Rhipicephalus > Rhipicephalus annulatus. The sequence goes on along the minus strand of WOVY01011490.1, from coordinate 15,049 downwards.
TATTTTTTCGCGCAAGCGACGATCTAGCAGTGCACATTCGGCATGGCAGATTACATTATTGCAGTTATATCGATACCTGCAACTAAGAAACCACTGAAGAAAGGACTAATGCAATCCTTTGAAAAAGTATGCTACTATTTTAGTTCATTAACGCGTACCAAATTACCAAGTCATAATTGTTTGTTCTTACGTACGAGTCAGAGAGTCCGAGTCCTGTGTTCAGAAGAAAGCTTTCGGAGACAGCCTACGTTGCTGAAAGCACGACACATTGATCGTCACCGCTCCTTGTGCAGGCACCGCACACGTGGATAAATGGTCGATTTAGGCTCAGGGATGTCTTAACTGTACTTTAAGGTCATTCCTACACTTTAGAATTGTGTCTAGTTAAAGTAAAAAGTGCCGCTGCAGGTACACTGACACGGACAGCACGATAGTATGGGATGGGACACTGGGTAAGGCTGCTTTCGAAGCAGCTGATTTGCGATGCTTGAAGTTTCTGCATTTGAGCTTCGCATTATTTCGAACTGTTACCTAAGCTGTGCCTGAAGTAAGTGGAAGGTCAATCGATGCCAAAAATGCGTTTACGGAGTGGCGATGGCGAGCGACAGCCATTTTTTCTGACATCCGCAGTCAGTATGCAGCGGGCGTGCTGGTGTACAGATATATGCAGTTATATCAATACTATCAAGTAAAAAAACACCCTTAGAAATACCAATGCAATCCTCTGAAAATGTATGCCAGGGAGTCAGTTCATGAAGGCGTACCAAATTACCAACAAAGGGTTGTATACCTCATACCACTAACCTTTGGAAATGTGTAAATAGGACAGACTGGCAGCTGCATAAATAGACGACTAAAAGAGCACGCTAACTCACTAGCAAAAAAAACATTGTCATACATGTCAGAGCAATGTAAATCATGCCATTGCATTCCTGTGTTACGGTACAGACATAGTGTTCACACATCGAGATAAACTAACATATAGACTTACGGGGGTTTCAGAAACATATATATATATATATATATATATATATATATATATATATATATATATATATATATATATATATATATATATATAGTGGGAGTAATAATTCAATGGGCCAGTTAGTCTTCGTGAAGGTATGGGATATGGCACAACGGGAGCGTTGTCAACAAGGATAAATATATTTATTTCCCAACGCTCCCGTTGTGCCATATCCCATATATATATATATATATATATATATATATATATATATATATATATATATATATATATATATATATATATTATATATATATATATGTGACGTATGAAGTGATGGTTGGTAGAGGCAGAGGAGGAAGAAGTCAGAGAACGTAATAAACATAGCGTATGAGCCAGGCCACGTCACCCATTCATCATAGCGTCACACGAGCCGACAGGTTTTCGAAACCACAAGTCGGCGGGATAAAGACCTGGCCACCACTCATCAACCTCACATCATTCACGAAGCCACCTGCAGTACGCCTCAACTGAATATCGACCACAGAAGAGGTGATCTCAGGCGCATTCAGTTACCGGCACCATGACAGAACCATCGACTGAGCTCGACATCCCCAAGTACACCGGATCAGCGGACGACGGACCCGTACAGGACTGGTTCAACCTATTCGAGGTCCACGCCGCCACTGCATCCTGGTCGGAACGGGAGATGATCATCAACTTCACTGACTACAACTCAGGTGAGGCATTCAAATTTTACCTCACCCACATCTTCGAGAACGATGAGTCTTGGAAAAAGATCAAAGAAGAAATGATCACCCGTTTCAAAGAATACTACGAAGACCATTCCATACCTCATCAGCGGAAGGCTTTTCAACTCGCCCATCAGAGTTACGCGAAGTCTTCCCGCAGTAAGCCTATTTCCCAAACGAGACCTCAGAGAAAATATACCACCATTGTACCATCATATGACTCTTCCGAAAAAATGTCACGCATTCGAACACCGACTGGTAACTTGCATGTCGCAACAGACAAGGTAAAGCCTCCGTATACCGAAAGGAATCTAGACCATTTCGGCAAAAGACCAAACATAAAGCCGGCTTTCCCAAGAACAATGAAATCGGCATTTTCAACGTGTTCACTGCACCACAACACTTTACATTTTACTGAACCACCCGAATCCCTTGATGCTTTGTGTCACACACAAGGCCCAAACGGTTTCGAGCGTGCGACGGAATTCACGCGTGACGAGCTAGTGAATCCTCACAATACCAGCCCCTACCCTGACGTTCTGGACCAGGGTCGTTCGACAGACATTGTCAGCCTAACTATGCTGCAAAAGGAAAAAACATACGCCATCAGAACCACCTGAAGCCATGTCTGTTGTGCTCTCATCGTCAAGTGACAACACACATGTCAGTCAAAGCACTGCAGGAATTTCGAATCCACCAACGCCGGCGCATTGTCAACTGACAGAAGCATTTACAATCAAGAATGACTCACAACCATCTTGGGAGCGTTCTCATCAGCCTGTCATGCTGCTTTCATCGCAGGACAAGCCTAGCAGTACAGTGTCGACTACCGACAATCTACTGATCACATCACCATCTAGAGAAAAGCAGACTCATGTTCCTGAAAGAGGCCCATCTGACGAACTTTCAGAAGAAGATATGCAATTTCAACAAAAACAACTCCACAAACTTCAAGAACTGCAACGGCTACTCGAACAAGAACAACTATCAAGTGAAACCTCCTCACGAGTACACTTGTGGCTGAAAGATCATCAGAGACAACATCAATTAAAGAAGCAAAGACGAAGTCGATGCCTAAGCCATCTTCGCAGAAAGCAACGTCGACAAAGTTTTCTGCACCATTTCTCAACGCCATGTCTACGATTCAACAAACTGAGAGAAGACCACAGAAAGCTGCGAAAGAGACGTGCAGCTACCACGTGTACATTGAAGGAACAAAGGAATCATACCATCAGCTTCAGTTCTCGCACATGCAGGCTGCAAGCACTCGTTCTGTCTCAGCCACGACACAGAAAGCAGCGTCTACGACGGAGAACTTCGTGTCTACGACATCCGACTCTCAAATGCTACAAGTACTTTGACCCTTGTTCATTCATGACGAGAATCGCTGTGTCATCAGTAATTTCTACGTTCAAGGCGTGCTTCTGTTGGCCAGAACGCAACAGTCAACCTCGCCCACCAGAGTTGTCATAAAATTCATCGGACTGCTCAATCGGCCTTGAAGATTTAGTGAGATTGTGGAACTCCGTCTGGACGTGAAACTGTGAATTGGGGCATTGTTTTGTTCATTCACTTCTTTAATTTGTTATAGTTTGTAACCAGTGCCATCTTTCGGGGGAAGGGGGAATCGTGTGACGTATGAAGTGATGGTTGGTAGAGGCAGAGGAGGAAGAAGTCAGAGAACGTAATAAACATAGCGTATGAGCGAGGCCACGTCACCCATTCATCATAGCGTCACATATATATATATATATATATATATATATATATATATATATATATATATATATATATATATATATATATATATATATATATATATATATACAAACAAACAAATGCACAGTCATACTTCAGTGGCTCTAACAGATAGGGGGTACAGTTTTCTAAATTCTGCTTAGCACTATCACTATTTGCCTGTCACATGACGACTTGGACATGCACTATGCTGGTTCCCAGGTACTTATATGTTTCGTTCCTTTAAAAAATGAATTCTTTGAGAGTAGCGCTCATCTCTCTCTTCGTTGTTCTGCATTTTTTATGTGCTAAAAAATTATATTGTGGAGAGAAGGGCTATTTTCACAATATTGACTAGTCCGCTTACAACTAGTTGTCGGCCCATACGGCGCATCAACGCCTTGCAACAGTCGAGAACAAAAGCCACAAGAAGCTGTGCGGAAGCCTGAAACTCCAAAAGCCTATTCTTACTATTGCTCTTCCATGACCAACTCTACAATTATAGAACAGAACGTTTGAAAAATAAGACTGATACAGAAATACACATGGTTGTGCAGGTTGTTTAGTTGCACCCTTACACACTACATTAACATCGTGCAAGGTTTAGACGCTTGAAAATTGATTGCCGATGTAGAAGGCTGCTGACTTAAGCTCACCACAAGCCAACTTAGACAAGGACGCCCGTGCGAACACTCAATTTCCACAACTATCGCTGCGCATTGAAAAAGCGTGCCATGAAAAAAAAAGACATGTAAAATGACTGGCCCGAATCCACGTGTTACACTGTAAATGACGTCGAAAGACGGTAGTCTTGCGTCTAGAGAGAGTGAACAAAACTATCATTTCATGTTCTGCGCAAAAAAAATCGGTGCATGGTATTCTGGAGACGTTGCGTTAGAGTGCCTCGAGCGTGCAGCGGAGGCGAAGGAGCGCATCTAGGCACGTTAGAATTAGTGCATATGCTACCTTTAGGTATATGCTACCTAAAGGTAGCATATACAGTAACTCTAAGGCACGTCAGACAAGAGCACCATCTGGCAGTTATCTTCGAAATCGAAGGCGTGCGTGACCTCGGAGAAAGATTCGCGCCAGTCTCGGAGTTGATAAGGTGTAGAATTCAAAGCGACGGGCAGGTGCCACCACCATGTTGTCGTAGCAAAGCGTTGTAAACACCTTCTTGAGCATCGAATTGCACTGTCAGCGCAGCGCGATAAACGCCACAGTCCTCACAGTTACTTCTCTGTGTCTCTTCTATTATAAAGACAGACATACAAAACATAGACGTGTTGTTATCGCGCCTCAGATATGCGGAATATTTGCTTTTTTTTAATTGAGAATCGCAAAACTATGAATGCTAAATCTTGAGCAATGTTGTTGGGCGCTGCGGATGCGGTTGGCCGTTTAATGCCGTTTGAGGTATCGTTAGGGCGGACAAACAGACAAATGTATTGACACACAATTGTACAGACAGACAGACAGACAGACAGACAGACAGACAGACAGACAGACAGACAGACAGACACGCAGACAGACAGACAGACAGAGAGGTCAAAATTTTTCCGTCGAAGATCCCCAATAAAACTATCGTCTTTCATAAAGCTGCGTACACGCGTCCTGCTGCCGCTCATCGCTGCAACTGCCGCCCCTCAGTAGCTAGCATATGAAACAGGCTTCAGGGACCAACATAAAATGATGTGCCTTGACTGTGCTCAATCAAGCTGCTGGTCATTGCAGCTCTGCTTTCTATAGGCTTTGTTTTCTTGTTTTTAATGAAGATTATTCGGTAGTATTCAACAGCATAGTTTCGTCACACTATTATGACCCTGAGATGGCATAACATGTAGGATTTATTTTGAGAGGGCGAAGGTTCGGCCATAACCAGAGGTTCGGCCATGCTTCACAATCTTGTGGAGGCAAAGGAACCTGTCCCAACTGCAGCGCCAACGACCACAAGAGAGAGAAAGGTCTAAAATCTCCCCACTGTGTGAACTGCAAAGGTGATCACCCGGCGTATTCTAGACTGTGTCCATGTAGGAAAAAAGAAAAAGATCTAGTTGCTCGAACAGTCAAAGAAAAATTAGCCTTTTTTTGTAGCGAGGAAAAGGCTTGGACTTTTACCTCAGAAAAGATACCCTTACGAAAATGTCGTATATAGCCCTTATATTAATTATATATTACCATATACAGGTATATACGCCTCCATATCTGGCTACCATTCGCCCCATATGAAGTCGAATACTGCCATATATAGCGTCGGTTTCCCATATAAGGGTGTATATTTGGCGCTATAAGGCAGGTCTCAACCATATATGGAGTGAAATGTTGCTCATATGTGGCAGCACCACGCCATATATGGCGTCAAATAGATTCATATATGGGAGGAACCACAAATATATGAATTGTTTACCATATATAGGTGTACTTTATTATGTACAATTTATAAAGGGGGACCAAATTCTATATTGCATACATATGAAAGAAAAGATGTTTTTACACGAGTGCGCTTCTCTTATGAAAAGTAAACAATGCATGATCCCAAGCTACACAAACAATTTGATGACATATATATCGATCCATCGTGATCTAATTCGCCCTCAAGGGATTATTGTAAAACATGTGATTAAAAGAATGTGGCTGTCGAAATTCAACTTTTGAATGTTTACTGCGGTACACCTGGTTTCTGATAGAAAAGTATTGTGATATCCATGCAGGTTTCATTAAAAAAACAGGTACAGATATATCTGTCGGCTGTCACGAAATAACTGTAAGGGCAAACTGCGTACTTTCAGAAGCAGAAATGTGAAAAGTTTACACCCTTATATCTATCAATATACAAAATAATATTCATTAAGGATACTTTGTGGCGTATACATATTAACTAATAAGAACATAAGCGAGCACCTTTTGCATATATATATATATATATATATATATATATATATATATATATATATATATATATATATATATATATATATATATATATAGTCTAGTAGATCCTCCGTGAGCGGTCACAACGTGGTTTATTTCGACGTTTCGGCCTAGAGTCTGGCCTTCATCAGGAATAAAGATACAGTTTGTCTGTGCTCAGCTTTATACAATCTCAAATCAGAGGGCAAGGAAAGAGGGAAAAAAAAGGAAAGAAAAAAAGAAAAGAAAAGGAAAAAAAAAAGAAAAATATTACACGGTGGACGCCCCTCGGGTGCCCCCCTTCCACTTTTCCTCCACTTCCCCCCCATCTCTCTCCCCCTCTCCCCTTCACCTTTCTGATGTCAGGGGTCTGTGTATGTTTCCGTTCACTAGCGCATTCCTCCCGATCAGACGGCCCCTCCTGGCACTGGCGGTTCGGTGTGGGGCAAAAAAAGAGCTTTTCAGGAAGTCCTAAGCCTTTAACTACTCGGGGTCCCGTAAACAATTCGTCGTAGAAGGACGGGAACGCGTATTGTGGCAGAGGCTGGTCAGCGGGCATTTTAGGAAGTTCTAAGCCTTTAACTACTCCGCGCCCTGTCAACATTTCGTCGTAAAAATAGGGGTGCCCCGTATTGCAGTAGGCTATGCAAGCGCGTGCAATGCGAATTCCTGGCCCGCTTCTAAATTACGCGTGTCGTGGGGGCCTCCCGGCTGTGCACATGGTTGCTGTTGGGCATGTCGTGCATGGCACAATTGATTGGGTAGTAAAATAAAACAGAAAACAGACGACAGCTGCACTTAGGAAGAGTAGTTACACTTGGAATTGTTTTAGGTTGTCCAGTGCCCTTCGCAGCTGCAGTGCCGTGAACTCAGTTACTATTTTCATTGTTGCCGTTATTGTTTTCTAATGCTTTAATTGCTGCAAGTGTACCAGGATTCTCATTTATTCCTCTATCGAGGGTGTTAAATCGGTGGATAAGGTATGACTCTCGTTGTTCACGTTCTCGATTTGATTTAAATCCCGTCTCTAAGAGCGTTACTGATAGTTTGTCGAATGCATGGTCGGGAAGATTGAGATGTTTTGATAGAGGTAGACTTGGGGCTGATTTCGCATGGGCTCTGTGATTATTGAAGCGAATCCTAAATGGTGTTTCTGTTTGTCCGATGTACTGCATACCACACACGTTGCATTCGAGTAGGTACACCACATTAGAGGAATCGCATGTTAGGTTTCCTCGTATGTTAATCGAAAACTTGGATTGCGTGCTGGTTGCTTTGTCTGTTTCTCGCATCGCCTTACATACAAGACATCGTGGCTTTAAGCAAGGGCGGCATGAATTATTGGGGGGTGATGTGTTAATTTGGGAGTGGACAAGGGTGTCTTTGAGGTTACGTGGTCGTCGGTAAACGACGCCTGGAGCGGATGGGAATGCGCGTTTCAGACGTTCACTTTGTTCCAGAATGTTGTAATGTCGTTTAAGGATTTTGTTTACATTGGGGAAGTTTGTGCTGTAAGTCAAGCAGAGGTTTGTTCGTTGTGGGTCTTCTCGTGGTGGTCGCTTCATAAGTAAGTCTTCACGCTTTAGTTTTCTCGCTTTTTGAACAGCGTCATTAATTACATGTGGGGGGTATTTTTGTTGCTAGAGCATAAGTTTTAGCCTCTGTGAGCTCGTGTCAAAGTCAGCGTCTCTAGAGCAGATTCGCTTAAACCGGTGAGCCTGGCTGTATGGAATACTGTTTTTACAGTGGCGTGGGTGATCGCTTTGGTAATGAAGGTATTGTTGCCGATCCGTTGGTTTGCTGATATAAGGTTGTAGAGAGCTTCTCTTCGTCTATCGTTATGGTAACATCAAGAAAATTTACGGTAACTTGCGAGTATGTGTGTGTGAAGTGTATGTTCGGATGTACAGCATTGTAAGTGTCTATAAAGCTGAGAAGTTCGTCCTCGCTGTGGGTCCAAATAAGAAAGATGTCGTCTATGTATCTTCTGTATCACATTGGTTTCAAGGAACTTTGTGCAAGAAATTCAGATTCTAGCTTTCCCATAAATATGTTGGCATAATTAGGTGCCATTTTAGTGCCCATAGTGGTCCCGCTGGTTTGTCGAAAATACTCTTGGTTAAACTCGAATGAATTTAATTCGAGGACCATCCTCGTCAATGTTGCAATGGCCGAGAAATCTGGGGTGTTAGATTGTCTATGGTTTGTGTACATGTTTTGCAATGCAGCTATGCCGTCATCGTGAGGAATATTTGTATATAATGAAGAGACATCAAGAGTAACCAAGTACGAGTTTTTCGGCACCCAGATACCCGCAATGTCTCGAAGAAAATGTGTGGTGTCTTTTATGTACGACGCGAGGGTGCATGGAATGTGGCTTATTAGTTTGTCCACGTACCCTGATATGGGTTCAGTTATTGTACCGATGCCTGATATGATTGGTCGACCTGGGTTACCGGGTTTATGAATTTTGGGGAGGATATAGAAGCGACCTGGACGAGGGTATGCTGCTTGCATCAGTTTGTGGTCAGTGTTGGTTATCTTTTCTGCGTCCAACAGTTTCTTTAGTTCTGTTGATACGATACGTTTGTATTCGTCTGTCGGATCACCTGGGAGGCGTTCGTAAAACCTTGAGTCGTCTAGTTGGCGGTATGCTTCTTCTAGGTAGTTGGTTGTATTAAGGACTACAATTGCTCCTCCTTTGTCAGCGGGTTTGATTGTTATGTCTGTCCTAGATGCCAAATTTTTCATACTTATTTTTTCAGATTTGGTCAAATTTTCTCGGTTTCCTTTCTGTCTGTGGTATTCGTGTACTATATCTTTCTGTACTGCGGTGATATAAAGGTCCAAGCACTTGTCTCGATTACTGTTCGGTGTCCAATCGTTTGATTTACGACGGTGAATTGTTTCGTGGTTAGAAGGCCTATCCAAGAAATATTCGCGCAACCTTAAGCTTCGAGCGAAGTTGTCGAGGTCTCGGAGTAAGTGGAATTCATCGAAAAATTTTGTGGTCGGGCAGAAGCTTAGTCCCTTAGATAGCAGTTTTACTTCGTCAGGTGACAAGCTCGTGTCCGATAAGTTTACAACCACAGTGTCACACGGTGTGTTCCTAGATGGGTGCTCGTTTGTACCATTAGTGTTTTCCTGGGTGGTGGTGTTGTAATGATAAGGCACTGTATCAGGGAACGCGGGTTTGGGCACATGGTCTCTTTCGAGTTTATGAATTTTTGTGGTCCTGATGGCTTGGTATTTATTCTGCTCAAATTCTGTTAATCGCGTGATTTCTTCGTTCGATAAAGTGTTGTGGCGGAGAATGGTGTTGGTCATAGCGACCAGTTTCTTTACCTGCTTGTCACTATGATTAAGAGCAATTTCTGTTAATTTAAGAGATGCCTCAAGGAGGACGTTTTTCCATGTTATTTGGTCGTGTTTATCTAGATTTGTAGCGGCTGGTGTGAGGGAGAGTGTCATACCCTTGGGGGCTATTCTAGCACGAAGGTACACTTGCAATGTTGATTTATGCATTTCATGTCTAATTCGTTTGTCAGCAAGTTTTCGTACTTTAAGGAAAGTGGCACTGCAACTGGGAAGTGATGAGCTGGACTTACATTTCAGAAGTCAATCTTCTTTTGGGTGCGGGGATGGCGCTGATGAGGTGCGCAGGTTGTAGTTATGTCCGGCAGGCCTTCGTCGTTGTGGGGAGAATTTCGGCGTTGGGCTCCCGGCGAGCGTGTTCATTGGCAGTTCCGGGTCCGTAATAGGGGGACGCGGTTCCGTAGTTCGGCAGGCTTCCCTTTGAGGAGTGGTGTAGTGGTGCTGTCGTGTAGTGCTTCTGGTCTCGACATCCGCAATGGAGGAAACGCGTGTTGGCTGTTCTGCAGACTTCCCCCCTAGTAGTGGTGCGCTGTTGATGATGGTGAGGGGGTGCTTGAGGCCCGCGGGAGTCACAGTTTCGTTGATCGTCGGGAACTCATCTGTGGTGTTGGGTGGGTGTGGGGCTCCTGGTGTATGTTGATATGCAGAAGTCTTCTCGTGGGTGTCTTGTTGTGTTGAACGTAAATTCACGGGAGCTGCTGGTTGAGTCGACCACCCCGTTGTAGCTTCAAGATCTGCACGACCGAGTGCTTTCTTGAGGGTTTCGGAAAGATATAGTACACGAATACCACAGACAGAAAGGAAACCGAGAAATTTGACCAAATCTGAAAAAATAAGTATGAAAAATTTGGCATCTAGGACAGACATAACAATCAAACCCGCTGACAAAGGAGGAGCAATTGTAGTCCTTAATACAACCAACTACCTAGAAGAAGCATACCGCCAACTAGACGACTCAAGGTTTTACGAACGCCTCCCAGGTGATCCGACAGACGAATACAAACGTATCGTATCAACAGAACTAAAGAAACTGTTGGACGCAGAAAAGATAACCAACACTGACCACAAACTGATGCAAGCAGCATACCCTCGTCCAGGTCGCTTCTATATCCTCCCCAAAATTCATAAACCCGGTAACCCAGGTCGACCAATCATATCAGGCATCGGTACAATAACTGAACCCATATCAGGGTACGTGGACAAACTAATAAGCCACATTCCATGCACCCTCGCGTCGTACATAAAGGCACCACACATTTTCTTCGAGACATTGCGGGTATCTGGGTGCCGAAAAACTCGTACTTGGTTACTCTTGATGTCTCTTCATTATATACAAATATTCCTCACGATGACGGCATAGCTGCATTGCAAAACATGTACACAAACCATAGACAATCTAACACCCCAGATTTCTCGGCCATTGCAACATTGACGAGGATGGTCCTCGAATTAAATTCATTCGAGTTTAACCAAGAGTATTTTCGACAACCAGCTGGGACCCACTATGGGCACTAAAATGGCACCTAATTATGCCAACATATTTATGGGAAAGCTAGAATCTGAATTTCTTGCACAAAGTTCCTTGAAACCAATGTGATACAGAAGATACATAGACGACATCTTCTTATTTGGACCCACAGCGAGGACGAACTTCTCAGCTTTATAGACACTTACAATGCTGTACATCCGAACATACACTTCACACACACATACTCGCAAGTTACCGTAAATTTTTTTGATGTTACCATAACGATAGACGAAGAGAAGCTCTCTACAACCTTATATCGCCAACCAACGGATCGGCAACAATACCTTCATTACCAAAGCGATCACCCACGCCACTGTAAAAACAGTATTCCATACAGCCAGGCTCACCGGTTAAGCGAATCTGCTCTAGAGACGCTGACTTTGACACGAGCTCACAGAGGCTAAAACTTATGCTCGAGCAACAAAAATACCCCCCACATGTAATTAATGACGCTGTTTCAAAAAGCGAGAAAACTAAAGCGTGAAGACTTACTTATGAAGCGACCACCACGAGAAGACCCACAACGAACAAACCTCTGCTTGACTTAGAGCACAAACTTCCCCAATGTAAACAAATCCTTAAACGACATTACAACATTCTGGAACAAAGTGAACGTCTGAAACGCGCATTCCCATCCGCTCCAGGCGTCGTTACCGACGACCACGTACCTCAAAGACACCCTTGTCCACTCCCAAATTAACACATCACCCCCCAATAATTCATGCCGCCCTTGCTTAAAGCCACGATGTCTTGTATGTAAGGCGATGCGAGAAACAGACAAAGCAACCAGCACGCAATCCAAGTTTTCGATTAACATACGAGGAAACCTAACATGCGATTCCTCTAATGTGGTGTACCTACTCGAATGCAACGTGTGTGGTATGCAGTACATCGGACAAACAGAAACACCATTTAGGATTCGCTTCAATAATCACAGAGCCCATGCGAAATCAGCCCCAAGTCTACCTCTATCAAAACATCTCAATCTTCCCGACCATGCATTCGACAAAACTATCAGTAACGCTCTTAGAGACGGGATTTAAATCAAATCGAGAACGTGAACAACGAGAGTCATACCTTATCCACCGATTTTAACACCCTCGATAGAGGAATAAATGAGAATCCTGGTACACTTGCAGCAATTAAAGCATTAGAAAACAATAACGGCAACAATGAAAATAGTAACTGAGTTCACGGCACTGCAGCTGCGAAGGGCACTGGACAACCTAAAACAATTCCAAGTGTAACTACTCTTCCTAAGTTGCAGCTGTCGTCTGTTTTCTGTTTTATTTTACTACCCAATCAATTGTGCCATGCACGACATGCCCAACAGCAACCATGTGCACAGCGGGAGGCCCCCCACGACACGCGTAATTTAGAAGCGGGCCAGGAATTCGCATTGCACGCGCTTGCATAGCCTACTGCCAATACGGGGCACCCCTATTTTTACGACGAAATGTTGACAGGGCGCGGAGTAGGTTAAAGGCTTAGAACTTCCTAAAATGCCCGCTGACCAGCCTCTGCCACAATACGCGTTCCCGTCCTTCTACGACGAATTGTTTACGGGACCCCGAGTAGTTAAAGGCTTAGGACTTCCTGAAAAGCTCTTTTTTTGCCCCACACCGAACCGCCAGTGCCAGGAGGGGCCGTCTGATCGGGAGGAATGCGCTAGTGAACGGAAACATACACAGACCCCTGACATCAGAAAGGTGAAGGGGAGAGGGGGAGAGAGATGGGGGGGAAGTGGAGGAAAAGTGGAAGGGGGGCACCCGAGGGGCGTCCACCGTGTAATATTTTTCTTTTTTTTCTTTCCTTTTCTTTTCTTTTTTTCTTTCCTTTTTTTTCCCTCTTTCCTTGCCCTCTGATTTGAGATTGTATAAAGCTGAGCACAGACAAAACTGTATCTTTATTCCTGATGAAGGCCAGACTCTAGGCCGAAACGTCGAAATAAACCACGTTGTGACCGCTCACGGAGGATCTACTAGACTATATGCAACGCTACGGCCACTCAACCACCATGCCTGCCTATATATATATATATATATATATATTATATATTATATCTATATGATACGTGTATGGAACTGTCGCCCCGACACAGCTGAATTGGCACCCAAATGAAGAAGACGACCACGTGGTTGTTGTGGATGTGGATTGGGCTCTCGAGCTTTCTTCCCGTCGGCCTGCTTGACTGTGCGCTCTCCAAGCCGTTAGCAAGACCGCTCTCGGTGAATAAATCTTCCCCGTAACATCTTTTGGTGGAAGGTGCGGGGTCTTCACACAACCCAGCTCTGGAACTCCGCAGTGGACGCCAACTTTGTTCATCCGTGATGCTCTGAAACCGGCACTCAGGCCTCGCCATCCACGCCGGCTCCATCACCTGTGATTCCCCCCATCTTCTCGACCCTGGCACGTTTTCCGGGACGGACAGCACGGACGTCGAAGAATGGCTTGCATTATTCGAACGCGTCAGCAAGCACTACAGGTGGACGAAACGCTTATGCTGGCGAATATTCTATTCTATCTACGGGGTACGGCATGCGCCTGGTATGAGACGCATTGAAGAAGAACTAACCATCTGGGACACATGCAAGCAAAGCTTCGCGATTAGTTTGGTAGGTCAGTTGCTCGTCAGATGGCAGCCAGGCAGGAACTCGCGTCGCGCGTTCAATCATCGACGGAATCGTACGTCACGTACATTCAAGACGTACTGGCACTGGTCGGAAGACTGACACAAAACAAGTTCAAGGTGGAAAAGATCAGCGACGTGTTGAAAGGCATTGCTGATGATGCTTTCAACATTCTAGTGTGCAAGAACTGCAAACCTGTCGACTACATCATATCTGAATTGCCGACGATTTGAACAAGATTAAAAGCAGGCGAATAACTCACCACATCGCGAGACTACCAAACACTGCTGCGACTTCGTCTTGCGAGGATTCTGCAGCGCCCCATTAAATTGCGCCTCCTGCCAATATCGCAAGGATTGTTCGCCAGGAGCTAGAAGCCATGGCACCCGCTTCCTATCAGCTCCTGCGCAAGACAACTGGGCAACAGTCTCACGTATTCAAGCCATCGTACGTCAGGAATTTGCTAACATGGGCGTCCAGGTTCCTCAGCCCGCCAGACTTATGCCGCAGCCCATGAGCACTCCCGTCCACAACGCTGACACCACTCCGCTCCACTTGTCGCTGCGGCAGCTGCAACTCCTCGGTTTCCACCACGCTACCGAAATCCATCTGAGTGGTGCACGCACGATGATCGACCCATCTGCTTTCCTTGCTCTCGAGTTGGGCCCATCTCTCGCCATTGCCACAACAGGTGGTATTTCCAGCCAAGCTTTCCTAATGTCGACCGCCGTCAGGACCGTGGACACCATTCGCAACCGTTTTCCAGATGACCATATTCAGAACCCTTCAGCTCGTAGTTCATACCCACGCTCCAAAACCGTCCTACGCTGACGTCGTCGCCCTAAGAAACTGGTCTAGCCGCTCGCCGTCACCTCAGGGTCGGCCGTCACGCTCCCCTCAATGCCGCCGCTCTCCGTCATCGGCTAATTCTGGCCATTCCCCGGGAAACTGACGAGTGCAGCTCCTGAAGGTGGCGCTGGTTGAAGACTTGGAACAAAAACCCCTCAACCAGCTACAAATTCAAGACGCAATTTACTTCGAGTGTTCGTTGATGGCCACGCCGTTACTGCTCTAATTGGACACTGGTGCCCAAGTATCTGTTATGAGTTCTACACTCGATCTCACCTGAAAAAGGTTCTCAACACCGGCT